>VWZU01010893.1:639752-683253 GCA_013397095.1 Sterrhoptilus dennistouni
CCACGAAGGCCGCGAGCAGCCGTCGGGAGCCCAAGTTCCCGCAGTTTTTCCTCTGGGTTCATCGCTTTGCTTTTCTTGCACCTATTGGGCAGCGTGTCCCAGCCAGTGTGGATTCTGGTTGATTCGGTCGTCGAGAGAAATCTCGCTGCTTTGCTTGTTTGCCTGTTTGCACCAGAGAATTCTTTCTGTTGATATTGGGATGCGTATTCAAGTTTTGTCTCCAAGAGCTGCTCGACGTGGCTCGGGACACGTACATTAGTGTCCCTTTATTCTGTTTGTTTCTGTTTAGGAAAAGAGTGTTTCAAAGCAGGCTTGAGTATTGATTCTGTCACTGATCTATAAACTAGTTCGTTCAGTTTGATCACAAGTGTTAACAGTGTTTATTGCTTTATTGCTTCTGGTGCCAAAACAAATGTGAAATGCTCAAACATCTTGTTTTGACCTTCTTGAATGACTTCCTGGTTTCTTTTTCTTCTAGGGTAGACAGCATTGTAGGAACGGTGATCAAGAAACTAAAGGCAAAACCTCAGCTGCCAGTTCAAACGACTTCAGTGATCCAATTTACAAAGAAATTGCTATAACCAATGGCTGTATCAACAGAATGACCAGAGAAGAGCTCAGAAGTAAACTGGCAGAGTTCAAGCTTGAAACCAGGTTATTTGTAAAAATGTTGACTTTTCTTTGAGAGTAATAGAGTCATGAGGGATGATTATTTTAAAGTTTAAAAACTCAGCACAAAGTGAAAAGCAGACACAACACCAGACACAATTTTTTTATGTGCAGCTTTTGTTGTAGAATTAATGCATACTGCTTGTGTGTGCCATCTCAACTGGCAACCCAGAGGTGAAAGAATACATAACTCTAAGGTACTTCTCATCACTTTTTGGTCAAGGGGGAAAGAAGAACTGCAGTGGTTTTCAGGTAGTGCTGCAGACCTTCATCATATAGCAACTTACTTCTGAACATCCATATTTTTATTTACTGTACCAGTACAGATCTGATACTTGCTACAAACTCTGGTGATGGGGCTCAGGATTTAGTCAATGCAGAGGACAAGTACCTTTAGGTGGAGAGTTTGCTACTCTGAATACATGTGCTAGAAAAATGTGAAAAAATGAATGTATTATAAACTGGATTTTTGCTCACTGTGGCGGAGGCAAGGGAGTATAGTGTAGTTCCTGCTGTACTGGAAATGACCTGCAAGACTCCAATAATTCTGTGGCCAGGCAAACTTGAGATATTGTGAAGGAGGTCAGTTGAGAAAAATAAAAGTGTGTCGTTTCTATAGGCAGCAGGAATGAGGAAGTAGTGGTGGGGAGTTGGTTGGTTAAATTAATTTAGTGCCTTATGAGGAAAAAGTCTTACCATTACTTGAGAAAAAATTTGGTAAAACATTAGATTTCTATAGCTGTTTAGTAGTTGCTCTGATTTAAAAATTGAAAGCAGAATTCAAATAGTATGTGATGTATTTGTGGCCTTCTCTTAGGTTATAAGTTTTCTATATGCATTTTTAAATTTAGTTATAAATGCTGAAAGCTTAAAATTTTCTTTTACCCAAGCTAGGCTTCTTTTGTCAATATATTCAAGTCAAGTCAGAATATGTCTTATCTGTAAACAGTGCATCAGTTCTAATATAGAGAATTGAGCAGATTACCACACACCATCCTTTCCTTTGAGGTTATTGTGATAGTCAGTAGTTTCCTATTTTCAACTTTTTTTATAAGTTTGGTGAAGAAAGAGGCAATTTCCCCCTCCATCAGCTCCCATTCTGTCTCAGCTTTTAATGAACTGGTCATTGATTTAAACTAGATCAATAAAGCAGAGTGAAGAAGAGTTATCTCTGGAGAAGCAGCTGATGTTCTCAAATGCATGTTTACTAGTTTGATTTCAGTTGTTCTTTGTGGATCAGTGGGCTGCTTTTCTGATAATACCACTTGCTACATGTATCTCTTCTGTGATTTCATTTGCAATGGATAATTTTGAAAATAACTTTCTTGGAAGGGTAAATTATTCTCATTTATTCAGCTCTGGTGTGGTACATGGCAGTTCTGGTATTTGCACTCATATATTATAATGTTTGTATTAAAAGGACACAGTAAGTAACTTTAATCACTTGCCATATGAATTTATTTAGATCCACAAAC
Organism: Sterrhoptilus dennistouni; assembly: GCA_013397095.1. Classification (NCBI taxonomy): domain Eukaryota; kingdom Metazoa; phylum Chordata; class Aves; order Passeriformes; family Zosteropidae; genus Sterrhoptilus; species Sterrhoptilus dennistouni. Next base: position 641,897 of record VWZU01010893.1, read on the forward strand.
GCCCTGAAAAGCAGAATCTTGGCCAGGAGGTTTTTCTGAAAACTGAAACCTCAAAATACTTTGAGTTACTCAAGCTCAATTTTAAATATAAAGTGAGAAAAATGTAAAATGTGGACATTTAAGATGGATTCTGTGTTATCTATACCACTGATGCAGAAGGGCCTCAGGCATGAATCACTTCAGATAGAGGGCACAGGGGAATACAGGTGAAGCAGTACTTCTTCCAGGGCCAGAGGTCAACCAGGAATAATCTACAAAGACTTGATCTTTGGAAGGACTTTGGGTACTGAGTCTTGCTGAAGTAGAAGTGACTGCAGAGTGTCCCTGGGCCATGCTTCTCAGTCTGTTGCTGGTATTGTATTGTGGGGGGTGTCACAGCCTCTGCGTTATCCCAGAAAATGGGATATAATGTAGTGTAGATAATGGGGATAATGCTCCTCTATGATAAAGTGGAATTCAGACTTCACAAATGCTGGAGTTCAAAGTGAGATTAACAAGTGTTGAACTTTCAAATGTCAAATATAGCTTCAGATTTACAACAGGGAAATAATTAAATAAGAGTGCAATCTTTGTCACTTTCCCTATTTCTTTAGAGGAGTGAAAGATGTACTGAAAAAGAGGTTGAAAAACTATTACAAGAAGCAGAAGCTGATGCAGAAGGAACACATTAGTGGAGACAGCTGCTATGACTACATCTGTGTTGTTGACTTTGAAGCAACATGTGAAGAAGGAAACCCTCCTGAATTTGTACATGAAATAATTGAATTTCCTGTTGTCTTGGTAAACACACGTACCCTGGAAATAGTAAGTGATCTAATGGCTGTCTTGATATGCTATTCTTTGAAGTAACTTGTTTGCATCATAAAGTCTAGATTAGTTTTTAAGTAGATGTTGAACTTCATTAAAAATAGTATACTTTTTTTATTATAAGGACTTATCCTCTGTGCCTCTTAGGTACAAACAAAACTTTCTTTTCTGAAAGCATTTTCCAAATGATCATCCAAGTAGATCATTCCCCTGCTGTCGACTCCCTCTACTGATACGAGTTTCTCAGTTGTCCATGTATGTTCCCACCTGCCCTTTCTTTCCCTGCTTTAAGGCCCACAAATCTATTTTTAGCCTCAAGGGCTTCATTATAATCAAAAACGATCCATTTCTATCGTCCTGTGTGAGGCAATCTAGAAGATACTGATGCAGAGGTCTAGAAAGGGAGGTTGAGTAAACTCCAGTTCTTGTCAGGCTTAGCTGTTTACACGTTGTACCCAACAGACTAACAGCTCTGTAACCTGATTTTAAACATACTTAGCAGGCCCTTTGGTAGCTTCAAGTGCCCTGTTCCAGTACAGCTTTCTTTTAGGATAAACTACCTGCTACTTAACTGAAACTGAGTGACCCAGTGAAACAGAGGATGTGCACACACCTCTGACTAATGGTTCATTTATGAAGAACTCTTAATGGGAAGAGGATTTCCAGTAATGATTGTGGTGCTACAATAAACTATAGCTGCATGTGTGACTTAACTGAAGAAAAAGGATGATGCGGATTACCAAGATTGTTTTTATTGCTATTAGAGTGGTTTTTATTGTCTGTCCAAAAGGTTTTGTATAACAGCTGGGATTTGAGGCTTTCTTTTTTCCATGAAACTTGCCTGTAGTTTTCACTCCTGTATTGCTCAGCTTCCTAGAGTGAGATTTTGTTTGTCTCTGCCTGGCTGGCATCCAGAGGTGTAGGACTTGCCTGAAGCTTCTGAGGTGTGCAGCTGGTTGCTTGCCTTGAATTGCAGGTGAACCTTTAGAGATACCACCTAAAAAACACAAGGCTTTGCTCATGCCTCTCACTTCATTTTCCTTACTCTCACTCTTCTTTTCTGAAATCCTCTGCTTTTTTGCAGTCTGTCCTTTTTCCCTCCTAAATCCACATTCCCACTCTTTGGTGCCTACTGGCTGAGAGGAAAGCCATGTGGAAAGATACCTGTCCCATTAGGAATCTGATGATGACCCATCAGGAGGCTCATACTGGCTCAGGAGGTGCATCCTTTCTAGGGCCTGCAGCAGGACAAGAAGCTGCAGTTGCAGGCAAGCCAGTTGTCTTCAAGTGGGCTGCACAAAGTGCTGCAGCTGAGTGATTGATTCTCCTGTTACAGGAGGATACTTTTCAGCAATATGTGAAGCCAGAGATTAATCCCAAGCTTTCAGACTTCTGCATCAATCTGACAGGAATAACCCAGGTAATTTGCACTTTTGTTTCTTCAGGAAGAAAAGGGATATGGTATTGATGTTTTAAGACTAGTAACCTTAAATGGTAGTCTTTTATGGTTATTTTTCTGTAAGGCCTATTCTCTTAATCCTTGTTTTTTCCCTTTCCCAATTAACACAGAGTTGATTTCACTAAATTCGTCATTTTGTGGGGAAAAATATTCTTATTTTAATTTGTGTGGAGAAATTTAATCTTTAGTAGAGCAAAGCACCTTTTGAACTGCATCAGTTCCTATCCTATGATTTTTATTCTGAAGAGTTTAGCATCTTAGGATGGCAATGGCTTGTGATAAGTGACTTAAGAAGGAGTCTGGGAAACAACCTCAAAGGTTTTAATCCAAGTTCAGCTGCTGACTGACCTTGTTGCCTTTACAGAAGCTATTAGGAGGTTGGCTCTTGTAGCAGTGCTTTTGTGGTGCTATTTTTTCAGTTTAGAAAAACCTGTCCAGTCATCTGTTCATGTGTAATCTGATTTTGTAAAGATTTTGATAAAGCAATTTTTTTAATTGCCCATATATCAATACAGTTTATACACTTAATGCTGAGGGGATTTTTTTTTTCTGAAAAACTGTTTCTTACTTTGTTGGTTTTTGTTTTTGTTTTGTTTTGTTTCTTGTTCTCTAAGGACATTGTTGATAAAGCTGATGTTTTTCCTCAAGTTCTGCAGAATGTCGTAGAGTGGATGAGACAACGAGAACTGGGAACAAAGTACAGCTATTCCATGTTGACTGATGGGTATGTCCTTATGCAGCCTTCAGCACAACCTAAAACTGCAAAACCATGTTTAACATTTGTGAGAGCTTTGCTATAGATGGATCAGGATACTGCCGTTTTGCTGGTTTTATTTTAATTGGAGCTTTTGGTAAAATTGGTAACGCTGAACTGAACTATTCAAAATGAAGCTGAAATCCATCAGATGGCGCTGTTTCTTTCATAGTGGACTGCGTGCAGCAGAGTGATGCTGAAGACTTTTTACTTCGTTGTTGCTGTAGTTCCCTGCTTATATCTAGCACATAATACCTGAAAATAACACTCTGCAATTTTTAACCTGTAATTACATTGCTATCTTTGGAAGCAACAGTAAATTAAAAAAAAAAAAATGCTAAAGCCAAGGGGTTGCAAGACTGGTTATATTACTGGGCCTAAATGTCTCTGGAATTCCCCTCCAGAGGAATCCCCTCAGTGAAATTCCTTAAGGAAAATAGGTGTGTTGAAATCTCTGTTGTATAGGTGAGATTGCATAGACAGCTAGAAGAGATGGGGAAAAAGCTTTACTTTAGCTTGCAGCTTACAAACTTGTTGGGGTGATTCCCTTTAGGAAGGCAGGCTGCTAAATAAATAGGATTATAATTTCTGCATATTTTCATAGAGATCTGGTTTCTCGTAAAACTAGGTGCAGTCTAGTTTCAATAGCCTACCTGAAGTAGAGAAATAAATGCATGCCCAAATAACCAGGAAGATTTAAGGTGTCACTTGCTTCCCCGAGGGCTGTGTAAGCATCTAATTTATTGGCAGTTTTCAGTGTTGATGTGGTAGGTGGTGTAGTTGGTGTGCTATTTTTTGTCTTAACCATGTGGACCTGAAACCATCCTGGTGAAAGTCTTGTTCCTGTCATTATTTTTTTCCCCATGATTAACAAATTCATATCAAAAAATTCTTTACCATGACTATAGCAAGTGAGCTTTTCCTTCCTTTTTTCCTGTTTTCCTTCTACTGATCACCAGAGACAAGACAGCTTTTAGTTCTACAACTGTGCAATATGTAGAACACAGGATTATATATGACTGATGTTTTCCTCTTTTGACTTTCTAAGATCTTGGGATATGAGTAAATTTTTGAACATCCAGTGCCGTATTAGCCGTATCAAATACCCTTCTTTTGCCAAAAAGTGGATCAATATTCGCAAATCATATGGGAACTTTTACAAGGTTTGTACAAATTGCTGTTTCTCTTACGGGAAAATTTGGTTTAAAAGTCTAGAATGTCCTGTTATCTCTTGTTATCTCTACTTGTGTAGTATAAAATTATAGTACTTAAACAAGTTGCCTGGTGCCTGATTTTCAAATGTGTTTCATGTGCAGATCTCACTTCACTGATTGAAGATCATATAATCTGCATTTTGATTTTAATCTTGTTTTTTGAGAATCAGGTTGTGCTTCTTAAAGGATTGTCTAAAATTGTTATACCGGTCCTCTTAGATTGAGTGTATCTATCTTGAAGTGGTTCAGCTCAAAAGACTGTCTTGATTTTTCAGTTATTTTTTCCTGTTTTCATGCAATACACTGCAAAACTAATTTGCACCACTACCCCCTATAATCTTGACTATTGACATTGTAATGGGGACAGAGAAAGATTAGGATGTATCTACAGTGGAATCAGTCAAGAGAAATGAAATACTGACTTTAGTGCTGGGCGTTATTGCTGCTTTCTGTCAGATTACCATAAAATTTGAGTTATTGGAGATTCTAGCAAATTCCCAATCAGCCTACACTAAAATACTTTTTTTGAAAGGGATTTCAGCCTAGCCAATGGTCTTACTTTGAAGAGCTTTTTCATACTAAATGTAATCTCTAGATAAAAGAGAGATTGGCATTTAATAAGGGAAGGGCTTTGCTTTGACCTGGGCAAATATTACAGGGTTGCTGTAGGTGTTGCTGATTAGATCCTGTGAAGGTTGAAGGCATTCAGGAGCTTGATGTCAGTGAGAATCAGGAGCCTGGTGCTTCTTTAATCAGTTAGAATTTAAAAGGAAAACCAAACTCGGATTCCCTCTTCAGTGCCGCTGTGGATGATAATTTGTTTTTTATAAAGATGGTTAAACTTATCTAGGCCGTGGCTTCCACCCTTGTCAGCACAAGCGTATCTTGAGCTGGTGCTGGTGAGAGGCCCTTGACATGATCCCAGGTCTAGACAAACTCCTGTTGACTGTGTCTCCTCTGTAAAAACGAGCATGTCTGTCTCACTAAGGTGCTTTGAAGTTAAATGATTAGTGATCTGACAGAAGGCAACATGAAAGTAATATGTGACTTAAGTAGGTTTAAAATCTGCATGTGTTTCTGCTGCCCTGTGTTAGATTTAAAAGACTTGGTACTAAACCTAATCCTTGAATGTTACTCTCTTTCTCCATCAGGTTCCTAGAAACCAGACCAAGCTGACAATCATGCTTGAAAATCTGGGCATGAATTATGATGGGAGACCTCACAGTGGACTTGATGACTCTAAAAACATTGCAAGGATAGCTATAAGAATGCTGCAGGATGGCTGTGACCTGCGGGTGAATGAGAGGATTCACGGTGGACAGCTGATGTCAGTCTCCTCCTCAGTCCCCTTAGAGGGAGCCCCTGCTCCACAGATGCCTCGCTACAGAAACTAGCAGTTCAGGGTTCTGCCGGGAGAGCTGCCCTCAAATACCCGCTAAAGACTCCAGAGCTTATTAAATGGCCACCTCTGTCAGCTTGTCTGCCATGCAGAATCCTACAGCACCTTAACTAATCATCTCTGTTGAAATAAAGAGGAGCGTGGAAGCTGTTTATTCTTTGAAGCCTATTACAGCAATTTCTTTTTGTACTGATGACTTTCGTTGTTTCCAGCTTTGCTAGCAGCGAGGTTGATATCTGGAATCCAGACGAAGTGTTAAGCTTTTAAGAAGATGTAATTTGAACACCTGCTAAGAGGGATTGGGCCTGTGTGCTTCTGTTCCATCCCAGCCTGTGGGCAGTATTTGTTCATTGTGATGTACTCCAGTGATATCTAGTATCTGCCTATTCATTGCACACAAATAAGCCATTCCTGGAAGAACTGAAAGAGCAGTGGTTGGTTGGGCTGGCCCTTCCTGATGAGGCACTCTGCTAAGGGTTCCTACCAATTTTTTAGTTTTTTACAAAGTCTAAGAGAAATGGGAACACATTCATCAGTTCTAAAGCAGTAGAAGAGTGCTCTGTTGTTTGGGGTTCTTCTTTAAGGGATATTTTTGTCTGCTTCCCCATCAAATGGAAGAGCTGGGTGTTGAATAAAAATTTCATGAATGTGGTATGATGGTATTTTTCTAAGCTGTGTTTCAAAAGAAAATGTTCTTCAGATTTTCACTTTAAGGAACCCATCTCCCATTCCTGCAAAGGTGCCCTTCATTTAACTGGTTATATTACTGGGCCTAAATGTCTCTGGAATTCCCCTCCAGAGGAATCCCCTCAGTGAAATTCCTTAAGGAAAATAGGTGCATTGAAATCTCTGTTGTATAGGTGAGATTGCACAGACAGTGGTTTCAAATACCATCAGCCATTTGGTCTCAAAAGTGAGTGAACTCTAACTAAGTTCAAAACATGCCAGGTTGTCAAAATTTTATACTCTGTGATTATTACATAAAACAGGAAACTTCTCATTCATGGCTAAGGACGTGTTCAGCTATTTTTGGTATCTTCCTGTGCTTCTGCCACCATGAAGCTATGCCTTTATTACAAAATCTAACATTGGAAGATAAATATAATTTTATTATTAAAGGCCACAGCTAATTACTAGCAACTTCTGCTTTCTCCCCAGGCTTCAGATAAGACAATATTCAAAAGAGGTCAGAGTATTAATTTGCTTTGTCTCCATGGGCTGTTACAAAGTGCACCTTTAATGTGATCAACTTGGCATTAGAATGACTTGTTCTGAAAAGTGGAATAATGTATTTTAGTTGCTCTTATTTGAAAGAAAAAAAAAAAAGCTATCCCTGTATTACAATTCGCCCTTTTTACCACCTACATTCAGGACACAAAATAACCAATTAATAAACTTTGTTAAGAACACTGGCTGTTTGACTAATCAAACTCCTCCCAGCCCTGCTTTGCTCTTCAGACTGTTAAACCACATCAATGGAGCTGTGAAAACTGCCATTTGAAATTCGTGCAGGAGGGGGAAGTATTAGTCAATTCTCAGTTGCTTCATATGATTTTTTTCTTGAGTCACAGATTTGGACAGTCATAACTGCTTCAGAATGTTTTTTTTTTGGTTTTGGTTTGGTTGGGTTTTTTTTTCCCTGAAAGCAGATAGTTGTTCTGTTGTAGTGTTTTGTTGAACTTTACAGTTACTTTTTATTTTGTAGCTGTACTTGATGGATTTTCACAAGGTAAAATACAAATCTCTGATATGCTTTCTCCCAAAATACCATTTTTCTATAAGCTCATATTGTACAAATTCTTATATATGTGCTTTTCACTGTAGCAACTGCAGTATCCTCTCTTTCTGAAGTACTATGGTAATTTACTTTTTTTGTGTCTGAGTTACTGTTGTGCAAGTTTCTGTGACGAAATTGAGTCTAGTTCAGCAGATCTCCTCTGGGCATGGTGGCAGCCAGAGACTTTATCACTAGTCTTTATTTACAGGTCTGGAACCAGACTCACAGTCAGATGAGAAACTTTTATTTGTTACAGATTATACTACAGGTTGCATAAGAGCTGTTGTAATTGAACATCATTTATTTTAAGTACAGAGTTGTTTATTTTTGCTAAGTAAGTTCAAAAAGATATTTTGAGATAAGGGTTAAATAATAATTGTTTTCTGTTTACTGCTTAAGTAGGTTGGGATGTTTTTTATCAGTGAGCCACAGAAATCAGTAGAATCATTCCAGATACTAATTTATCTGTTGAATTAATATCAAACTGTAAGCTATAAGTATTTTCACAGAATACTTGGTTCTGTGATTTTGAGATTAAGTGAATTTTAACAATGTTTGCTGATTCGTTTGAAATGTAAAAAAAACTTATTAAAATAATTTCATATTTTTAAACATGTCAGATACTGAATTTGGTCTGTAAAGAATGGGATGATTTCAACAGTCTTGGGGGTCTTGGCGTCAGCTCAGCTCATGATTTGTCTTCTCTAGTGGACCAGCAACATTGCCATAGCTGGGTGGCTTAAATCCCATGCATGTGACTAGTTCACAACACTCAGTAATGAAATAAATTTTCCTGGATACTTCATACCACAAGGGAAGGAGGCACTGGGGAAAAAAAAGAAGATTTTACTAGTGAATGTTCAGCCAAACTGTTTCTTCAGGTTGATCTCATTTGTTCATCCGAAGAAGCTTGCTGAGAGCACCTGATGTAATGAATATTTTAATTTATTAGAGGAGTCTTCCCATGCTGGAAAAATTAATTGACAACTATATAAAAAACAATCCAGTCTCTTTTTTTTATGCAGAAAAAAACCCATGCAGACATTGATTGCTTTGTTGATTGAGGTAGAGGCTTTGTTCTGTTGTTGCTTTTTATTTCACATTTTGGGAGCTGTACTTGAGCAATTCTACTACTACTGCAGACAGCATTTGGAACAGTGGAACAGTAGCCACTTTAAACAAAAGGATTACAGACTAATTTCAACATGAGGGCTTTCAAGTAGATTTCTTAATACATATTTATATGAACATGAGAGGGATTCACGGAATCTTGGGGTTATGTTAGGAAAAAAGGTTTCTCAGACAGGTTAGAGCAATAGCCTCTCTGTCTCAGTGAGCAAATGGCAAAGGTACAACAGTTCATAGCCTCATTAACTCCTTGTGAGGTGTGGCTACAGGGGCCAGCCACTCCCAGCAGGTCAGCTGGCCACAGAAACTGCTTTTACCTGGGTTTGTCTGATAGTAAGGTAATTTAATAATTTGGTCTAACAAGGTAGTTGTTGATTCCATATTTTGTTGGAAATTAACATTGCAATGAGGGAGCTGTTCTCAGCAGTGGAAATAAGCAAAAACCTCACCTCACCTTAGGATCTCATGCCCCTGGAGCTGTCAGCGTTGCACTGCAGGCCTTGAATGCTCTTCGGTGACCTTGAGAAAGCAGTGTTTTTTCACTCATTTCTCTCACCCTACACTTCCCATGGCTGTTTTTAATTCCTCCTTTTCCCTTTTTCTTCCACTAATGAACGTTTGTCTCTTCTGGAGAGAAGTTTGTGCTGGGTAAGTTCTGTGTATGTTCTTTCTAATAACAACGGACAGGCACTTTTTATAAAGAAATTGGAAGTCTTACATGTGGAGGGTAGAGGAGACCCAGTTACTGACTGCAGGCTTTTGAAATGGGCTAAATGTATAGGACATCATTTTGCTTCAACCAGGACCATTCCAGCATCCTTTCAAGGACTTCATGTTTGTCAGCCCCATGGGGTGGCAGTGCCAGCTCACCAGGAGGATTCCCCATGTGGAGATACATGAGGTAGCCAGGTGTGGTCAGTACACACTTCTCTGCCTTGTACTGATCTGTGGCCTCAGCTGAAGAGCCATGGTTGGGAGCAGGCTAACACTTCCTTCTAGAACACCTTCCTCCAACAGAAAATGGGGTGCTGATCTCCAAATACGGATTGCTGACAAGGCTTTGGAGGTTGAGCAGTTGCTTCTCTCTTGGGCTCCTAGTTCAGCCCTTTCACATTCACAGCCTCCAATGCTGACTGGCTTTTGCCCTTTTTAAGCTGAGGGCCTTGGTGTTGTGGGAGGAAAACCTGAAGCAGCTTAAGGGATGTGCTCTTTAAACTAAAGGAGTGTGACTGCTTTGTACTAAAGTGACCCCATATGGAAAAAACTCTTTTTGGAGTGAGTGACAAGATCCTTGAACATCTCTTTATGCCATAGGTGACCTCTGGGTGTGTTCTGATTAGAGATGTGATTCCATGGCTCAGGCATCTGTCTTCTCTGTGGTCACTCAGTTCAGAAGTGCCCATGGGGTAGCACCATGTCCTGCGCCTGTGATCTTAACTTGGTGTGCTCATGACTGTACATCTTAATTGTAAATCTTGTGATGCTGCTTGCAGATATATCATGGCGGGGGTTTTGCCTACTTTCCTGGCTAAATTAGTGCTAATTATGAGGTTTTGCTGTTTGAAGTGAATGGTAGTAGTGGTCTTGCATTGGTAAAGTACTTGCAGGTGATTCTGACCTCCTTTGTTTATGTGCCCTGTTGCAGCAATGTTAATTTTTAAAGAGCCAAATGGATCTCTATGAGCCAGAGATGTCCCAATAAGCAGGAATTGCTTCATTGTAGTTGTGTTCAGGTTTGGAGTGGCATGCAGTACATGAAAGTACTTTATATGTAATTTAGAGGCAGGTGTAGCAGCCAGCTGTGAGACTCAGTGTGCCCTCCTTTGCTCATGTGAAAACACTCCTATGTTTGTGATTCATTTCCATTCATGCATTTAGGGACTAAGATGACAGGGGACTAAAAAGAAAGGAGAAGCGACATTTTACTAGCTGATGTAGGCAGTCTAAGCCAGATATTACCTGTCCATATAGTCTGAGTGTTTGATACAGCTGAAAATTGATAACAGTCTCTTTGGGATGCCAAGCACCATGTCCAGAGAGGGTGACCGACTGCTACTGTGTTGAGCTTGGTGTATTTAAGCACAATCTGGGTCACACCACTCTCAGCAGACTTCAGTAAACAGGCAGACCTGAAGATAAGGAACATTTATTTATTTGAGCTGAGAAGCCTGGGAGGGACACAGCTGGAACAGAAATCAGGCTGCCTGCATTGGAGGGAATTGTGGTGGTGCCTACAAAGCCTATCTGTTGGTGTTGGTGTTGGTGTGCTGGCAGGGACAAGGAGCCATTTTCTTCAGCTATGCTGATGCATTGATTTTCTCCATGTTAATCTGCAGAGTCATGTGGACGTGTTTCTTCTTTGGACCCTTCTCAAAAACTTCAGAGTTGCTGTTTTTGGGGGCTGACTTCTCTGAAATTTGCTGGTTCACTTCTTGTTCTTGCTTGTTTTGCATACATGAAATAGTCTTTCTCTGACCCTGCCTGTACTGATTTTCTAACAAGCCATGTCTGGAAGCTGCTGTACTCTCTGCTGTAATCCTGTCTGCACTGCTGGCCTAGCTGTTTATCAGAACACGCGTTACAGAAACCTTATCAGATCAGGGACTGCTGCAGAGTGGAGTGTGGTGTTGTGGAGTGCAGTGTTGGGGTTCCTGAATTCTGCTGCAGCCATTTAGCAGATGGCAACAGTAGGGAAGACAGTATAAGTAAATGGAGAATCTATTGGCTTCCTTCACATGTTATAGCAAACAGCTTGTGGCAAATTCTCATGGTTTAATGGTGCTTTCATTCATGCATGCTATCACATGCACCACCCTGGAGGTGCTGCCACTGTTAGAGATTAAAAGTCATGGGTGTAGTAGCATCCGTGGACAGCAGGGACAAGGAGCTCTCCAGACCTGAGATATTCTAGAAACGTGTGATTTTATTGCAAGGGTCGTGGGTAAAAGGGCTTTGCTTTCAGCCACCAGCCTGGGCTGGGGCAAAGCCCCAAAAGAGAGAAAGGGGAGAGAGAGAGGGTAGAAGAGAGCTAAGGGTAGAAGCAGGGTAAGAGAGCAAGCAAGAGAGTAGGGGAAAAGAGGAGGGGGAAAGAGTGAAAGTGTGGGGGAAAAAAGCAAGAGAGCGAAGGCAAGAGCAAGAGAGAGAGCACGTTGTTACAATACATTATATCTCTTTTTGTGTTGAATATTCTAATTTACAGTGACCAACTGGTGCAAGATACAAAACCTACAAACTTTGCATGCAGCCTATAAGAACTAGTATATTACCATGTCATTTTATATTCTAAACTCTAAAGACTACTTTCTTATCTGTTTTCTCCCTGATGCCTTGGCAGGTGGAAGGGCTACATTCCTGAGTCCTTTTGTTTTCTGTCCTTCAACCCATCTCCAGCTAATCACCGTTTTCCTGCCTCCCATGCCTACATCTCAAAGCTGGCTTTCATTTCTATTTCACTAACCGCTTTTACATCTGCAGTATTTCTTACCAGACAATCATATCCATAAGTCCTTCCTGTCCCATCTTTCCCAACATCGGGGAGGACAGGGTCATTTGGAAACTAAATGACAATTAAATTAGATATGTGATGGGTATTTGTCTGTTTGGTATTTGTTTCCACACTAGAGCTGCACTGATTCCATGTAGCATCATGTGGAGGAGGTAGCATGATGCTTTACTAGATTCTGCAAGTAAACCTGTTCAAATGCCTTTGATTTTTCTGATAGATTGTCATTAGTCTTTAAGCATGGAAAACTTTGTGTTGGCCTTGAAAAAGGAAAATAGCATTTTTAAACTTATAAAAATCTTTAAAATTTTGTTTTTGAGGGATTGGGAAGATGAAGAGGTCTACATATGATTTTAATATAGCAGGAGGAAGTTTTCTTCCACTCCAGTCTGGGAGATGGTGATGTGCCTGCAAGTGTTGGGTCAAGGCTTCCAAAAAAATGATCCAAAGCCTATGATTTAGCTCCCTTTCAGGCAGAAAAAAGAAAGGCTGCCATGCTGTCCTCCATCCAAGTGACCTGTCCCACCTTGGTGGTTACTGACTGACATAGACATGAGAGGTTTTGTTGTTTAGTGACATGGTTTGGCAGAGAGTGAATGAACTCCTCTGTGCTTGGCTCATTTAGTCTGTGCATGAAACATTTCCGTAGACGTTGTAGCAGATGTGTCATACTGGATGAAACTTCTGTCTTGAACCAAGGTAGTCATGCTCAAGACTGTAGAGCTGCTTTTCTGGGTCAAGAGGCCATAGACCCTCTTGGTAGCTGTGGCAGTGAGCAAGATACTCTGAGGTGGAAACATCAGCTTTTGTGTCCAAGAGATGAAGAGCATGAATCTTGGCTGTGCACTGTGTGGGTATAAAGGAAGCCTGTCCCACTGTGTTCATACAGGGTATGAAAAGCCTTCACATCTTAAAAACTGAGCTGGTGGCTGCAACCACATGGCCATTGCTGTGGGAAGCTTTTCCATCTGTTTCTCCTGACATCTGCAGAATATTTTTTTAATTGTGCAAAATCTCCTTGAGCACACCCAGCAGTTCAGCCAGTTCCTTGTACCCTAGAGTCATATATACAGTTGTAATATGCTCCCCCCACCTCTAAGCTTTGAGCTTTGGAGCATATGTAGAATGGACTGAATTGTCTTCATGCACTCTAGCTGATCTCTGTTCCTCTATCCACACCACCAAACTTTCAACCTGGCAGACAACCACTGCTCTGTTCACTTATGGGTTTTTTGGCAGGTTGTGTCTATAACATACATACCTTGAAGTACAACTGTCTGCTTTCTGTCCCCCTTTTGCTTTTCTAGTCAAGCTTTCCACTCTGTCCTGCACAGGACATGCAGCTGTGCTCTGCATGTCTGGGATACATCTTCTCTTTTGTTTTACCTCTTTCTTCCTCTGCTTCCCTATGCTCTGGTCCTGGCCATGGCATCTTACCATAGTTAAGCAGCTCCTCTCTGTCACACATATAACCACAGTGCTGAGCCCTGTGGTTGCTTTAAGGAAATGGACAAGTGTAGTGACTTTTTGACACTGTGGTTTACAGGAAAGTTACTAACCCTGTTCTAAAGAGGAAATCCAGGCATAGAATTAAATTGCTGTTCAAGTTTAGACAATGACTAAGGAAAGTGCTAGAAAAGGAAAACAAGTTGCCTTGTCTCCCCAGCTGCTGTTCTCCCTAAACCTATGGTTTCTTTTCAGTAGACAACATTCCAGTGTAGGTTGCCACCAGAGGAAGAAGCTGTGCCACTGCTGTTGTAATTTTGGCTGAGCTCTTGAAGACAGGCCCTTGCTTGAGGGAATTCCACACAAGCTCCTGGTCTCCAAAGTAGCTGGCTCTGCATGTCCTCTCTCGGCAGGCAGGATGTGTCTTCTGAAAATGCTTTCCTGAGCAAAGGGGCCTTGCAGTCTGCCCTGGCTCTAGCACTGAGACTGCCAAGAGCTCTGAGTGCATGCAGTCATGCACAGTGCATGCGCCTCAGCTGACAGCATAAAACCCTCTGGACTGTGTTTGTGATGACTGCAAAGAACATTGGCAATTGCTCTTCAACTCTCTTATGCTGCCAGGAGTTGTAAAGATTAGTGGCAGACACATTGACACGAATGGAGAAGAAATGTCTAGAAGCATCAGAAAGAAATAATTAGAGGTTATTAGAGGTCTGAGAATGACAGGTGCTGATGGCACATGTGTTACCAGGTCATCAAAATTAGCACACCTACAGCTCATAAAACCCTAGAATTGTTTGGATTGGAAGGAGCCTTAAAGATCACCTAGTTTCAGCTCCTCTGCCATGGACAGGGACACTTTCCACTAGGTCAGGTTGCTCAAAGACCCATCCAATTTGGCCCTGAACACTTCCAGGAATACCTATGTGGAATGAACAATGGACAGCCTAAACCCTGACAAGACAAATCTGAAATCTCAAGGCATAAAAATATGCTGGCTGGGTAATAAAGGAATGGGATTGGCACAAATAGTTGTTGAGATAAAGAGACAAAAGACAGTGAGTATACCCTAATGATTCACAGACCTGGGACAAGATAATCCTAGGATTATAGTTATTCCAGGATCCTCTACCAATCCATGTTGTTTGATTTGTTTTGGCTTCATGAGAGCATGAAAATTGGTCTTGGGAGCATATATGCAAACAAATCCTCAGGTTGCAGGGTGTCTGTGGACCATTTAAGATGCTGCAAAGGCACCGATGACTTACTGGATTGTCCGGATCCCACACAACACAGTGGGCGATCTGGCTGTGCTTGGAGCCATCCCTCCAGAATCTACCAACATAAGAGAAAACTCAAAAGATGGCAGGGGACTGTAGTGTCCTATTACAAAACGATTTTGTTGATCCACTCTGAAGAGTACAACCTAAAATGACAGGCTTTGAAATGGAAAAGGAGTCTGTGAGTCTTTCCAGATATAGTGTACAGAAGTATGATGGAGCATGCATTTGCTCCATCCAATTTTCAGCAGAGTTTAATGGTAAATGGAGACCAGCTATGAGGTTGCTTTCTCAAGAAGACAGAAGGATACCTGTTGATTAGAAATGGTTGTCACTTGCTGGCTTTTTCATAGAGTTATAGCTTTCAATCTAGTCCTGTTCCAATTCCACTTTATTTCTTCCTGTCTCAGAACAGCTTGGCACAAACAACATGTAAGTCTCTCTATCTTAAGCTCTTTAAGAATTAGACCTGTGGGGCCTGCTAGGGGAAAGATTTAGCTACCTAAACATAGGTGTCTGGTGCCCTCTGGTATCTGAGCTGTCTGCACAAAGCATGTGGGACCTGCAGGACCTCCTGTCTTCTGAAGCAGCAGCTGGAGGCCAGCCTGGAGGCCTGAGACATTTCCAGTAGCGCTGCTGCTCATACCTGTGTGTGGGCACTGGAATGGTGTCCCTGGAGCAATCCCATGGCCCATTCAGCTTAACAGGAAGAGGCAGGTACTGCCAGAGGATTAACTGTCCCATTGGTCTTTGCTGATTCTTTACATGACCTAGCTAGGAGGTGGAAACTGCTGCTGGTGCTGTGCAGCATCCAAGCTCCCACAGAACTTTCACTAGAGAGACAGGGATTTCAGATAGCCAGGAGAAGGACTTCAGTTGTGAGGCTCAGACATGATCTCCCAGACATCAAAGGCTTTGGGAAATGGGGATGTGTTTCTCTTCAGCTCACTCACTAGCCTTCCCAAAAAGCATGGGAGGAAGACAGCTAGATCTGGATTTAGGTGTTTTGTTTCTGCACTTCAATGAAAATTAATAATGACAACTGCTCTTCAGTTGCTAAGGTTGGAATCATTTCTATTATACTTTGCACTTTGCACAGGGGTGGTGGTGGAACTGATCTGGAATTCAATTGCTTGCCAAAGTCCTCGGTTGCAGGTTGGGGTGCTTAGCCTTTGGCCTTTAGAAAGTCTTGAACTTTCTAAAGTGATTGAAAGTTGGGAAGAGTCTGAAGCACTTGCTGAAATAAGGAAAGTGTGACGCTTATTTTTTGATAGTAGTTTGGTGCTAGTGTTTAAGCTAAGATGAAGAGATTTCAGGTTTTCAGATTCTTAGATTGAAGATTCTTCTTCAATCCCATTTGGAATGCTTGGTCTTCGTACTTTCAGGGTTAAGTGTCACTCCCTCTCAGGGCAACTTTTGCCTGCCAAAGTACCTCTGTGGTTGTCTGCACAAACCACAAAGACTGAGACTATTGTCTCTCCTGGTGGAACATGAAAAAGTACATCCTGCATGGGCAGGACAGAGCTAATTTCTGAGCAACTGCATGAAAACAAGTGAAGCAAACAGAGCGCCGGGCAGTGAACACAGTCTTTCAAGACACCGAGACAGCTGATTATAAGTGAAAGGGGTTGTTGAGAGAATTGTCTCTCCCCGGCAAAAAGAATGCCCCCAAAAAAATTGAAGGAAAAAAAAGAGTATTTATGGAATTTATTTTTCCCTTAGTAATCTTGGAGCAGCCAGTTTTTCTGGGCTGCCTTCTGCTCCATCCATCATTCTTCTCAAAAAGCAGTTTTTCTGCACTAGAGACTGTTCCTGGTAACAGAGTCCTGCCTCTAGAAAAGGTAGTGCAAGGCCTCAAAGGGATGTGCATGTGACACTGGTAGCACAGTGTAGCAGTGAGATCAGACGGTGGTGCTGCTACCTATTTCCCAATAAGCATCTCCCGTGGAAAAGCCGCTTAGGCAGGATTCAGGCAAAGCAGTCAAGTCCATACATCACACACGCCACAGCTAGCTCAGCAAAGAGAGGCAAGAAGAGCCTCCACAAGCATGGGAGTGCTTTGTTTTAATTATTTAGCCAGGAGAATTGGAAGTGACTGTGAGACTGTTAAAGGCAGAGGGACAGCAGTAAGAGAAGTGCATCTAACGATGGACTCTGCGCACTGTCGTCAGTCTGGTCCCTCAGACAAGCAAAAAATCCCCACCAGAGAAAGATGATGGTCTCACAGAGGAGAACAAGAAAGAATCCAAAGTGGATACAAGCAAATACATGCATAAGCATCTGCAAAAACGGTGGTGAAACTTAGCCATGTGCTTTACAGGCAGAATCCTGCTCCTCCCTACAGGCTGTATCTCTCTTCTGCCCATAGGTAGGATTTACAGGAGGGAGCAGGGATACCACCCTTGGCACAACCCATGAGGCAGGGAGTTACAGAAGTAAAGGACTGGCAGACAGCTCCCAGGCTCAAATGTGTTTTGCATGAACAGTTTGTACTGTTCTGTGTAACAGACATCTGTAAACAGACCTGTGAACAGGTAGCAGGGCTAAAGTTTGCCAGCGAGTTTGCTTGCAATGAATAATTCAACTAGTCCTGCTACCCTAAATTTAATGATAGTGCTGCAGTCAAAGGCTTTCCAAATTTGGCAGCTAATGCTATTATGGACTCGTCTCCGTGTCTGGCCTGGGGCCTGCACTATTTCACAAGTGGTTTTGACCTTGTGTGACAGCATCACTGCAAACTGGTTCCCTTTTTAAGTGGCAAATCAGGCACAAATTCTTTCGCCACATTGCTAATACCAAACTAGTAAAGCAGAGGATGTGGTTTTAGAGGAGACTGGAGATGGGGGGGATGGATGCTGTCTGCAGGTGGACATCTGAAAAACCTTCCTGGAGTTCAGCAATTTTTCTTCCCAATGCCACCTTGCCACTGGTGGTGGTATTCACTCAGGGTCCCCTGAGATCTTAGCTGGCACCTACTTCTTGGACTCTGAATCATCTCAAGGTTTCTCCAGGTGGCACCTCCTTTCTCTTTGCCTTTTTCTGATGACTGTAGGACACCCTCTGTATGTAACACTCTAACACTAATACTCTGCACATAACACTATAGGATTCATTCCAGTTCATCTTAACCCCAAAACTGGCAGGCTCAATATAAAAAGGAGTCTTCAGCAAATGCTAAGGAACTCAGAAAACAAAATTGCACAAGATGGAAAATAAAAAGGACTTCTGAATAAATTGTACGCAAATGTAATTGTAGCATAAACCTTAAACCCAGATGCATATTTGCCAGTGACTAAGCGTTTCCTGCAGTCCATGTTACCATGGATTCAGTGTCCACAGGTACACTCTCTCTCCCAACTGTTTCCCTGTTTTCTGCAGAACTTGTCACACCTCTCAGTACGATTCCTGGTGGTGCTTATCCAGCTTCACTCTGGTTTTTGGACAGGACAGAAAGTATCCTTGTTGTTCTAGAGCTACATGTTGTTTGCCTTCAGGGATGATTTCTCCTTAGGAGCTCCCACCCACTTGACGAGAGCAAAGGAGATGGTTGGTTTCCATCCACTTGGTGTTTATAGCTTTGTTTCAGAAGAACAGTGTCCAGTTTGAGGACCTCCAGAAAAAATATGTCAACAAACTGGAATGATCTGAGCAGTCATTATATGTAAACAGCCTCCAAAAATACAAGTTGGCAGAAAACCACAGTCCTTACTGGTAAGGCAGGAACAGTCCTTGGACAGGGTGGTTTCTGTTATAAGTGGTGCATCTATGATGGAGAGACATGCCTTTCTTCTGAGCCATGACTACAGGGAGAGGCAGGGTGTGGGGAAATAATGCTGCTCTCATCTTTTACTCAATGTTCTTCTGAGGTCTTGACACTGGGGGAAGTGTCCTGTCAGGCAGGAAGGGTCTGAACGTGCTCAGAGGGAGGCAGGACTGATGAAAGAGTCAAGGGAGGACGTAGAACTTCATAGTTCTGTTCACTGCCTCTATCTAGCCCTTTCTTAGATGTCCAAGATGACTCCAAGTACATTTCCAAGGTCAGTCAACAAGGACTTGGAGGTGAGCAGGACCAATGGCTTCCAAGCCATGGAAGGGCTAGTAGCCAGTTCTCCAGAAAGTGCAGGAAGGTGTGTGTAGCCATATGCATTACTCAAAATGCTCAAGCCAATTTCAGGTTTTAGCACTTCCTGAAATTCCAAAAAAAGCACCAGCATTTTTTCCAAGTTGCTAGTGCTTTTTTTTCCCCTAGCCCTAAGTTCTTTTTTAAACTTGCTAATGTGTGATACCACCAGTTCTTGATTTGTCTGTGGACTGCTATAATAGAGAATTGTTACTTTATTAATGTACAGAAAGTCTTTTGGTCTCTAACAAGGAAAATATCAGAAAGTATTGAAATCATGTTTACCTTGCACTTTATTTCAATTTTCAGGTATTTGCAGTCTCCTGTGATGTAGCAATTTTGTAGCAGCATTGTGTTCTGGCTTGTTTACTTGGTAAAATCAGCTGAGGATAAATTCATGCATTTTGTATTGCTCAAGATGTCAAACAACTGGAAATGTCACTGGGGCAATGAGGGTCTCACCTTGAGAAAGGTTGTTGTTTATTCACGTGTCCTTTTTTCCAGATCCAGCTGGAGCAAAATGTTGGCCAAGTAAGTTCAGGCAACCTTTCACAGAGAGGCAAGCACAACTAGCAGTAGGAGGTGAAAAGCACTGCTATATCTAAAGTCAGCAACCTCCAGAAAATAGATCCCACTGGATGCTTGTGCCACTGTAGGCATTTTCACCATGCTGGCAATCACTTAAGGCAGCAGCTGCAATAGTTTCTGCTTGTACTTCTGAAAACTCTGTTTAAGGATTGTGCATAATAGAAAACAACATCTGAGAAGGAAGCTTTGAGTTTCAGAGTTGTTAAGAAATTCAGGGCCAGTCCCTTGTCTGTGTTTGTCCAGTAGTAAATCTTCTCTTTGGAATTTCTTTTCTTGGCGTTGCCACACAATGCTGTAGGGCTCTGGATATTTTTGAATCCTTTTGAATGCCTTTTTCTGCTTGAGAAGTCCTTCCAGCTGCTGACAAGCTGTGCTCATACTGAATTCTGCTTCACATGGTCATCTGCAAGGTTGTTTGTCCTTAGCTCACTCTCAGAGCAACATAGAAAAGGTCTCTGAGTGGGGAAACACAGCAAGGTCTTCTTGCTCAAGAGCTCAGAGCTGAGAGTGGGGAACACTTATTCTGCCAGAGACAAGTTGTTGGTTTTAGAGC
Organism: Sterrhoptilus dennistouni; assembly: GCA_013397095.1. NCBI lineage: Eukaryota > Metazoa > Chordata > Aves > Passeriformes > Zosteropidae > Sterrhoptilus > Sterrhoptilus dennistouni. The sequence continues at coordinate 661,924 of VWZU01010893.1, forward strand.
TTGGACACACTGTCAGCTGCACAGTGACTCCTTCTCAGCGGTCTCCTGTGCAAGCCTGGTGCCTTGTGGTGGACAAGGACCTGGCCAGAGCAGCCCAGCTTTGTCCCACACTGCTGTGCTTGCCTGTGGAGCTGATAGCAGTTCTCACCTCTTGTCACTGTGGGGCTCTGGCACTTGGTCACATCATCTAAGACTTGGCACTGAAACTTCCCCTGCCCTTTTCCTGGGAAAGGCCTGAAAACTTGTAATGGGCCATCGGATTTGCCAAGTGTTTGTGTTTGGAGCAACACAAACATCTTTGATCTAGTCTGGCTTTTCTGCTCTCAGGAGCCAGAGCAACAGGGAATCTCTCACCATCAGTGGTCCTGCACAAGTCTCATGGAGTCTGATGTCCCTAGAGGAGAATTCCCACTACCGGTATGCTCAGCCTTGATTTTTGCTTGAAGAAGAAGTTTCATAGATATTTTCTGCTACGGCAGACTGACAGCCTGCTGCAGCAGTTCTCACCTTCCTGCAGACTTCTAACCTTCCCAGGAACAATGTTGGACCAAGGCAGATCTGACTGACAGACAGACTACAGATAGGTACAGGAGAGTTGAACAAACCATCTCATAGCACCGTGGGCTGAAAAACTACCCAGACCTGACGTCCCTGTGTTGCTAGAGGGAGAAGGGAAGGAGAGCTCAGCACAAGTGACTCTGCTGCATGCTGTTCTCTTCCCTTTGCTGGTTGTGTAAGCATCTGTTCATGGGAGGCAGTGCTTCTGCGGAAGCAGTGACTGTGGGTTTTTTCCTCATTAACTTTGCACAAGCTGGCCCTGTTCCCATGTTTGCATACTTCTGTCAGTCTCCTAAAGTGCACGTAAGCCAAACATAGAGGAACTCAATTAAATACAGACTGCTGGCTTTTGCTCTTTTGCACAGCAAAGATGTTTCTTGAAGGAAATGTATTGTGCTTATTTAAAAACATATTTTTTAAAAAAGCAAGTATGTCAGACTTCAACTAGCTTGGTACTAGTCTACTTAGCAACTCTGAGGAATTAATAATTTAAAAGCATTTGTCTCCTTTGGCAGGCACTTGGTTGAGAAGGCAACAGAAATGAAGAGGGAGTAGTTTTGCAGCCATTTTTACCATTCCTGAGGTGACTGGCTTTCTGATTCCACTTTTACAGTCTTTCAATGTACACAATTCAAACAAACTGTTTTGGATAGCAACAGTTCATATGGCTTTCAATAAAGGAGTCTGAATTCAGAAACATCTTGTTTTTAAAAAGGATTTAGAAACCCAGGGGCAGGGGAGCAAGGGAGTGTCATGAGGTTTGATTGCCTATATGGAAGATGGTGAGATTCTCACTCCAACACAGGCTCATTAGATGACTTCATAGGGACAATGCCAAATCTGAAAACATTGCCAACAGGCTTGAAACATGGGGATGATCACCAAAATGTTCACCATAGCCTTCACATTGTATGAATGCTTTTGCTTTGCAGCATTCCTCTGCAGTCACATTCAGGCCCCTCAGCGTGAGCTGGGCTGGGAGGCTGTCACCCATCTCTTGCTGCAAGAGCAAACCCAGAGAAGCAGTGCTGGGTCTTAGAGCTTTGTAGGGCTGATCTTTCCCAGTCAGACTGCTCCTCAGTGGTCTTGGGCAGTTGTCCAGGCTTCCCTCTTCCCTGTCTCCTTCTCCTTCTCTTTTGGACCTTCGTTCTGCCTGCAATAAACTATTTGTGCAAAGGCTGTTGGAAGCTGCACTGACTCCTCAATCCACCTGCCACAAGTCATGGAAGGCAGCTGAAGTCCCAGATGACTGGAAAAGGGGAACATTGCACCCATTTTTAGAAAGGGTAGAAAGGTGGACCTTGGGAATAACTGACCTGTCAGACTCGCCCCTGTGCCTGGGAAGGTCATGGAACAGATCCACCAAGGCCCAGCACTGCATGTCCTTGCTTGTCTTTGCAGACTGCCACCTCAATCTCACAAACTCACTGAAGAAATATGCCATTTCTTCCTTGCGTCTTGGGAAACCTCACCTCCCTTACCTTTCCAGGCTTCTCCTATCTCTGGGTCTCAGCACCAATTGCTGCCAGACTTGTTGGGATCAGTTCTCATAGCGAACGCCTGTGAATCTGTGTTAGTTACTTCCATGCAAGACAGTGGTTTCAGTGCTTTAACAGCATCACTGATCTGACACTGCTGGAGGCAGGAGAATGGTGGGATGGCTGGCTCATGCATTCTGTGTCTGCAATGGGCTCTGTCCATTTTATCTCAGACAGAGGAATACTGGCACATGCTCATGTTACTCTGTGCCATGGAGGCAATGAGAAGGAGGGCTGTCTTCTCCCCATCTCCCTCTGGGGGATTCACACCAAGGGAGAGGACAGGTACCCTGTGAGTCCACAGCTGTCTCTGGTGTGAGGGTTAACTGAGGAAAGGAAACTTGCAGCAGCTGGGGAAAATATGACTGCTGTCACCAGGGGAAAGGTTTGGAGCCAACAGGCAGTAATAACCCTACCCTGGGAAAGAAGCTGCAGGCTCAGAGCCTGGCAGGGAGTCTTTCCAGACAGTGGGGCCTGAGTTCCAATGGGATTTTAAAGACTCCAAGGCATGGGTCCAACTTTGAAGTCCAGGGTTTGCTCAGCCAACACTATGAGTCAAGGAAGCTGCAGACTCCAATGCAGTACCCACAGAAACATTTTTTCCATGCTAGTCCTTCTTTTTGGTTAAAAAGCTCCCTGAAGAGTGAAGGAAAGGCATAAGTTGAGTGCCTGGGTTTGTTTCAGTGTGAAGAAAGCTATAGCTGTGCCATAGGCAGGCACTGTTCCCTGCAAGCCTCCAGGCCTCTCTCATGGTGAATTCAAACACCCTTGTAGGGAGGGGTTTACCTGTGCCACAAAAATGGCAGTGTTTTTATTCATTCCTCACCCCAAACCAGGATGGATGGTCAAAGAGAATGTGAATCAAGGCTCAGGGGATACTTTGGGTTGGATTTCTCCACGTTTCATCATGCAGTTTTCAAACACTTGATATTTGGCCTTTTAAATATATTGTTTTTCCTCTTAACCAACCCATTCCTTGGCCCAGATTTTTTTTTTTTTTCATGAAAACCCTGGTCCTAAGTGACAATATTAGTTCATGGGCAGAATTTTTGCCTCCAAAAAGGCAAAAGCTGGCTCCAGCAAAACCACAGCTGATTCTGCTACCCTGTGTTTAGATGGCTATTCATGGCCACCTAAGAAAAGACTTCTCAACCCACCCTACAAACAACTTTGGGGACACTCTATGTCTCTCATTGGGCGTTTCCCTTGGGCCTTCTGACATAAAGTTGCATATGCTTTACTAAAATAATTTTGGTGCAACAGGGCTTGGCTCAGCTAAAGCCCCAGGGTCACTTTGCAGTTCTATGACAGCTGGTGTGACTGAGAGCTGCTGCCTGGCTTCTGGTCAAGGTGTGGCACACATTTTTCTCCTCCTTTCCTTGGGGGAATCTGATGGACAGCGCTGCTTGCTGATTAGGTGAGAAATGTGCAGCTTGCCTCATCTTGAGGCATCCTTGTAGGTGGTTGCTGCTGTGTCTTGGGGAGAGGAGTGACTTCTCCCCAGTTCCTCACTCTCCTCTAATGTGGAGCACTGTGGTGGAGTAGGATAACCTTGGTGAGCCTGGGGAATTCAGCTGTCCTTCCTCAGACTTGTGAAGACACACAGTGGAAACAGAAAAGGCCTCCCACTGTCATTTCCTTCAGCTTTAGTCTCTCATAATTCCCATTCCGTGGTGCTGGGGCATCTCTACCTGCCTTCTTGGCCTTGGGGCTCCTTCTCCAGGTCCCTCCTGCCTCCACCACCCCTCAAGAACACCCTCGCACCAACCCACCACTGCTCTCCTGGTGGTTGTCTATGGGAAGTGCCTTGAGGGGAGAGCAAGGCCACCAAGGAGAATCCTTTCCTTATCAGCCTAGGCTGACTTTTCTGTCCCTCAGCTTGATTTCCAGGCCCTCCCAGATCACTGGCCCCTTTCCATGTCCTCTCCATAAAGGAGTAGATGTTTAGCTGGGCCCCTGTGCAGGGCTTGTCTCAGCAGGATATGTGAATGGAGTCACCCCCAAGGCTGTCCCCAGAACAGGAAGCTGTCCTGGAAGAAGATTTCCACATGGGCAGTTGGGCCTTCCCTGGGAGCTACCCCATGGAAAGTAAGAGGCTGTCTGCCTAGGCAGATTTGTTTGGTCCTGTAGGCAGTCTGGCCATAGATATACTCTGTTCTTGTTTAACTGTGTCATATTCTGCTCTTTAGCTGCATGCCAAACATTCCTTCAAGTAAATGAAACTAGAGTAACATATTCCTTCCTTCCCTGGTCAGGGTGAAATCTGGGAAGAAGGGTAGTTTGCAAATACTGTGAAATAATTTCACTTTTTAGTGGCACAATTAAATTAAGAGATCTGTCTTCAGAGCTGTAAAGGAGCCAGCACAGTGCTGGCAGTAAAGGGACACACTTGAACTCCATGGGGGAATGATTTATGAGGAATGGTATAATATCACCAGAGACATGTGAGGTGCTAGATAGCAGATGAAATGGAAAGAAAGCTGTGGTCTGTGTGCAGAAGTGAGGGTTGTGTAAAGGGGAGTTTGAGATGGCATATCTCAATGCAAGTGAGCACACTTACTTCAAGTAACAAGTAACTTTTAGGATTTTGAACATGGCGTGAAATAATAGCCCAAGTTGCCTGGGAAAATTAGGAAGCAGACCAGAAAAGAGAGAAAGGAAAATTTTGAGGTGCCACAAATAAATGCAGTATATTCTGGGGAAAAAGCCCCTGGATCTGTAGTCCTGAGGACAGAGGGATTTCCCCGACAGTTAGCAGATACAGGGGTGAGGCAGGCAGGCTGCCAGCCTAATAACATCACAAAGCAGCAGGATATTCAGTGTAAAGGTTGAGTAGGTGCAGGTGCACAGGAGTGAGGGTTAGGTTTGCCTCTCCATGAAGGCATTTTGAGTTGCACATCCCACACGATGTCCTCACCACGCAGCCCTGTGACAATGTGGCCTGCAGGTTATGTCTTGCCTGTTATTAATAACCCCATCCTGATGTCTCTCTATGATACCCTTGCAAACTATTTTTTCTCCTTCTTCAAGCCAATTATTGGGTGAGAAGCCAGGCCCTTGAGCAGCATGGCTGTCACGTTTCTCACGTCAGGGCATGGTTTGCTGCTCAGCCTGCATCTGGAGGATGCAGGAGCACCCAGATGTTTGAGTACCACTTAGCTGTGGGCATCTCAGGACCAACCTAGGGCCTGGCTTGCCCCAGTAGCAGTGAGAGGGGTATGATGTGCTCCTCCAGCAGCAGTGGGTTTCCAGAGAGAAGCCAAGGCAGGGAGGGGAGACCAGGAGTGGAATGGAAGAGTTGAAATGGGGATTTCCATCAGGAAGATTGCCACAGGAGAGCAGGACAAAGAGGAGACAGTACGAGAGAGTGGCCTGGGAAAGGCAGAGACAACCTGAGTTACTGTCTGGCCAGAAAAGGATTTGTCTTTACCGTGTAAACATGTCCCTGCCTGAGTGTCCTTTAAACATTCAATTTCTTTTTAGGTGTGTGCATTTGCAGTGCAAACTGCACCAACAGAAAATGGAACCGCCCTCTCTGCCTCCCCTTCATCCTGTTCTCTTCCAACAGACACACAACAATGACCTTCTTCCCTTCGTTCTACTTTTCATGGAAGGGCAGTAAGCCACATCATGCGTGACAATTTAAAAGTGTAAGTAAGGCTAAGGTATTTGGGGGAATTATAAACTCTAGGTTGGGAATGGGATATCGAACCTGCCCTTGGAAGTAAATTCTTCCAGTGTCACAGTGATAAGGCACTGGGTGGAACTCTGTTAATAATTGACACAGTAGACATTAAATAGTGGTATCAGGTTACATTAGAAGGTCTGCTGGGTTTTTTTTGCTAAACTAATGGACTTTGGCTCCAGTGCAAACTAAGCATTGCCTTCTCAAATGCCTTGGAACAAAATGGTTGTGGCCATCCCTTCCTCCTGCCAGACTGATTTGCTGGAAACCCATGGCTGTCTTGGCAGAGAGAGACTCTGTCTCTGCTGGTTACATTTTTGGCTGCTAATCAGCATGAGCTGGGTCAGAACCTGTGCTGGGCTCCAAAACTCATGCTTGGAATTTCTTTCTCACCCCTTGCTTATCAAAAAGTTTCTCAGGTCCAGCCAAGTCATGTTCTACCAATGCTGACCTTGTGGCTAGACACTCTGGTTTGCACGTGAACAACTGATATAGGTAATTAAAAAAACACCAGCATAAAACACCTGCTCCCTTTGCTGAACTGGTTCTTCCTGGGTTCAGAGGAGTATCAGGCAATAAACCCCTGTGAGAGGCACTAACCTCAGCAGATCTGGCTTAGATCTCACACAGAGAACAAATTTAAAACGTAAGCAAATAGTTTCACAAAGTCATTTGTTAGAGCAGAGCTTTAACATCAAACTGCTTTAGCTTTAAACTGGTAGAACAGCAGTTTAAGATCAGGGAATAGAGAGAGAAGGGAAGGGGAGGCTATGGCATAAAGATAAACTTATTTCAAATTATTTGCATAGCTTTGAAGGATAAACAATAGATAAAATTCATGTTGACATTGCAGAAAATAGCACGGTTAACTTGCATTGGGTGGGTCAGAGTTTGCAGTGCTGCATGAAGGTATTGCGAAGAGGCAGGCACTCATTTCTGGTTCAGGTCACACATCAGCATGAGGTCAACAAGCCTCCAATGAGAAGGCAGGAAGACTAACGAGGCTCATCTCCAAAACGTTTTGTCCTGGGTGAATTTCTATCCTCAAAGGGAGTGCCACTCAAAAATATGCTTTAATCTCAGTCGTTTTGGCCTTAGGTGTTAAGGAAAGTTCCCAGTTTGACCATTCAGGAGACTCTCAAGAGTGGCTCCCAAGGCCAGACTGCTGGGACTGAAGCCCTTTCATGTCGGGTGGCTCCAGTGACCCAACACGTCCCCACCTGACTCCCTGCACACCCCACTCACACACAGTCACACCAGGTTTCCTTACTGGCTCGATCCCAGGTTTCCCATAGCAGAGCCTCAGATGTCCCGTTCCATAAAGCCATTTACTCATGGCACAGTAACACAGAAACACCTGGAGCTGGTGCCTCCAAAGAGGATCCAAGAGTGGAACCCCTTCACTTTTATATCCTCACAATCTACATGCACACAAGTCCTGCTCCTAGCCTCCTCTCTGCTGGATCATCCCTCTTCATCTCCTTTGTTATTAAAAAAGGTCAGCAATTCCTGCTGTGTCTCTCAAGTGTCCATTCACCTGGCTGGCACCACCCATCTCTGTGCCTTTTGTTATCTGCCGCAGGTTGGCAGTTCGTGGCCTCTTGTCTCCCTGGGCTTCCACTCAGAGCTCAATTTGCATCTCTGCGAACTGTAGTTTGCAAACAGAGCTACCTGGACCAGATATATTGGGTTCAAATCCAGAGGTACAAACTTCATTCCTCAGATACCCTCCTTCAGCACATAGGTTAGCCAAGAAGATCTGGTGTGTGCATGTTTGCCTCTGGTTTGGTAATCCCAGATGGGCTGCCAGCACCTCTGCCCCTGCCTGGCAGCTGCTGAGTGGGCAATGCAGAGAAGATACAGGAACGGTCTGTGAACATGGCAAAGAGCCACAGGGCCGTGCTTAATGGTTGTCTCCAGCACACCAGCGTTTGGAGGGGAAACCACAAGCAGAGACACACTTGGGTCCTGTTTGCCACATGGACTGTTGATATCTCAACTCCAGTCCTTCATGCTATGCATCTTTCCCTTGACTCTTCCTCCCCTGTTTTTCACAGAGTGGATGCTGAGGCTGTTTTCCAGCATTCCAAGAGAGGAGTAATAATTTCCATGTAGGCCACCATGCCCCAAGTATGTGCTTAGTACATCCATTTCTTCTGGGAATGCTCTAGGCTGGCTGCACGGAACATGCTAAGAAAGTTGTGAAAAACGAGGTTTATTTTATATATTTATAACGAAGTGATTCCAAGGAGAATCAGAGTCACCACTAGAGGAAGGTACTCGCAAAACTACATCTTGGCAAGCTAAGTGAAGCAGGGAGGGCTGCCTGGCAGGTTGGCCAAGCAGCTCTAAGAAGAGAGCTGCAGTCAGGCCAACTTTACAACTCAAGGGACCAGGAGTGGTCAGACAATGGAGCTTTTGCTAATTCTGTGGTGTGGGGCTTGTGGCACCAAGTTGGGAGAGCTCTGTGAGCCACAATGGAGAAAACAGAAACGGTCCCAAATCTGCTGAATAGGGAAATGCCATCCCAACCGTTCAGAAAAGAAACTGGAAGTCCTTTCAAAGTAACACAATGCCAGAGAAAGCCAGTCCAAAAAGGTCCCAGAGATCTAATTATAGCCTGCAATCAATGCTGCTCTTATCCATGCTGCTAATGAACATACATGAAGTGAGCGGTTTTGCTGCTCCAGGGCTTCTTGCAGTAGAAATAGCAGCTTAGTAATAACTAGCTGCCTTGCCTTATTAGGGCTCACTTTGACTTCTCCCAGATTCCCAGCCATTGGTGCATGCCCTTTGGAAATGTGGGTGCTATAGCCATGGTTGTTCATGATGGGGTAACCAGGTCAAAGCAATCGGGGCTCTGGCACACACCCATGTGGCTGCATTAATGGCACACTGGGAGCTGCATGATGAGGGACAGGCCTCCCAAGAGGGGCAAAATGCCATCTTTCAGAATGTGAAAGAATCCCAAATTCCTAATTGCACAGCAAAAAAAAACCCTTTCAGGTGCCAGGTTATATCCAACAGCTTCCTCATGGAAAGAAAACGTAATGATCACCCTGCTTCTTCAGGGAATGAGGCACAGAGAACAGAGGCCAACACTTCTGTGTTATCAGATCAGCTGTTGAGGTACAAGGCTGTGCCAGGCAACCACCTCTCCTTTGCGTACTGAACAGAAAATAGATCCTCTACCTATGGCTCTGGTCCAGACAACACCTGCCAAGTGGAAGGAGAGGCTGCTGCTGCTTCTGTGGAGGAGTTGCCTTCATGCACAGATGGGAGACACCAAAGGCAGTTCACAGGCAGCTGGTTTTTTCTGGCCTTTTTTTTTTTTCCCCCCGCAAACAAACAAAACACAAGCTCTCTCTTGGCCTTGAAGGGCTTGCAACCTTTCACTAGGTAGTGCAGAAAAATAGATACTGGCTGCAGTAAAAATAATGACCAGAGTCAAGAGAGAGTTCCCTGGGACCACAAAAGGAGGGACTGCTCTGCTGGGGTCTGAACTGGGAACCAGCCTTAAGTCACTCTAGCTTTGTCAAGAATAATCCTTTCAAAAAACATCCTAGAAGCACATGGTCTCAATTTTCTCATGGTTAGTGACATTTTTTCCCTGTATTGGCTGAAGGAGGTTATTTGGATGATTCACCCCCACAGTTCAAAAACTGCACCAATTTGGAGTAGTTTGGTTCCCTGGGGCTCTATTTACAGCTTGGTCTGCTGGGCTGCCAGCTGCTTCATACCAAACAGAGAAGAGATCATTTTCTCCAATCATTGGAAAAGTTTGAGTTAAGGAGATGTCTCCAGGATTCAAAATTTTCTGTTCTCAGGGTCTATACTGCAACTGGGAACCTGCCTTGGTGACTGCTCACCTATTCCTCTTACTGGGTCGCCTGCACCTTGGAAAAATCTGGCTACTGATTCAAGCTCAGACGAGTTTGATGATTCTAGTTGTTTTCAGTGCTCCTTTGGTGCAAGACGCTATCAACTGCATCTGATCTTTTCCTGTAAGACCATACCCAAATTTCGTCCTTCTTTGTTAAGGCTTTGTTGAGGAAGCAAGGGTAACCCACCTCTGGAATTTGGAAAGGAGGAAGCAGCCAAGCACAAACACAAGCAGCAGACTAAAAAGCAACATCAGAGCTGAAAATACAGCTGCAGGTTAGCTCATTACCTCCTGTATATTTCAGAAGAAAAGAGCCTTTGCTTTTGTTTGGCTGGAGATAGAGCTGGGAGGACCCTTACTGAGACCAAGTTGTACAGAACTGGCTCACAAGTCTCTCTGCTTGCAGCTGACTTTAGGTGGGTATTCCCTCAAGCAGGCAAATTGAGTGTCAGAAATGCAGATTCCCTGAAGGTGGAGCTGCGAGATCCTGCCAGATGGGTGCTTTTTCCAGACTCTGGCAGATCTCTCATTTTGTTGTCTTTCTCCCTTGCTCTTTCTAACCAGGATGGAGAAGATGCTTGTCATCACCTGGAGGATTTTGCTGTAGGGACCTGGCTGATGGCAAAAAGAGATGAATAACTGTGTGTGCTACACTAGAATGCCAGCATGACTCCACTCAGCCACTGGGACACAGAAGACCAGGGGGATCGGTCAGGAGTGACCTGCAGTCAATTCCCAGCCCCTTGAAAAGCATGGCTCAAGTTGACAGGTGCCTTAAAGCTCCTTTTCAAAGGAGCTGCACCTTCTCCAGTGTGGCTGTGCAGCTGCAAAGTCTGGGGATCTGAGCAGAGTTTTAATGCTGAGTGTGACCTTAATTCTATAAAGACAGAAGAAACCTGAGAGCCTCTGCTGGCTCAGCTTAGCATGATGTGCAAGCATGCTGGCATTCTTTCATCCCAGATATTCAAATGTGATGCAGGATTTCCCCAAGCTGTGTCCAGCTGCAGCTTTGATAGATTTAGCCCTTCCAGCACACAGATAACAAGAGCAGTGACTGTTTCTGATGACAGGTTGTGTAACCCAGCATGAGAGGCTTGTCCCAGGCTCTACATTGTGAGACCATATTCCCCACTCCAGAAGAGGCCTGCAGCCTGGATCACTCACCTGCAGATGTACATCAGACCAGGCATTATTTCTGAGTGTTTGCTGTAACTTGCCTTGCTGCAGCATTGCTGTCCTGTAAAAAAAGGAAAAATTACTAAAATGCTCAGTCATCCTGCTATTAACCCCCAGGAGTGCATCCCTGCTGGCTTTATGGCTCACTTTATCAGCACTGGGCTGTTATTGCAAGGCACTTAGAAGCATTGAAAGATTTGTGTGTAGATTCATTGGTTGTCTGAGAGATCTTGTTGACCACCAACTTAAAAGTTAGTGTGTGTCTGCTATGATTGCTTGCATGGCTATAAAACATTCAAGAGACAATTGTTCTGGTCTTTGAAATGAAATTCTTCTTCTGCCAAAGCCAACGTGGAGGAGCAGAGGGTTTGATAGATTTATTTGGTTTTAGTTTTCCTCCTTTTGTGACTTGATCTGCTCAGAGACAGCTTCTTGGAGAAAATAAAGCTGGACTGTGACACTCTCAGCCCAAGAGGGAGACCTGTGTCCAATGTCTCCCAGTGACCAAGTGTGCTGTTGCGCAAGGGGTGGAAGGTGCCACATCACCTATAACTACCCTGAACCCTGGCCTGCAACACCATCAAGGACACATTCTGCCAGGCTCACGGATAAAGAAACACTGCATTTCTGATGGCCACTCAGATGCCAACGAATCACAGCAAGTAGGGAAATGCAGGAGAAGCAACACATGCCAGGTGTCCAAGGGAACACCATGTGGAAGGGGAATGGTTGTAAAACCCTCAGTGGGCTGGAGAGGGCTGTTGTATTTCTTCCTATGAAAGTGACTGTCTCCATAGCACTGGAGCGTCACCACACAAACACCAAGGAATTACATTCCTGCTGATAATGCTCCAGTTTCATTCTGGCAGAGGCCATAATGATGAAATGCAGGTGCAGGAGATTGTGAGTTCCCAGTTGCTAATATTGGGTGGTGGGAGGGAAACTGGGCTCTGTTTTGCTCAGATTGGAAGGTGGGCTGTAGGTCAGTTTAGGCCTCTGACTCTTGACAGTGAGGTCTTCCAGAAGCTGTATTGGGAATATGGCTCTACCTTTTACTGCAAGATGCCTTGGATGATAGCAAATACCTTGCTGTATGCATATAGCAGCTGCTCCCTTGCTCCAAACTACACATATTGGACTTGCCAGCCCTGAAATATTTCTGTCCTATGGCTGCTTACCTTGTACCCCCACATCCATATGTCCTGAATCTGGCCAGGAGCTGGAAGAAACCAGGTGTTTTGTTAGGACTACAACATTGTGCAGAGTCCTTTGATTGCTGAGGACCATGTGGGACAGGGCATAGAGGTGTCCATCATTGGATGAGGCCTTGAGTGACAGCAGTTGGCTGTGGGAATGGTTTTGCTTGGAGCAGACATCTTAGAAACTTCCTCCTACTTGAGCCTGTCAAGGATTCATTAGGTAGAAGACATCACTGTGGTCTCAACTAGACTCCCACAGCAGAAATAGTGGGAGCTATAAAAGCATTTATACATGTTTCACCCTCTTCTTACACCTCTTAAACATATTTTTCCTGAGTTATGGAGTTTGAGCCTTCCCTCCTCCTGAGACTGCATAGCAGCATCAGAGTGAGATCTGTGACTAATACATTGGCTGGAAGGGCTTGCCCATATCCCATTCCAGGAGCCAAAGTACTTACTTAAACTGGTGACTGGTCTGACTTATCTGTGCCAAAGGAACAGGCCAGCTGCAATTATTTTTCCACAAAGACACCCTTTTTCTTTCTTTAAGCCTTGTGTAAATGTCAATAACCAGTCTTTAAAGACAGCTAACTGCTTGGCGGGGTACCCCTCCAAGGGGGAGGATAAAGACAGGCTAGGCAGCTTCTCTGGCTGCAGAGCAGCAGAACATTGTTGGGCCAGAGCAGCTGGTTTGAAGCTTAGTTCCACCAAAAAAAAAAAAACCCCAAAGATATAAATATGGTTTATTGCAATAATTTAGAGCCAGCTGAACTGCCCAGTAGGAACAAGCCTGTGGAAACACCAGGGGAGTTTGGGAGCATCACAACCCAGCCCCATGCTGCTGGCTTCTTGGCAAAGCTCTGTGCTGTTCCTAGGGGTACAGGGTGCTCTTGGTACTGCTGAGAGCTCTGTCCTCAGCACAACCTCCTCCCACTACACACAAGTGCCCTTCCGACCCCTGTGACCACACACAAGCTTGTGGAAGACATTGTGAAATCAAACTGATGCTTGAGTCTGGTGATGGTTACACGGGAAACAGCATCATGGTGCGTAAGGGAAAAAAGGGCAGTGCCCGAACAAGGGAGTCACTACAGGGCAACAGGGAACTCCATGGGACACACTGAAACGTAAGCCCCGTTCATCCCCTGCCTTGTGGTCTAGACACTTTCCCCCAAAGACCCAGGCTCTTAGGGAGGCTCATTTGCCGCTGCTTTGTGGAGAGGAAACTGAAGAAGAACAGTTGACTGCTGTTGGGAAATGACACGCTCTAGTTTTCTCCCCTCGTATACTGCCCTCCGGTTGCAAGGCAGATACATCTTCCACAGGTCACTCTCCACTGCAAGTGCCTCTAAGAGCTACATTTAAAACCAAGGAAAAGTTTGGTCCAGCAGCAAAGTACTATCTGGACACATTTACACTCCCATGATTTGGGAGAGACATGTCCCTCTGCATATGATCTCATTGTGGACAATTTTTCCCCAGAGTATCTCCCACACGGCTCACCCCACAAACATCTGAAACAAGAATGTGGGGTGCTCATACAACATTTTGGACCCTGCTCTGCCAGGGTGCAGGTGCAGGGAGCCTACATCCTGCCTTCATCACTGTACCCAGGACCTGTAATCCAGCGTGCTCTAGAGGCTGCTGTGACAGCAGTGGTTCAGCAGAGCTGCTCCCCGGGAGGACAGCATCCCCAGACCAACAGGAGATTGGCAAAGGGAGGTGGATGTGGAGCAGGGGAATACTTGCCCTCCTCTTCTTTATCAAACTGTCCCCAAGAACGCAAACTTTGGAAACCTGAACCTCCAAACACATCCAACATCATCATGATACCACAGCTTAGTTATCTCTACCCAGAGGTGGAACCAAAACCTCTCAAGATACAAAGGCTTGGGAACTTCAGAGAAAAGTGGTTGGAGGAGGGGGTGCAATGGCATCAGCATTCTAAGGAATCTTTTTATATTAACCAGCAAGTACACAATCACATCTGCCACCAAGGGCTTTATGAATGCAGCAACTGCAATATCTGTATCATCTAGCATATAACACCTGGGCATTAGGTGAGAAAACACAGAGCTGAGCTCTCTTGGCCCTTCTAAAGTTGCACCATCTCCTCAGCTGCCCTAGACAGCTTGGATTTCCCGTATGTCCTTAACTGGAACTGTCCTCACATGGGGTTTCAGCCACAAAGCTGTTACAGGAAACGTCAGGCTGCCGTTTTCTCATTCATGAGCTTGGGCCGACATTCAGATGTGAAAACAGCCCTGGCTAAGACACCTCAATCACCTGAGGCAGAGGCACAAATACCTTTTAATTTTTTTTTCATGCAGCCAGAAAAACAATCCAATTAGCTTTTAAAAGAGACCTACGTTGTATGTTTGATTAAAACAACCACGGTGGTTAAAAAAGTCATTTTATGACAGCAGAAGACTTGGACAGAGCCACAATCAGAAGGTGCTCGGTTTTATTGCTGTATAGAGCAAAGGCCAAGCTCACTCTGCAAGGCTTTGCAGAACGATGGGAAGCACTGCCTACAGAGCTCCTCAAACCAGCACACACCAAGACAAACACATATTTCTCCCCTTCCCCCACAGCTTTCCATCTTACCTTATCTGTAAGCAGCAAATCCCACCGAACTCGGGAGTTGATTGTTTGAAATACAACACCTTCAGAGCATCACCGAGGCTCAATGTTTGTGGTGAAAGCCAGGTCAAATGCCGAAACTGGCCCTGGCTGGCATTTACACCAGCTGTTCCCTTTCTGCAAAGGGGCACATTCCCTGCTAGTTCTTCTTATTGTAATGACAACAGGGATAATTACTTGGACGAAAAGAAGGATCTAACTTACACTTGATCCTGGTATTAGAAAAGAGCCTGCCCCCGCTTCTACAGCACCTCTCCCAGCATTCATCACAGCCCGGTACACAGAGAGTAAAGCACTGATCCCAGATCAAGCCGGGCTGGGGGAAGGGGAGAAGGAAGACTGACTCAAAAGCAGAGAAACCCGAAAAGGCTGATCCTAGCACTGCAAAGCAGGGGAAGAGTGAAGAGTACTTCGGGAACACAGTGATTAGTGGGGAAACCTAGGAGTACAGAGAAAAGGGTCAGGGCTCCTCCCATCCCAGGGCTGCAGAGGCAATAGAAGCATTTGTGTTGGCAGGAAGGCAGCAGGAATAGGCAGCTCTTTCCTGTTTCGGGCAGAATTCACAGTGGATGTGTGCTCCTCCCTGCCAATGGCCTCTTGCAGGAAGCTGGACCCGTGTCCAAATCGCCTCCCCAGCCCCATGGGTGCTTAAATAAGATATACAGCCAAGATTTTGTTCCACCTTTATTTTAACAATCAGATAAAAACAGAGCCATATTTTTAAAAGAGTCATTACATGGCAATTATAAAGTGCATTTTCCACTTGAATGTTGTGTACAAAAATATCTTTTAAAAACAAACATGCAAAACATCCTACAAGGCACTTCCAGGCACAGAGCAAGGAGAGCAGCCCCCTCACTTCTATGTTCACATTGGCAATGGAAAAAGGGAAAAGGGGAAAGGCCACAAGTAGTATTTTTAAGCTGCTATTGATCAAATAGTCAGCTCCCAAACTAGCTTTTCTAAGCTCTTCTAGCTTATCTTCCATGTTCCTCTCTAAGCACACCCAATGCACAGCCTGAAATCGAGCCTGCAAGGAGATACCACCATCCACAGCACCCCAGACTCACACGCCTTGTTTTGACTCACAAACAGCTCTCCATAGGCACAAGAAGGTGCCAGGAGAACACGGCTTTTCTACAGTCAGTGTCTTACAACATCAACACTATACACTAAATAAATAAAAAGTATCAGTGTCACTCAAACTTGCCTTAAGTTTAAAACTAAGCCAAGCTAGGCAACAGTCCCTTCCAGAGAGACCAGATGCAGGCTCTAAGGGCTGACTTGGGAAGCTGCTTGAACAGAGGAATCAAACCTGATGAGCTCTGGGCTAGCAAGGAGATTTACCACCTCAACTAAGTGATCAGACACAGTGAAGACACATACTGATTCTGTATTTTGAAAAAGCAGCAGTTGAAGGCCAGCTATTCTTCCTGCAAGCTCCCATCCTTTTTGATATCCAACAGTGATCCCAGTATCCCTTCTAGGTTAGAGTAAAACAGCTTCTAAGTACTTATACAGCAGTCTCCAGAATTAAAAGCTATTTTAACAAAGTTTAGTAGTCTAGCCTGTTGCTCCTCTCCAGCACATCCACAGGCTACTAGAGGCACACAGAATTATATAAAGCTTATGCACTAGGAAAAGTAGTATTCCCTTGACCTCTATTTCTACAAACTGTTCCGCGCTCTCTCTTTGAACTGAGGGATTAAGTTATTCTGCTCAGTTAGCACCCAAGAAGCTCTGTGAGGTTGTTTGGCTCTACCAAGCTCAGCACCTCAGCACACATCCAGAAGACAAGCCACCTCTTTAATCACAGGGATGGCTCGCATCTGTGATTTGTCTCACATGCAGGGGTGCTGTCAGGATAACCCCACGTCTCACTCTCCTCACGGCTAGTTCTTTGCATAGGTGAGGTGGGGTGAGCCACTTTTTATGGTCAGAGATGCAAAGTCTGGGCATTTGCAGGTCAAACTGGCAGATACTGCTCCAGCAGCCAAGGAAGCCCAGCACATTCATCCAGGACAGCCACAGCACCCTCGCATACAAGCAGCGCTTTGCCTTTATCTGCCAAGCAGTCCATGGCACAGTGACAAACTATTATCAGATCTTAAAAGCAACATCAGTTCCAAAGCCTGTTCACCCCAAAGCATTGCTGGGATTGCACATACCACCCCTTTCTCAGTCAAGGCACTTCCATCACAGTAGGTACACAACAGTCACCTTCCTGTACGGGACACAGCATAGACAGCCACGGGGTCTGTTTGTGTTTAGCTTCTGTGACACCTGAGCAGAATCCCCTGCACAGGACCCTGATCCCCAGCTGGACAAAACTCTGGTTTATGGTCCTCAGGAGGATGAAATGCATTTTCAGGGTCCAGCACAGCCAACTTCAGATGTCCTTCAAGGGGAAAAAGCATAATTGATCATTTGTGATTAAAGAAACAGGAAGGTTTTGAAGAAGGCAGTCAAGGATGTTAACCCACAGCTGTGTTACAAGCACCACACAGCTACAGCTAATCTCTATTTTTGGTAACACCAATGGTATGAGAGATTTTCAAGATCATCTGATATAACAACCAGTGACTAAGCATACCAGATCCTCTCCCACAGGCACATCTCCTAATACGGCAGGCTGTAGGGCCACACTTCCTGTCATCACATTACATTTTCACTTCCAAAACATGCTTTCTGCCTCCAGTAGGAAGGGCCTCACTATAAGGATATGTGCAAAGAGAGGACTCCATCCCCCTGGCAATCCAACCACACTATTTCCTGACAGGCACAGGCTGGCTTTGCAAGGAGAATCCTGCAGCTGTAGTAGAGTCCACTAACAATATAATACTAGGACATATTTTGAAGGAGCTTTTTAATACTAGGCAGGCAATACAAAGCAGCCACTACTACACAGCTTGAACAGGCAATATAAGCACTGTAGTGTTTCCCTGGACACTGGCATCTTTACTGAAGAGGAAGAAGAAGTGCTGAAGAGACACGAGCAGTCCCTGATCATCTGCAGAGCCAGATTTGCTTCTCTGACTATAAGGCCCCTGCCAGCAGAGCACTGCACGTCTGGTTTTGCTGGGAGGCTTAAGCTACACAGCCATACTTCTTCCACCTATTCATACACCTGTGTTCAGACCAGCCCCAAGGCCTGCAGACACACCAGCAACAGTTAGTCAGCCTGGCCTCTGTCCTTGGGTCAGTAGTACGGCCCGAGCTTCTCATAGCCTGAATAACTGGGCCACTCAGGAAAGAGGCCATAGGAGCACCGAGGGCTCCCAAAAGGGTCAAACGCAGTGCCGAAGTCAGGAGCCTGTGGGGGACGGACAGCTTCCTGGGCAGACTTCAGTTCTGACCGTATGATCCTGTAATTTGTGCCCCTGTTGTTGTCCCAGTACACCTTCCCGTCGCACTCAAAGGAAACGGCAAACTCAACTCTTTCATGTGATTGAATGCCCTCAGGCAAGCTGATGTCAAAGGAAAACGTGTCCTGATCTGACCCACTATACGTATCCTTGACATACTGGCAAGGGTGATCGACAAAGCTTTTCCACGTGTCAAACGTCATCCGGATCTTCACCATCTTTTCAAAAGCGAGGTTCTTCACCTTCACTGTTCCCACAATAGATTTCTCCTTTAGCATACAGTTTTCCAGACAGACACAGTCTGTCTGGAGGCGGTTTCTGAAGTCCAGGTAGTCTACAGAGGGCTGAACAAAATCCAGGACAAAGCTGTCCTTCTCCGCTGTTGTCAGACCCACAATGTTGTCTATCAGCTCTGTGATGTTGAAAGAAATATCTAGTGGATCTTCAAACTCCGAGAACACCTTCACCATTGTCAGAGAGAAGCCTCTGCTATCTGCAAATGACACCCTCTTCTTCGCTTTGATGTGTGTGAAGGAGTTTGATGCCTCTTCTGGTCCATTCAGTGCAGTCTTGCTGCTCAGCTGGATGCAGGGCCGCAGCGGCTTGCTTGGCTTTGGAGCAATTTTGCAGCCACATTTCTCTCTTCGCAATGGTGAAGAGCACAGGTACAGCTGCATCGCCACGTCCACAGCCATTGCTTGCTTGTGAGGGAAATAGTCTAATACTCTGCAAAATGAGAAGAAGGGTCAGTTGGTGCCAGAAAAGCATTTTAATACGAATTCTGCCAGACAGTTGATATACCACTTCCCCCCAGTCATCCCAAATAAGCTTGTTTCTTAATTAAAGGCAGGTACTCGCATGGTGTGATTTACAGACAGTGTAAATAGAATACACTACAGCAGAATCAGCAGGACCAGAGCCTGTTGTGCCCTTGAACAGCTCTTCCAACTGCTACAGGGACAGAGTTGCCCTTTGAAGGCACACAGGCAGGCACTGTCCTTCTAGGCTAGCAATAGGCTCCAGAGCATTTGCAATCCAAAGCAAAGCCCATGGCTCAGTCCTGCCAATGCTCACAAAACATCCAGATTACCAAATTTCAATGCCACATAAAGCAGTATTCCTGCTGTGCCTTCCTCCCTCCAGGAGATTCTCCGCAGGGCTTCACAAGCTTTTTTTAGGAGTAGGAGCTCAGTTTGTCACAAGCTGCCATACACAACCTGACTTCACCTCTCATAAAACCCCCAGATGTCAGCCAAAAAGCACTTGTTCACTTGAACTATACACTTTGCTAATCACTGTCCCTCAGAACTGCTCCATCCAAAGTGCCTCCACATAGTATTGCAAAGATAGCAACAGTCTGACACAACAGCAGGGCACAGGCTTAGCCAACAGTGCTCTGGAGCTTTCTTCCCTCTACTCCACTTTAAAACAAGCATAAGCTCAGAAGGCACATTAGCCATTTTTACCTCCTGCACAGTCTGCACCTCAAGCCTCCACAGGGTTTGTGCTAAGCCCCTGGAAAACATCCATACAGCCACAGGGCTCTGCCAAACACAACTCACCTACTCGAGGTTTACTGAGGCTTTGGAAGCAAGTCCTTGTCCCAGAAAGCACAGGCCCTGTGCCCCTCCACTACAGCTTCTCCTCCAGCACCCAGCCCATTCCTCCAGAGATGCAGCACTATCTCTCTCTCTCCATGCATCCACTGTAGGGCACTTTGCCAGATGTAGCCCTGGAGTTGACTCTGCAGCCAGGCAGCTCCCAGAACCCTGCACCACTCACTCCTGTCCTTACACTGATGTTCAGATGGATGCTTCTGACAGACTCTCTTTGGCTTGGCTCTGGATAAACTGCTGAACAGATTTATCACACACATCCCCTTTAAGTCAACTGTATTGCAGCTGACTTTAAACACAGAGTCTTCCCTGAATAAAAAATCCTGCCTGGCTGCAGGCCAGGCTCCAAAGCTGCTCCCACCACACAGAGAGGGATGAGGCAGCAACAGTAGCAGTGACCACTAGCCTTGTGATGCAGCTGACTTTTGGCTGCCAAAGCCATGCACAGCCAGCTCTAGTACTTGATTGCTGCTCCTGTGCCAAGAAAAAGCAAGAGCCACACTCTCCAATTCAGTGCTTCAACTCCCCACCCTGTAACACCAACACGGCAGCTCTGAGCAGGCTTTCACAGCACTCACTCAGCAAGGGTACCTGTTTATTCATTATTATTATTATCATGTGCCAAGGCTTGCATCCCAACACACCCACCAGCCAACTCCTTCTGCAGTGCCTCCTTTCAGCTCAAGGGCAGCTGCACAAGACAGACACCTCAGATCCACCTGTCTGCTAACACTATTCTGCTCATCTCTACCTGGCTGTGCCAAGATTTTGTTCATATACACTTTATATAGGTCATTTCCTCCTTTAAATTAATGCAGCTTCCAATGCTTCTTCTCTTACTTGGGTCAGTTTCATCTGCACTGCATCTTTTCCCAGGGAAATTTATACAGCTGAATTCTTATAACTTCTGAGAAGTCAGGTTTCATAGTAAGCCTTGGTTATTCACAGTTTTAGAATGAAGAGGCATTAAATACCCAGCCCAGCAGCATAACTCGGAGCTTTTTTCCAAGCTAAAAATTATAGCAAGAGCTTTTCATAACCAACTATGAGTGTGAGCCCTGTGGTTTTATGAACTGCCAGTTCATTTGATATCCCAGACAACTTTTCCTGCATTGGAGAGCCTGCTGATGCCCAGCTCTCAGCCAGAGGCAGGCTTCCCCTTTTGGGGCTGAGGAGGGTTGTCTTGAACTTCAGATGCTTCGAAGGTGAGAGCAGGAATATAGTTTTGAGAGCTCATTCAGGAAATAAAGCTCCAGGAAGCAGAAAGTGCAAGGCAGGGTGCTCTGTGCAGGTACAGGGGCCAACTCCTTTCCCTCACCCCCAAAAAGGATAACAAACTTGACTCTGCCTGTGGACTCCTTCCTGTAGCTTTACCCGCTCCACAAGAGGATGTCTGTCGCCACTCATTCCTCCCTCCTGTCATTCTACAGAGGAGAATCAAGCAAGAGCCAAGGAATTACTTACACCTCCATTATCGAACCCCTTCGGTTGCCTCCGCTCTGCTTCCCACGCTACCCGGGCACAGGTGCTCCCTGGCACAGGGCTGGACGTGCAGCACTCGCCGAGCCAAAGGTCGCAGCCGTGACAGGGCTGAAGCGGCACCCCTCCTGCTCCTCCCCGGTGCCGGGCAGGCCGGGCACAGCCCGCTCCTCGCAGCCGTCTGGCCG
>VWZU01010893.1:683544-706728 GCA_013397095.1 Sterrhoptilus dennistouni
GGGGGCAGCGGGCCCTGAGGGGCCGCGCAGGGACGGGGGTCGGGGGAGTTCCCTGAGCAGCGCCCGGGCTGCCGTGTGGGGGAACAACCTCCCTGGGGGCTGCCCTGTGGGGGGACCTCGCCGAGCAGCCCCGCCACGCCCCCCGCGGCAAGGCAAGTTCGCTGTGGTAGAAGTGACAAGCTCCGTGCCAGGCGTCGGCTGCCCCCAGTCCCTCACTCTCTGTCGGTTCCTGTGCGAGGTTGCTGTCCCTTGTGTGTCCAGAATCATAGAATCGATTTGGCTGGAAAAGACCTCTTGAGATCATTGAGTCCGACATGTGACTGAACACCACAATGTCAACTAAACCATAGCACTAAATGCCAGTCTAAAAAAGTCTTTCCTTAAACAGCTTGGGGAGGGTGACTCCACCAGCTCCCTGGGCAGCCCATTCCAATGTCTAACCACCCTTTCTGTGAAGAAATTCCTTCTAATGTCCACTCTAAAACTCTCCTGCTGCAGGTTAAGACGATGTCCTCTTGTCCTGTCACTGCTCACCTGGGAGAAGAGGCTCTTTTCAGGCACTTGTAGACAGTGATTAAAATCTCCCCTGGGCCTTCTTTTCTCTGGACTCAACATCCCCAGCTCCCTCAGCCACTTCTCAAAGAACTTGTGTTCCAGACCCATCACTTGACTTGTTGCCCTTCTCTGGATCCACTCCAGCATCCCAGTGTCCTTCCTGAGGGGCCAAAACTGAGAAAGGCAGAGTAGGCCTTCCAGATGCCACAAGTAAGCAACTAAGCCTATGGGAATATACTCTTGAGACAGGAAAGCTTTTTTGGGACACCAGTCCTGCTGTCTGAGCTGGCCCAGGGTGTTTGGGTGATCAGGGCCAGCTGGGGAGGAGGGTAACACACTCATATCTTGTGGCTGTGCTGGCTCTGGGTAGAAATCTCCAGAGGATACTCAGAAATCTGCTTTCCAGACAATATTTACTATGTGCAGTGGAAAAAAAAAAAAAGCCTTTTTTTGTAGAGGTGGCTACCATGCATGAGGAAAAATCACCAAGAGGGTCTGGCTGGCAAAGAGATCGAGCTCCATGGGAGTCCCTATCCAGCACATGTGCAGAGCTGGAAAGGTTTCTCCAACATCCTGAAAACATCTGCCAGGTGAGTTGATGCTCTGTCATAGACCCCACTGCTTTGCAGGGCCAGCTGGGCCAGGGGGTCTTCGCAAGTGTCCTCCTGCCTCCAGTTCCCATGTCTGTTCTTTTGGCCTGCTCCTCAGTCCATGTCAGCACATAGCCCAATGTTCTCAGTAATTTGGAAAGTGTGCATGGAGCTGGCCTCCCTGTCACGGGTGTGGCTCTGTGGATAAAATGCCGCCTCCATGGGACAGCAGCAGAGGCTGTAAATCCTGCTGGAAAGTAGAGATGGTGCATTCTCCCCATGGTAGCACTGGGGATACTTTTTGTGCCATGTCTGGCCTCTAACTGCACAGCTGCAGACAATGCTGCTCTCTCTCACCTTCCTTACGAAACAGAAAAGCAGGATTGAAGTGTCAACATTTGTTTTCCATTAACTTGTGGAAACACAGACAGCTATTGTTAAAGCTGGAGACTTCCTGCTGGAAGCTGCCATTTAATGAAGTTATTACTCTGCAAGGCAAAAGAGTTTTGTTGGGGGAAAAAAAAGCCTTTTTGTTTCATGAACTTTTTTGCTAAAAGCAATGGTAGTGTTTAAAGTTGGGGAGAGAGAGCTAAAAGATATACCCATTGCAGGAGTTGCAGATTTACAGTAATATTTCATGTGCTGAGGGTATGATGGGACTTTAGCATGTGTTATGTAGTGACAGGGTTTACAGCAGAAATAAATGGACCCATGTCCAGATTTCCTCAGGAGACAGACATGGGATAAGGTGGTCATGGCCCATTGATCCCCTCCAGTACTGCCTCCTCTTCTCCAAGCAGAGCCACTGCACCCTGGCTCAACGTCGCTGGTGCAGAGAGGTTTGGGTGGAAGTAGTGGACTTAATGGGATGAGTCCCAACCCCAAAACTGGTGGAAGCCCCAGCCTGACTCACACTTGTCACTCTGGTCCACCAGAAGTTTCTCCTGCGCGTTCCTGGCAGCTCAGCACCGCGGATGTGTCGAGGGAGGTGCTGGTTCGCCTCGTGCTGTGCAGGCTCAGGGTGCATTTCTGCCCATTTGCTGTGAGTGGGGCAGGGTGTTGCACAACTGTGGCTCAGTGTTTGCCCCTGAAGCAAAGGTAGGTAGAAGTCTGGGCAGGGCGTTGTGGCAGACTGTGGACACAGGCTCTTATCTCGGGGAAGCTGAGATAGTGGCTATATTTAGCTCAGTGCTACGGCCTTGCGCAGTGATCTTTGTGATTTCCCCACAGCTTTCCCCACACCCCTTGTGCTTTGGAGAGGGATGAGAAGAGCTTGCTCCCTGGCATGAGGAAGAGGCTGCATGTGTCTTGTCTCTTATTGTAGAACTAATTCCATCAACGATAGCTCTGGAAGGAGGGTCTCACTCTTCCAATCATGTCTCACTTGGCTTTTCTTCCTCATTCAACCTACTGAATATTTACCCCAGCACATCCTGGTACAGGACATGGTGGCTCCTGCACCTGCTAGTTTGCTGCCTGAGGGGAGGCTGAGCTTCTCCAACCCTCTAGAGGGGTCCTCCTTTCCCCTGCCATGCTCCCTCAAGAGCCACTCTACCAGCAGGCTTGAGTCGGTCCTCGGGGACCCTTCCTGGTCCTGCCACCTCCTCAGTGCCCTGCTGGAAATATGGGTGGGTGGAGCATCTTCTCCTCCAGGCTGCTGCAACAGCTCAGCTTTTCAGCAGCTGGCCAGTGGGCAGTCCCAGGAGGAAAGGGGAGAGGGGCCAAGAATGTTGTGCAATGTGTCCACACCACATCAGGCTGCAGGGCCAAGGCTCAAGGGCGAGAGCTGCTAACCAGTGGAGTGGCTGATGTAATAGGGAGCTATGCAGGGGCTGCTGCCATAGGGCACCCCATCCCATACCTTATGCCCTCTCCCAAATCAGCAGTCTGTTCCCACCCCTTTTAGGTTTCATGAGACTCACCAACTGATGGGGAGAGACCCAGTAAGCATCCTTGCTCACCAAAACCAGAGCAGGGTTTGGCTGCAGAGGTCAGCTGGCCAGCGGCCACTGATCAATGTCTGCCCTTGCTGGCCAGCCAGCACTGACAGCCCCTTGGCCAGCTATGGCTAACGTGACAGAAAGCTGTAGGAAGCATGGATTCCTTCACCATCCATTTGGTAACTGCAGTCAACTTGGTAACTCTCACTATCATCTCTAAGCGTGTGCTGAAGCCTGATGTGTTGCTTGGGAGCTCTTTGGCTTCTCTAGTGTCACAGCAAGCACAGCTTCACCAAAGAACAGACTTGAGAAGTCCTGTTGGGTGATGGGGTTCCCCTTTTTTTTCCCATAAGTCTCCGACTCCTGTGTCTATCCCAGGCAATTAAGCAAAGAGCATTTGATGTGCCCCAGTATCAAAGGAAGTCCAACTCTTGGCTAAGGCTCGTGACTGTGCTTTGGGGAGCTGTGCTCCAGGGCAGAGGTCCCACTGCTTGTCCAGAAATGAGGAGTTGCTTCAATATACTGGCTGGAGGCCTGAGGTGGGGTATTTATCTTGGCATGGCTCCCTTTGGATCTCATGTGCACCCATGGTCAAACACCCTGAGGAATGTGTACTCTGTCCACTGAAGACCATGGCACCTGCCCTTCCAGGCCAACATGCACAGCAAAGATGGTGTGGGGCCAGGTACAAAGCCTGGCCTCGTACCATGTGCTGTAGAGAAAGACTGTGTATTACAAAACTGTGGCTCTTAATATCAAAAATGCCCAAAAAGAAAGACCTTAAAAATCATTGCAAAGAAAGGAAAATTATGGGGAAATGGATGAAGGCAAATTAGCCACACAAATGCTCTAAGGAAAGCTTCTGCTTAGAAAGAAAAAGGGGAATGGACTTTCAGCAAAGGAAGAGCTCAAAGGGAGCACAAATGACAGTAGGGAAACCAAATGACAGGCAGACAGAAACAACAAAGAGAGGAATCCTTGGCCCGGGATACAACGTGCTTGTTGAAATGTTGTATCAGTGCTAAGGTGGGGCTGGGGACCAAGTTAAAAAAAAGCTTTTCTCCAGAGACTGGGACCCAAGAGGGGGTGAGTCTCTGCAGGAAGAGAATGGTACCTCCTGCTTTTTCAATATATATAATGTTCTTTTCAAAGAGCTGCTCAAGGACCTTGCCTTGCTGCAGTCTACAGAATTCATTCCCATTAGCAAAATTCTGGAAAAATCATAGCAATAGAAAGGAGGTTGGTTGTCTGTCCCAAGATTGCATAAAGTGGTGCAACAACTCTGTACCAATCCTTACTTTTTTTTTTTTTTCTTGAGAGTGTCCCTTCCTCTAGCGAACATGCACTGTGAAAATGTCTGGCTTGACCTCCCAGAAACTTTTCTTTGTTATGCTTCAGCTGTTGCAGAGAAACATGGTGGTTTTCCATCCCTTCTGCTGTTTGTTTGAACCCAGGAGTACCTGTGCAGATACCATGTGTGAAAAAAAGTTTGTAAACAGGAAGGAAGAAAGGAGCACGAGGACATAGCTTGGACTAAAACATCAAATCCTCCGAATTCCCCATATGCTCCTGCAGGAGAGAAACAGCAAGGACAGGGCTGGAGCGGCAAGAAAAGGAATTTGGGCTGTTTCAGTGGATACACTGGTGTGATTTCAAATCCAGAGGGATGCTTCGCTCCTCTCAGGCAGGCTGAATCAGCCCAGCTGCACTGATAACTTTTTTATACCATACAGGTATATCCAACTGGCTGAACTTGAACCTGCCCTAGATGCATAAATTATGGTAAAGCAATATATATTTTAATTTTGGTGCCCTACAAATTTTGAAAACCTTATTTGGTGGAGCAGTTGTCTTGGGAACTTGTATGTATCCAGGCCTGGGGACTCAGAGGGCTTATCTTTGTGCAAGAGGCTGAGCTTGGCCTGAAAAGCTTTGCCACTTGTATGCTGATGAGGGCTGGGAGAGAAAAAGCCAGACTGACAAGTGCACGTAGTTCTTGATGATAAATATGATCCTAAGCTCCTTTCAGGGGTTCATACCTCCAAGTATCCAGGTCCATTCCTCCATGAAGCATTTTGTCTCATCTGAAGATTAGTGTCAATGAAAGATGGGATCTGTTGCTTTCTGGACCTTTGTGCATTCACTATAGAGAGAATCTGACAATCAGCAGGAACAAGACACTTCACTTTCAAACAGTATCCTGAGCAAGTGCCAAAGGCAATGTCAGTGGTAAAGGCAAAAGCTTCCCCAGCACCCCAGGGTGCTGGGGAAGGTCAGCTGAAGCTAGTCCAGTCATCAGCCTTTCCATTTCTTGAAAATGTTTTTCAAGTGTAACTTGGCTTTTTTATTTGGAAGTTTTAATTTAATCCTGTGTGGGAAGAAGTTATTCAAGGATTTTTACCCAATTAACCAGAATCTTGAAGTTTCCTTCTTGCAGAAACTAACTGCTAGCAAAAATTACCCCTCTCTGGGGATCATGGACTTCTGAAGTTGCACAATAAATGCTACTAAGTAGGTCACTTGAGATCCCAGCTGTGGAGCATACAAATGCCTCCAATGTCTGCAGGTACCTTGGCATTGTCTCATCTCCTGAGTATTTAGGATCCTTCAGACACAGCTCTCTCCCTCCCTGATCCCACAAGATCCAGCTAATCTCATCTCCACCTCACAGGATTATGCACAGAGGCTTTGCACCACAGCAAGGACTTCTAAACTTGGATTGGATGAAGCAGAATTTAGGAAATGTGCCTGCAGACAAGAGGCACACCCAGGGCAGGAATAACTCTAACAAGATCTGGAAAGCAGGCTAGCTATTCATAGGAAGGCTGCCTCTGTCTCTGGTTGGGGAGGAGGGAGTCAGGCCATTGAATGGTACAGTAAGCAGTGTTCCAGTGCTGACAGCTGGGAATAGCTCATGTCCCAAGCCCACAGAGCCTGGGAGCATTTTTATCTGTTTCTGTCAGCTTTCCTCCTCCTCTAGTCTTTGCTCATCTCATATTACTGATCTACCCAGCTTCCCTTCATCAGCAGCTACTGGGACCCAGCTGTGGCTGAAGACCAGAGTAAAGAAAATGCAACCTCCTCCCAAAAGTAAGACAGACTGCGTGGTGTCTCTCAAGTTTCCCTGAATGCTATTGATTCCTGAGCAGAAGTTAAAGTGCTAGAAAGCAAGTCAAAATGGTGCAGACACAGCAGGTGGTGAAAGAGAAGGTCTTTGGCTTTGTAAATAGGAGACCAGCTTATAGTGATTTGAATGCAGTGGCACCAGCAAAACTAAAAAACAGCACTAGCTGGGGGCTGCAGGAAAATCATGAAGTTGAAATAAATATTATGGTTCTGAAAGTCACCACAAATAGGCAGGGAGTTGAATTTGCTGACTTATCTACTCCTAATAAAGAGAAAGAAATCTAGAAGAGGTGAAATAGTGCATAGCAGCTAAACACCCTGGGGTTTGATTTTTTTTTTCACCTCCAGAACTGCAGTGATAACTTAGGTGTTTTTGCCCAAAAGCCAAATGCAATAGGGCATCTTTCTCAATTTTTCAGAAATACTTTGACCCTCACTGCATTAGTCCAATTTTGTGCAGTACCACTCCATCAAAACTCATAGGACAGTGCTGAAAAACTGCAGACACTACCAAATACTCTGCACTAATTATTTCTATTAATCTAAAGGGCTACTTCAGAATACAAAGTCTTTTTATGATATTCAGGCTCCCAGTGAGGCAACTGGAAAAGACCAAACACTATTTTCTGAGACTGGTTTCTGTAGCCTTATCATCTGAGACTCACAGAGTACCTTGGATCTCCTCAAGAGCACGTCCCAGAGACAGGAAGTTGCTGTCACATCCTGGAGGTGGGCTGTATATCTGAGCTGGCTGACCCACAGAGCAATGACCCACCTCAAACCCTGCCGACTTTCTCAGCTCTCTTTGATTGCTTAGTCTTGAAATTACTCAAGTTCAGTCTTCTGACTTTGCCTCCCACAAGGTCTGATTGGTTCTCCTCCCTCTGTTGGGTGGATTCTCCTTGTGAGTCTTTACAATGCCTAATGCACCTCAGGTTATGGCTGATATGAGCTGGTTTTGAGCTGTTTGACAGCTTTGGGACAACCTTTGAAGCCCTTGGTGCCACAGCTTCCAGAGTTGTGCCTGTGGTGGGGTTTGCTCAAGTAAGGAATTTGTTTAGGTCCTCCGAGAGGTAGGCAGAGTTAGCTCAATCAAATTAAATAACCAACTATTGTTTGATTAACAGCTTAATCCAAGCTGCTTGTGGCTTCCCTGGCATCCAGGGCTGATTCAGCCTGTGCAACAACACAACTGAGGCTTTGCACCATGCCTGTCCAGGGAATCATGTGCAGGATGGAGCTGCCCTGGCACCCAACCTGCCTCCAAGATTTTTAAAGCCTCTCCTTAAACGTGAGCTAGAGCAGCTATAAATAGCAACCAGTGGCCCCTGCTTAACCCAAGGGCTTTGATCATGGCACAATCACTTTGAGTGATTGGCTGCTCACAACCTCAGCTCTCACATTGACTGGGGGCCAAGTTCATTATTGCTGCCTGGTAGTCTGGGTAATGGAAGGGTGGGAATATGCTCCATTTGACACTTCCAAATATGAAAATACATATTTATCTATTATATGGCAATAAAAATGTTTGTACATAATTACAACATACAATTCATAATCAAAAATATAAAGCATAAATTTCAAATTAAGACTTAAATGCAAAGCAATCTGTAATTTTTAAGCTGAATAATATAATTACAATAAATCTCTTGATAAAGGGTTGGAAGCAGCTGCCTTGGGGAGGGGAGGATGCTTGACACCAACATTGCAAAGCCAGCTATGTCCCCATCTGGTATGGATGCTGCAGTGCATAGTCTGTCATGGGTTTGACCACTGCCTACCACAGTGCTGCTGGCTCCCAGCATTTCTTATCTGCATGAGCACACATCCTATTCATTGGGTGGACTTCCTTTGTTTTGCAGCTCACTCTCCCTTATGAGTGTGTTATTGTCTTATGATCAGACATTGTGGCTGTAATACGCACAGCACTCCAGGTTTAATTGCTTTCTCCATGTCATTCTGAAGTGTGAGTCTCTTAAATAACTGTCAGGGCTGTGTTCCCTGCTGCCAGGCACTGCCAAGGCTGTATGTGGAGCACTGTGCCCAGTTTGTGTCCCCAGTGTGAGATGAATGGTGACAGGCTTCAACCCAGTGGCTGCCACTAGACTGTAGCACGTGGTGTGTAAGGAGACACCAAGGGAGATGGGCTTCTTCAGCTCAGGGGAGAAACAACCAATAGTGCCCCAGGTGCATCTTCCACTGTGCGAGAAGCAGACAATGAATGCAGAGCCAAACCTTCTCAGAGGTGCCCAGTGAAAGGACAAGAGGCAACAGGCACTTCCGCAACACGGGGACCTCTGACAAGACAGGTGGAAAACTCTGCTCCAGAACAATGGGATGGCAGTACATGGCCCAGAGGGGTGGTGGCACCTCCGTCCTTGGGCACCAATCTTGCCCAGACATCCTGAGCTGACTGTGAGTGTCCCTCACACAAAGAGTGCGGATGAACAGATGCTCCCAGATCACCAGTCCACA
Organism: Sterrhoptilus dennistouni; assembly: GCA_013397095.1. Taxonomy (NCBI): domain Eukaryota; kingdom Metazoa; phylum Chordata; class Aves; order Passeriformes; family Zosteropidae; genus Sterrhoptilus; species Sterrhoptilus dennistouni. The sequence goes on from VWZU01010893.1 coordinate 692,231, forward strand.
CATATCCATCCATGATTGTGTGCTTATATTTCCCCATTTGAAACTGTTGCCTCCTGAAAGCATTGATGGCTACTGAGTCCCCTGATGCTGTGGTAGTTCACAGACCCATCTCAGTGAACCAATGCTCTCACAGGAGCAGGCAAAACCCATCAGTGCTTAAAATTAACAGCATGTGCTACAGTGAGCAAATCCCGAATGATGAGTGGCAGACAAGACATGGAGAACTCATGTATCAGTGTGGCATTTAATGTAATGCTGTAATGGATTTAATATCCAGCAAGATGTCACATTTAATATCCAGTGTAGTTTAATATATAGCAAGATATCCTAGTCTAAGGTAAACACATGCATCCCATACTAATACAGAGATCTTATTCTGCATGAAGCAATTAAGCCTCTCTGCAGGCTGTGCACAAGTGAAGTGGCTCACAGACCTTTGCCCACAGTGCACAATGTGACTCTTGCACTCTGAAGATTCCTGCCTGCCTTACCTCCCACTGCAGACCAGATGGCCTCCTGCTGAGTACCACTGTTCCCCCCAACATGATCATCTGCCATCTGCACTGATGTCTTAAGTAAGTTTGGCTGGTTTGTTTCACTACTCACTCTGAATGAAGTGAGTTCTACATGAGTGAAGATCATATAAGGGTTCCTGTCAACCCATCAGCTGCTATCAAGAGACCACTCTTATTTTTTCCACTTGTAAAGGAGGTGTATGTAAAACGTGCCACACCCTGTCACAGCACCTTGCATATAATAAAAACTGATGTGAGTTCAAAAGGGACCAGACATAGTCACAGAATCAAATATGCCACTGTCGCCTGCAAAGACACTCCCACCTTTCCAGGAAATCCTTGATCTGCAAATCAGCCTAGCTGGGAAAGTAATCAGAAGAGAAATCACTACAGGCTTGCTCAGCATTTCTTTTCCTCAGGCATCTGCCATAGCTCTCTTGCAGCCAGGGTGAGGGGAGAGATGGACAACACTTGAGCTTAAGGTTTCACAAAAGACTTACTCAGTGTCACAGGTGTATTGGAATTTCTCCTTAGAAATCTTCACAGAAGGCAAAATTCCATGGGGAGAGTGGGACAGATGCAGAGCAAAGAGCAAGACAGCCCAACTCCTCCCTACCTGAGAGCTCCTGTGTAGAATCATGGAATTGTTGAGGTTGGAAAAGATCTTTAAGATTGTCAAGTTCTAACCCTTAAGCCAGCAGTGCCAAATCCAGAACTACACCATGTCCCTAAGCACCACATCTACATGTCTTTTAATATCCTCTAGATGTTGCACTCAGCAGGTGAAAGCCATATTTTCTGACTTTGGTGGTCAGACAATCACAAACAAGACCATTTGGTGTTAAAAGTACCAAGGCTGCTAGGGAGCCAATTAATTAACAGCACCATTCTGGTAAGTTTGGCCATAAGCTAAACTAGCAGCTTTTCAGTAAACCCTTGTGGTTTTCAAATAGCTTGAAATCACCTGTGGAGACAAGTAGTGACAGCCATCCTGATGCCTCCTCACCTACATCGTTCAGCTGGGGAACCCAGGAAGCTCTAGTAACTCCAATCAGCCTGTACTGGGAGAGCTGGAGCAAGAAGCAAAGGCACTGGTGAGCGCCACTGGCATAAAACCCAAAGATGAGGCACCTGTGGCAGGTGAAATGAATCTCTGCTTGATAATACACAGGACCATGATAAGTAACAGCCAAAGAGTCTGTGATTTTTGTGATTCTCTGAGAAAAAAACCCCAAATTATCATCCAAAAGCTGCCCTTTTGTCAACATTGACACCCCAACTTCCATGCTCAGTGCCTGGACAGGGAAGGGCCCAGATGTGGGCTAGTGGCATTTGAGCTTGAGGGCTCACGTGTCTAGAAAAAGCCTGATAAGAGCCAGGAATGCAAGTGGTCCTGAAATAGGGATAAGGGCAGCTGGGGAATGCCTCATATGGATACATAGGCTGGGGCAGTAGGGCTTGGTATGCAAGGAGATGACACCTGCCTCGCACACTTAGTGTCACATTGCACTCCCCAGGAGACTCACATGGGGTGAGTGACATGTGCTGTGTCTCAAAGGCACTGTGGAGACTGCCCTTGGCCTGCCCTACACAGAGCTGCAGGAGCAGGGGGGTCATTTTCCCCAGCAGTTCCCAGAGCTTGAGCAGGCTTCCATGGAACTTCAAGTGATGAAGAGTGGCTCTGCCTGCCCAGCCATGCAGAGCACACAGCCCTTCGAATTGTGTGGCATTTGTCCCATGTGGCAAATGCAAAAACATTGCTGTCACTGTCATCTAAGAGGTCCCCAAGCCTGGCCACCATGGTAGGGCCCCAGAAGGTGCACAGCCCTCCCTGCTGCCCTCTGGGATGTCCCAGGACTGTGATGAGGCACAGCCCTTCCTGCTGCCCTTCCAAGTTCCCCAGCCTCAGTCTTTGCCTCCTTGGGTAAGGTTTTTGAGATACAGCCAGCCATAGAGTTCTCATCATGAGTTACTATTCTATTGGCCTAGTTTGGGGAACATCACAGGGAGAGGGGAAAAGATGGCTTTCCTACATTTCCGTGTCTCACAGGTCTGTGCAGTGTGTTTATAATTGTCCTGTCCACAGGCAATCTGGAATTTGGGCTGAAGCGACTGACCCAAAGCCAGTCCAGACATTGCCATCAGAGCAAGGTGTAAATTCAGGGGCAGATCAAAGTCAGATTTCAGGTCCAAAGCATGGAGCAGTGCCTGGAGGCTCCCTCATGGTTTGCCTTTCCTATGCTGGATGGGTTTTGCTTTTACCAGAGGCTGTGACCCAGTTTCTGTCTCAGTGACCAGGTCTGACAGTGACCAAAGATCATCCAAAAGAAGCTCCTGAGCTTTCCTGTGTTCTTTTACTGGGTTGTCTGAGATATCTTGATCCATGATTCCCAGCACAGGGTAAGGCAAACTCCTTTCTCAGGCAAGCTAGAGACCACAAGGGACAGGCATGGGCTGGCATCTGGGAGCAACGTGCTAGATAAGCCTAGCACCAAACAACATGGCAGCAAGCTACTGTGTGCCATGTGAGTATTGGAGACTATTATTTAACCTATAGGTAAATCTTGTCCTTATCTTGCTCTTCCTTTCACCTTGTGGAAAAGGAAGCTCTCCCTAATTGTTTTTAGTTGTTTAATGCCTTTCAGTTTCAGCCTGGTGTCAGCTTGGAGGAAAAAACAAGTGGGTGCTCACATTTAGCAGTTGTAGCAAACAAAGATGTGTGCATTGTTGCCTAGTCCCCTGTGCTGGTGGTAGGTGCTCTTTGGGATGCACAGGGCTCATGTCTGATTAGTTCAGTCTTAGCTCCAGGCTTCAAACAAACATGATGAGCAAATGCCTTCCAGAAGATGCCTCCAGCAAGAAGCACTGTGGCTTCCCTGTCATCCCTCTGGGGACTGCAAGATTTCCTTTTCCCTGGCTGCCTCAGCTTCCTGGGAGGTCGCTGCTGATCCACCTCAGGCACAAGCAACCTTAAGCAAGTGCCTCTGTGCAGCCCTTTCCTCAGGCTCTCTGTCACCGCAGAATTTAGTCTAACCCCAGACTTTTCCTCTAGGGAGGCCTGGAGGATGGCAGCAGAAACGCGTATTTCTCTTGCAAATGCAAGGGGAACGTGGGAGCCCCAGCTCAGCAGAGACTGAAAGGCTGGCAAAGAGTCCAATTGAGTAAAGTGCCTGTTTCATATCCAGTGGAGATGCAATGTAAACATGCCAAAAATTCTCTGCCATCAATTCTATCTACAAACTCAAATTTGTAGGAAACCAACTGCAAACAGTATCCCAACATCTATATCTGCTCCTGGCCTGCTTTGCTTCCATTCTCTCTTCTTCATGTAGTGGTATTCAAGAGCAAAATGAAACAAGGGCTGAATGAAGCAGTAGAAAGCTTTGCTACCTCCACAGAAGTGCAGGAAACTGAGTGTGGCCAAAAGCCAGAAATGAAGCATTAAGGAATTTCAGATTCAATCACCTTATCTCTGCCTAGTGCTGAGCTGATGGGAGAAGTCTCACTGCTTTGCCCAATGGTAGAATTGAGACAGTGAAACAGAGGGTCTGCAGAGGGGTCTTGAGGCTCCCCTGTGGTAGGTGGTACAGGACCCAGTGGGGCCTTTCCCTGCCTGGTTTGGAGCATCCCCTTCCCTCATTGCATGGGAAGCAGAAAGTCTGTGTGGGCTGTTGATCACATAGAGATGGTGAGCGTGTCACTCTGCTCTTTAGCAGCTCTGGCCCCATGTGACTGGTATTTATTTCCAGAATTTACTATTCTCTTGCATTCTATAATGTTCAACAATAATTTTCAGTTGATTTTAAAGTACTGAATTGTTAGGCAGTACATTAAACTTTCAATAAATGCCACTAATCCCAACACCCACGGAAATACCATGTATTACAATGTTTTAATCCAGTCCACACTGCACTGATGAAGTAAGTTATTTGCCAGTGTTTTGAAGTCAGGCAGAGTTATTGGGAAGAGACTCTACACTTTCCCAGTTTATATCTAGGCCTCAGATAGAAACAAGTACCAGATTTATGCTGAGCAGGGCTGATGAAGAGTGTGGTGAGCTCTGTACCCATGCCTGTGAAGGCCAGGAGTGCAAAGTGAGCACAGACCCCTACCAGACTTTCAGCTGCAGCTGGAGAGAGGACCCACCAGGATCCCATGTCCCTCTCAGGTGGCTGGGGTCAGAATCCCCTCTGTGAAGTTTTTCCCTGGCATCCTGCTGGGATGGGGCCAGGCCTTGGCAGGTGCTTGATTGTCTTTCAGGTACCCTCAGGACAAAATGTTTGTGCCCTGCTGGGCTGGTATGGCTCAGTAGCAGCTACATAACACCAAACTCCAGGTGTCTGCACTGAGACTGAGCATCTTACTTCATCCCTTCCTCCAGAGGTAGGCAGAGACACTCAAGGAAACATCCGGCAGCTGGTTTCATGGTAGTCCTGCAAGACCAAAGTCTTACTCCTGCTGTTTTAATTTTTGCTGCCAGGCTGAGGCTGTTTTAATAAGGCGCAGCTATTTACCACGGCCTCTGGAATGCCTGCTGGGCTGTGCTGTGCTCTCCCCTGGAGGCTGACTGGGTTTGGGGCTCTCACTTGAGGCTGGGAGGTGCTGGCAGGCTCAGACAGACTGAGCACCTGAGTGTGTAACCCCAGGGTTATCTCTGAAAGACCAAAGAGCCTGGCAGGTTGTATGTAAGTGCACCTAATAGGGGGAAGGTTTCACAGCCCTTGAGCTTTTCCTAACTTTTTTCTGCCTCCTTTATTGCTTTTATCATCTTCCCAAAGGCCTAGGAATGCCTTAATTGGAGATGGGAGCCTTGATGGTGGGTGCAAAGTTAAATATGTGCTTTTTCTTCATGAATAAGGCAATTTATATCCTGGTATAGAATCACAGAATCATAGAATATACTGAGTTGGAAGGCAATGACAAAGGATTATCCAGTCCGTCTCCTTGCCCTGCACAGGACAGCCCCAGGAATCACACCCTGTGCCTGAGAGTATTGTCCAAATGCTTCCTGAACTCCATCAGGCTTGGTGCTGTGACCACTTCCCTGGGGACCGTGTTCTAGTGCCCAACCACCTTCTGGGTGAAGAACCTTTTCCTGATATCCAACCTAAATCTCCCCGACACAACTTCCTGCTGTTCCCTTGATTCTGTCCACTGGTCACCACAGAGAAGAGATCAGTGTCAGCTCCTCTTCCCCACGTGACTAAGACTGTAGACTGTGGTGAGGAATACATTAGATACGTGGACAGCTCACACATGCTGAAATTTTGGGCTGCCCTCTCTTTATTCTGATATATCCATACCAGAGAACCTGCTCAGACCAAATTCTCACCCCAGCCATGAGGGATGTAATGACAATCACACCCAGCACCTCTTGTATGAGAGCATCCCATGTACCATCTCCCTCCCAACAAGCTCAGGCAGTGCTGTTTGCTTGTGTTAGTGTCATCTGCCCATTGGTACTTCCCAAAAAGCCACAAGGCCATAGGGAACATATTTGGCTGGATCAGGACAGCTACATCCCTATGAAACTAGAGCCCAATATTCATAGTCCTAAGGCTCACGCATCTTTGTTTCCCTGGAAAAAAAATGTAGCTGGGCTATGTATTTGTGCTAGATGCTGCAATCTGTTGCTACCCAGAGCTCTAGTTTGCAGTAGATATATTGCTACAGCCAACCCCATGGCTTTCCAAAAGGACTGGCAGCATCCATTCACTGCAGGAGAGGCGTGCTGAAGGTCAAGCCTACTGTTCCACGCAAAGCTCTTCCTTTGCAATGGCAAGAGCACATCCCAAGGGTGCTCAGGGTAAGAGAAAAGCAAGTAGTCCCCTGAAAAGCAGAGCCAGCAACCCATTGCTTTGATGCTCCATGTCTTTGATAGCACAGCAGAGATGAGGTGAAGCCCTGCCAGGAGGTCTGCTGCCTCTACTGGGCTTGATCTTCCTAGAACTAGGATATTTTGGAGACACTGTGCTTGGGTCTAATTCTGGCTTATGGCTGGCTGTTGACCTGTGGGTTTAAAAGGTTTTGAGAAATGGACTCACAGACTGACTGGCCAGTATCAAAAAGCCCCTGCTTGTAGGAAAAGAGGTTAAACCAGAGTGAGCTGCGCAGAATGGAAGATGGTGCCTACCACCCTGAAAGGAGAAAATGACTGCGGTGCTTTATGTCCCAGGATTTAGCAGCATAGTCCCTGGAAGGTAGACCCAAATTTTCAATGCTGACAGTCCTACATTGCTCTGAAGGAAAAATGAGGCGACAGACCACTTTCAGAAAGGTGGCTGTGCCCTGGAGGGTGGATGTCAGCATTTCCCCATGCATTTGGGCACCTCCTGGGAGACTGCCAGTCTCTGAGAAAAATCTTGCACACTTTAAAAATCAGGACCTTGGTAGCTTCTGGGCATTCCACTGGAACAGACAGGCCAGACTACAGACTTAAAAATCTTCCCTCAGGTTTTCCAGGGAAAACTGGTGGGGCATCTTGCCAACAGCCACCTGAGACAAGGTTAAAGTACAGCAAGCAGTAGTGTAAACAAAAATCTTTTGCATTTATTCATTAAAAGTTGATTAAATTAAAATTCTGGCAATTAAATGAAAGAAAGACTACACCTTGGAAATGAAAACTCTGCCCTCGGATGGGGAATTAGCCTCTAAAGCAGAAAGCACATTTGAATACTTCTTAAGAGAAAATTGAGGCAGTGTCAGAGTCATGGCTATAGGGCTCTCTCCTACACTTGTTTTCCAGTCTCATCCCAGTGAGTTTGACATAGCAGCAGCAGAGTTGTCCCAGATGTTAAGCTCTAGAGACTTTAGGATTGTTTTAAATAAAGTGGGCTGTTTGGTTAGCCGAACCAACCTCTCTGCCAACTCACTTGCTATGTATGGCAAACACACTCCATTTTTGGCTTCAAGCATACTTTCCATGTCATCAATGCAAAAAATTAAGTGGGCACAGTATGTCATAAAGGTAAGCAGATAATCCAAACCTCCTACCTCACCAAAACACAAAAGAAGTTTCTTATTTAACATTACAGGAAAGAAATAATTTAATCTACAAGCCACAGAGATAACACAAATTTAACTTTGTTGCCGTGAGCACTAGGAACTTGATACAGCAAGCTCCTCTGTGAGAAGGCAATTGTTTCTATTTTTGCAGGGACTGGTATTCATGAGATTAAGCAAGATGCTCTGGATGCAACCCCAGCTCCCTGGGTGCCTGTTTTTGGGCAGTACTGCAGCAGCAGTGTTTTTCATGGGGCTAAAAGCCGACTCAGTGAGAAGCTGTGTGTGGTGCAGCTTGATCTAGAGGAGAGCAAAGCTGCCATGAATCATGAAATAAAGCCAAAATGCCCATCCTGCATGAGACTTTTGGATTCTTGTTAAAAGGATTTAACACAGTGTTTTTCCAGGGAGAAATACAAACCCTGTCTATTTGTGTCTCGCACTGCCATCGAATTTTCATGGAGTGCTCCTCCTTTTTGCATGAACATCGGAATTCCTCTGGTGGTTCCAGGCTCAAGGCAAACAGACACTCAACAATAAAGACTAAATGCAGCACATACCAAAGCCCATCACAAAATGTCGACCCTTCAGTAGCAAACTGCTGCAGTTGCCTGAGGTGGTGCCCTTCTTGCTCCAACTTCCCAACTTCCTGGCATCTGCTAGGTAAGAGGGACCCACAGGTAGAGATGCAAGGAGTACTCCTACATGACATCCTCCCATCTGGGGTTTGCACTGGGCTTGGGCTCAGACTCAGGCTGAGAAGCACCGCTTCTGGCTGAAGAGTGAGGGTTGGCCACACCAGGTCCCTGCAGGATGACCACAGGAAGCTGTGCAAGTGCGTGCCAGCTGCAGCAGGGATACCCTATTTCACAGGCACCTGGCTTCTTGCCACAGCTCTTTGGATGTCAAGGCATGGATTAAACCCTGTCCTGTCTGAGACAGGCCTTTGGAATGTCTAGAAAAGGGACAAAATGGAAATGCTGCAGTTTATCTGCAGCTGGGGTGTGCCCATGTCTCAGATGCTCTGCACAACCATGGTCTCCCCAGAGCTCCCCAAAGAGCACCAAGGATTTTTAAAGGTCTGTGATGGTTTCTACACTGTGAACAGGTATATTCAGCCTTGAGAGGGCAGATGTGAGCAGGCAAGGAGGAACTGTCTTTCACCCAGTTAAGTTCTTGGGTGTCCTATTAGAAGGAAGCAAGGGGAGCTGGTTTCTTTCCACAGTGCAGAACTGAGAGAAGGAAGTCTCCACTGCAGGTGGAGATTTGCAAGAGTTGAGGTTTGCAAGCATTCAAAAAAGAATACCTTGAAGAAAAAGCCATCAAGGACTATTAGATGGAGACACCATGTCTGGCTCAAGAAATGCTGATCGCTGAAACCTGGGTGAGGTTTCAGAGAGAACTGCACCTTTTCCCAGTTCTCTCTTCCTTAAGCATAATTTCTTCTTCATTGTGCCTTTTTTTTCCCCTTAATTTTGTTCAAAGCTCCTCGGGGAACAAGAAAGGGGATAATATGTGGAGCACAGGCTGTCCCAGGGTTATAATGCTTTACTGCTCACTGGTAGTAAGATCAATCACCTGTGATAGCTTGAGAGAAGGGCAGATTGGCCTGTTTTATAGCTTTGTCTCCTTGCAGATCTTAGTACTGCTCAGTCATTAAAGAATGACCTGAAAAATGTTGGCTGAGGATGAGGTTTGCTGTTGCTTCTTGCATGAGTGGATTTAGCATGTGCTTCACATCACAGTGGGCTGCACTGTCACCTCAGGCCTGGAGCAATCAAAGTAGGTGAGGCTTTAGTGCAAACTCCGAGAGCAGGAATCAGTGGCTCCAGGGCAACATCGTGAGACAAGGGGGACATCCTGATCCAGGACACCAACTCCTGGGAGTGAGGACCAAGTGCACGTAGATTCCAACCTGCACCATGATGTTGATGGAGGGAACACACACGGGTGGGTTGGATGAGAAGCCATGATATACCTGCTACCTGCTCGAGCTGGGCCTTGTGTCAGTGGCCAAGTGCAGATGCAGCCTTCATTATACAGAGAATGAGAAAAAATCTGCAGGCAGGTGAAAATCAGAAGGCCAAACTCCCTTTTAAAAACACACAAAGTAATCTGATCAAAGGTGGGTGGGGAGGAACTGTTCTGGGGCTGTTTCCCAAGCAATGATGAATCATGTTTTCTTGTGAAGTTATACACATCTAGAAAGAGATGACAAACATTTTTCTTGGTATGCCTTACTAAGCAGCTAAAAACAGATGTGATGCTAATGGGGATCTGTGATGACAAAGCAATTTTGGGTTGGCTGCTTCTGGAAAAGGAAGGCCTTTTCTCATTATTTGAGTTTTTACTCTGATAGATAATGAGGTCAGCTAGGGGATACAGTGAGAAAGCATCTTTACCTAGGCTATTCACTCTTGTGTTGAAGGGATGTGTGCAGAACCAGAGACAAGGTATGGACAAGACAGAACTTGGGCTTACTAAACAGAGGATGGGAAACAGAACAGGAAGGAAAAGTGCTGCTGCCTTTTTTTGTTAGTTTTGTTTTGTTTCTGAAGAATTTTACTTTCTTTGGATTAGAATAAGGTGTGTCCAGCTGTTTGTTTCCTTGGAAAAAGGAAAAAAACCTGCCAGATCCTGGTCACAAAAGTTAGAAACACATCAGTCCAAGGTGGCATCTTGCCTGAAAGCAGAACTGGTCATGATAGCTGACAAGGCTTCCATAATGATGAATTCAATCCCAGTCATTATAAGCAGCAGTGAATGCTGCCCTTTTCCCAGCCACACAGGATCAATCTTCAAAGGAAATCTTCCCCATCTGTGCAGAGGACACTCAGCTGCCCAGGGATGGGTTGCTCACCTTCCCACTCTCTTGGCCATGCCCAGCAGCAATGGGGAACAGCAGCAATTCATACTGCTCTAAATTTCATGTCCAGGATACACTGACCTCATGGAGCTGCCTGGCAGGAGATACCTCAGTGAAGCAGGGTATCAAAGGACTGGAAACAATCCTTCAACATCTATGTAGGAGTGTGTGTGAATCTGTAAAGGCATCTGTCTAAATATGTATGTGTGAATACACAGATGAATGTGTGTGTCACCAAGTGGCAGGTCCCTCACGTCCTCTTAGCACAGCTATCTCACAGAGCCCTGATGCCTGCAGTCCTGGGGAGATGCTTCTGTCTTGTTGGTGCAGGCTGGCAGTGTTTTTTTCCTTCCTGCTCCCAGTGTGGAAGAATCAGAACCCCAGAGCCAGGTCAGAGCTACCCAGACGAGGAGACTTGCCCCCCACCATTCTGTCCTTGGCTAAACCTGGGCTTGGCCTTCTTGCAGCAACCTTGTCCCACCTCCCCAGCAAAGGTGCAAGGAAGCTTTGAGCAGGGTTTGGAGACAAGCTGTGAGGCTGAAAGTTGGGATGTGCGACACGGCTGCTGTCAGGCTGAGCATGGGCTATGGCATCTGCAGGTGGGGACATCCTGAATTCCTTTTCCATTCCCTCCAGGACTCGCGGATAACCCGCAAAACCTGGGAGAGCAGAACCTTCCTGCAGCCTTCTGCTGCTCCCCAGTGGTGGCGTGAAGAGGCACAATAGGCGGATCCTGAAGGGTGAGACCCGGTGAGAGAACTGTGGCATGTCCAAGTGCAGGTCGTGATTTCTTTCTCCATCTTATCCAGATCTCACAGTTAATTCTCAGCGGGCTGGGGAACAGTAGGGTGACAAGGATGTGGAGGAGATATAATCACAAGCCTAGAGTTTTTTGAAAAGAAGCAAACACTTTTGGAACCTTTCAGAGGAGTAGACAGTAGCTTGTGGGTTTATTTCCCCATATCAATGAAAGCTCAAAACTGTCTCAATTTCCTTATTCTGATAATTCACTTGCTTCTTAAAAAGATCTTTCTCCCTGGTTGTGTTCTGAAATAAAAAGCATGAAGGCAAACACATCAAATTCAACCTGCCTAGGGTGTTGAAAGCAGTATAGCTCTTCTTACTACAGAGAGCAAGAAATGGTTTCCTTAGTGTATTCATAAAATTAGTCCTCCAAATTGCCTGAATGTTATTCCTTTCAAACCTTGTAATTAAGGGAAATAATACTGTGGTAAACAACGCTGTTTCTTTAATCATCCTGCCAGACTGTATCACAGCAGGTGATAATATTTTCCAGTTCTCCCCAGTGGTGCTTAAAGTTTGTAAACTTAAATTTTTCAAGGCCGTTTGGTCTTTGGGATGTAGGAGGATTTACCCACACACAGATCTCAATGTTGGTGCTCCTCCTGCCTACGCTGAGGCTCTTGGAGGCTGCAGGTGCCACTCTGTTGCTCATTAAAATGCCCCCGAGGCAGGTGCTGCCACCACCCTGTTTGCTTTTGCTGGGCACTGAACTGGCCATGAGGGTGAAGGTTGGAGGGACATTTAATCAAAAGAAAGACAATGCTGCTAAGAGAGCAAAGTAGAAAAATGGCAAAGGAAAGACAGTATCTGCAGCCATTTCCTATCTGTCTAGCAGAGCATCTGTCACCCACTTTGCAAGGCTGTCCTGGGACAGAGTTACTGAGATTACCTGATATGTCAGGGAGTCTGGGGACCAGACCAGGACACCAGTCTGTGAGTCTCATAGAAGTGTTGCTGTCAGTGTGGCTGTGGGCCAGACCCTGAAATAGAAGATGTACTTTTTGGGGGCACAGGATTGAAAAAGGGTTTTTCTTACGCAGGAAAAGCTCCAGATTTTGAAAAATATTTTGCAATGATCTCCAATTTTATTTTTTTAAGCACTTAATAAGATGATTTCCTAGGAAGAAATAGGTATTTAATGAAATCCAGTTTTCCCATTGGCATGAATTTTAGTGAAAAGATTGCAGGCAGTTTAATTTTGAGCAGAGTCAGGCCACAGAGCACAGAGGAAATTATAGCTGTGCTTTCTTTATGGAAACAATATTGCAGAAGCTTGATAACTGATATGAGGCAGCGTCCTACAGATTTTTTAATTTTTTTTAATAGCATGATGTCCTTTATCTTTAGGAAAAGGGTGCTTAAAAGTGACTGGAAAGGAACAGGAATAACCAATAACAAGAACAGAATGTGATCAATCATATAGCAGGAAGGATACACGTAATTTTCTATAAACAGTGTAAAATCAATCATAATATTTAATGTGAAACTGCCTTTGAATGTTTGAAAAAGAAGTTTTTTCTGTAACTGGAATAGTTAAAGATGTTATTGGGACATGGTGCTGGACTTTTTTATAGCATTTTTCATGCTGCTGTTCATGTGAGCACAGATTTGCTCCATCTCATTTTGGTGCCAACCTTCTCCTATCATCAAGCCCCCCTTAGATTTTGGAGGCAGAGAAAGGAGAATCTAAATGTCAATGAGAAAAGGAGACTTCCCTACTAATGCAACTGTAAAGAAAAAACAGCAAATATCAAAAAAATGTCTCCAGAAGTCAAGTCAAAAAATAAACAGTACCTCACAGAGAAGAAGTCCCTGTAGGTACATATAAATATAATTATGTACAGTGTATGTATAGGCTATTGCCTATACATATATATAACCTATATGTTATTTTATCTGTACATGTGTTTAAAATCCTTTGACTTTAAATCTTCTAAAAAAAATCTCCTGCATTTTAAGAGACTGGCCACACCAGGTATCCTCTCCCTCACTGCTGCCCCAGCTCCCCAACCTAATGCTCAAGTGCACTGGACATTTCTAGTGTACTGACAAACTTCACAGTCCCTCTGCTGCTACTGCCCTTCCCAGCCAGCAGTGTGAGGAGTTACTGCTTTGGTGGTGTGGGTACACTGTGGGGTGGCAGACCTGGGGTACAGGGCAGATCCTGAGGGACCTAACAAATCTCAGCATTGGCCTACGGGTGTGAGGAGGGCATGGGAGCTTTCTGGATAGTCTTGGGGTTGCCTGGATACTGCTCTGTATCCTTTCTACTCTCTCCTCTGACCACTAGGACCACTTTGCCTGGTGTTCCTGCCACAAGGATGCTCATCATCCCTGAGATCTGCACACTTTTTTTTCCCTGGAGAATGCCTGAGGAAGTGAATTGCCCAGAGCTACTAGGATGCTGCCCAGAGAGAGTGGACAGCTGGGGGTAGGCACCACATCTCAGGACAAATGTCATGCCATTGGCTTGGGCATCTCCCTTGTGACAGTGCTCTGGGCCTCCTGAGCCAGAGCTGTGCAACACTGTGGTCTTTCTCATATGCCCGAGGGTGTTTTTCCCTGAGCTTCCAGCTGACTTGGCTATGTCAGAGCCCTCTCTGTGCCAGCCCTGTGGCTGGTACCATCTCTCCACAGCACACAGGAGATCATCCTGGAGCCTTCCCTTTCTGAGCAAGCCAGAAAACGTGTATATGCCAGAACGCTTCACAGAAAGACAGTGGTGTTAGTAAGTGTGTGCCCACTGCAGCAGCTTTCTAGACTCAGCTCTCACGCAGGGAGGTTTGATGGGGAGGCTGGAGAGGATGAGTGCACAGCACCCACAGGCCATGGGTGTGCCTGGAGTACAGACCAGTCTCGGGGGCTGATAGACACTCATGCCACCAAACACAGCTGGCCGGGAGACAAAGCCAACAAGGATGAAGGGGCAGCACACCGGTACTTTCCCCCGGGTATTTAGAGAGAGGTCTGCAAATTCCCGTGCGCCGGGGCCATCTCCGCGATTTGGGCGATTCCCCCGCTCTGCCTGGTGGATGGAACTCCTTCCCCAGGCAGTGGCAGGTGCCTTATCCTCTCGTCGGGCTGTTTTCCTCCCCCGGCCGCCGCTCTCCCTCTCCTTGTTGTGCTCCAGCGGCTCAAGGTCGAGGCCGGCCGGCTGGGGGGTGCGCTCAGACCCCGTTTTCGGGGGATGTCCCCGCGTTCAAGGCCGCCGCTGCCTTCCCACGCCGGGCGCAGGTGCTGCGGGCCCGGTTCTCACGGCTGGCTCTCACAACACCCCCCGCTCGGCGGGACGGGGCGGGGCGGGGGCCAGG
>VWZU01010893.1:707385-722163 GCA_013397095.1 Sterrhoptilus dennistouni
AGATCCAGAGGTGTCCCCGGATGGGACCGGTCCCTCGCCGTGTTGGGCTATGCCGGGACTTCCATGCGGGGAGCTGCAGGGTGGCTGTGCAGGTGGATGCCCGGTGCGGCCGCCCCGCCTGATCGCGGGCCCGGCTCCTTCTTGCCCGCAGCGGCCGCCAGCCCCACGTGTGCAGCCTCACGCCAGGCCGCCTGCGTTTTCGGCTGCATCCCCGTTCCCTGGCTCTGCGATGGCGAGCAGCAGTGTCCTGACGGCACGGACGAGCAGTGCGGTGAGTGGCATCCATGCGGTGTCATGGGGTGCCCTGGGGAGCTGTGCTGCACGGGCATCAGAGGGCCCTGGTGTTCTGGGGAGTGGTGGGACAGAGGCAAGTCAGTCTTTGCTAGCTCTGTCTGTGTAGCATCCTGCAAGGATATACGTGCCCCAGAGATCCTTGGGAATATCTGTGGCATGAGAACACATCCTGGAACCTATGCTCCTTGATCACTGCCAACACCTGTCTTGTGCCAGGATGAAGTGGACCCTTGTTGTTCTGCCATAGCAGTAGGTCCCAGTCACTGCATGTTGTCCCTGCAGATGTTGCCTGTGGCGGGGACCCCCATGTCTGGCAGTGTGATGATGGCCGGTGTGTTTCTAGCAGCTGGCGCTGCGATGGTGCTGCCGACTGCCTGGATGGCTCTGATGAGCAGGACTGTGGTATGTATTCTCTGCTAGGGGGGCTGAGTGGGGGTGGCTGGAGGTGCAGGGCAGGCTGGTGAGTGCTGCGCTGTTTCCTCAGTGTGCGGGACAAAGAAGGTGCAGTGTCCCGGCACCCACCACTGCATCCCGCACTGGGAGCTGTGCGATCGGCACCAAGACTGTGAGGATGGCTGGGATGAGGAGGGGTGTCCCCAGCAGCCCTGTCTGCCTGGGCAGTGGCAGTGCAGGAACAGGGTGTGCATCATGGCTGAGTGGAAGTGCAATGGGATTGATGACTGTGGTGATTCCTCGGATGAAGATGTCTGCGGTAAGCAAGAACACTGGATGGTCCTCAGTGTGGTGAGACCTGTCTGGGCCATGTGTGAATTAGGGAATACTTTGTTTTCCTGGGTCCCAGTTTCCCTTAGGATGATGGCAAGCTTCCCAGGAAGCTGTCGATGCTCTGCAGGGCCTCACTATGAGGTTTCCCCTGTGTCCAGGGTATTGATCTGCCCTGCTGACATGACCTGTGTGTGCCATAGCCCCCTGTACGCCTGGCATGGTGCGGTGTGATGAGGGCAAGTGTATCCTGGAGTCCCTGATGTGTGATGACAAGGATGACTGCCTGGATGGCACGGATGAGCCCAGCACGTGTGGTAAGTTACACACAGCTGCCAGCTGCTGCCCATCTGGATGGGGCAGATGGGGAGCCACAGAGCTGTCCTGCCTCATGCCACACTTTGCTGCATCCCCACAGGTCGGAGCTGCTTTGTACGTAACGGGGGCTGTGCAGAGACGTGTACTGACACGCACTGGGGAGTGCAGTGCTCCTGCGGGGCTGGCTGGGTGCTGCAGGCAGATGGGCAAAGCTGTGCTGGTAAGGGAAAGTCAGGGTGCATGTGCTTCCGTCACATGTGGCCTTGGCCACTGACAGCAGTGCCTCCATGAAGCCCGTGCTTCTGGGGGAGCACCTGCCTCTGCCCTGCTCCTGCCTGTGTGTCGTACCTGGTCCCAAAAGGATTGTGTCTAGATCGTGTACCTGCAGCAGCTGGTGCATTTTGGGGCTGAGGCCCATGTTCTAGAGAGCTTGCCTGTACTCCCAGGGAAGCATTGGCAATGCCATCTGAGGCAGCTCTGTGGCAGGCTGCTGTCCTCATCTATCCTTGCAGATGTGGACGAGTGCTCCCTGGAGTACAGCCCCTGCAGCCAGTTGTGCACCAACACCCCGGGCACTTTCAGCTGCGCCTGTCTCCAGGGCTACACCCTGCGGCATGGCACTGCCTGTGAAGTGGCAGGTAGGAAGAGGAGGGGAGCCCAGGCAGGCTGAGGGCTGGGCAGTGCCCCCAGCTAGCTGTGTCTTTGGTCAATGACTGACTTTCCTCTCACCCTGGCAGACAATGCCACACAGATCCTGGTGGCCGTGGGGGAGGATCTGGCCCTTCTGGATGTACGGACCCAGGCCTACCGGCCCCTGCTCTCCACTGAGACCGAACCCCGTGCCCTGGTGTATGACTTGCTCCGAGAAACCTACTACTGGCTGACAGAGGATGGAGAGCTCCGTGTTCACCACCCAGGGAAAGGCACACAGCCTCTCTATGCAGGTGAGGAGGACCAAGCATGCCATGTGCTGTAGCAGGGCTGAGATGGGTGCTGAGAGCTGGCCTGCCACCTCAGTACTGCTTTTCCTCTATAAAGGGGAAGCCTGAGTTTGCCACACAGCCTAGAGCAGGTGTGCCTTAAAACTGCTCTGTCTCTTCAGATGCCAGAGAGGTGAACAGCATCTCCATGGACTGGTTCACAGGGCAACTGTACTGGGCCAGCAGCCATCCTCCAGCCATCTGTGCAGGGCTGGGTGATGGCCGGGGTTACGTGACAGTGCTGGGGAAGGACATTGCACCAGAGCAGCTGACAGTACATCCAGCTGCAAGGTGAGCAGTGAATGAGCCAGGGTTGGCCCAGGCTTCTGGAACTGCAGTGCTGGTGCTCACTATGTGATACCTGCTGTGGGGCTATGGCAGCAGTGATATTATGCTGTGAAGTGGGTGCTGAGTGCCTGTCCCCAGGTCCCTGTACTGGGTCAACCGTGGACAGAGGGGCCGGACAGTCATTGCTGCGGCTGGCATGGATGGCTCAAACCGGCGGGAGCTCACAGTTGTGTCCATGGAAGAGCCTGTGGGGCTGAGCCTGGACCATGTGGCTGGTAGGCTGTACTGGATCAGCGAGTACAAGGAGGTAGGGATGAGAGGGGCAGCAGGGCTCTCTCTCACACAGGGAAATGATGAGATGGGAGTTGGGAGGGTAGCCCTGGTTCCCTGGTGTCCATGGCCAAAGCATGGGAGGGAGCAGGGATCAGTGCCTAGGTCTGGCATACATCCCTGAGCTGGGAGGAAAAGGGCCAGGGTGTGGGGATGGCACATGGCCCCCATGCCTTGCCTTGTCCTGTCCCCAGTCCATCGAGACACTGCGGGTGGATGGCAGCGGGCGCCACTCCTTCCACGCTGTATTGCGGAGCCACACAGAGCCGCTGGGCCTGGCCGTGTTTGAGAGCCGGTTCTTCTGGACTGATGGCACAGAGCTGGTGTCAGCCACCTGGGCCTCTCCCCAGGAGCATGCAGTGCTGCTCCGTGCCTCCATCTCAGCTTTCACTGTGCTGCACACACTGCAGCAGCCTCCCAGTGAGTACCTGGCAGGTGCTTCACTGCTGCAGGGCTGGCAGCATGGCAGCAACCCCCGCTACATCCCTGGGTGCTAGCAAAGGCTCGCTGGGTCCTGGAGCTCATCAGGTCCTGCCAATTATTTGCCTGGTCCTGTGATGAGGGGTTGTGGGGTTGGTACAGAGGGGACCTATAAAACTGTAAGGAAAGCTGCCAAGGCCCATGGCTTTGGGTAGACCTGAGCCCCCTCAACTCATATGACATTGCTACCCTGCCTCCAGCCCTTATCCAGCCCTAGGACAGTCTGTGGTTTTTGGGGATGGGGAGGGACATTGGGGTAATGACTGCCTGAGCTTTTAACATCCTCTTGCTCCCAGGGGACACTGCTGCATGTGCTCTGGGCCTGTGCAGTCATCTTTGCCTCCTGTCCCCTGTGCACCTTCGGGGCTACAAGTGTGCATGTCCAGAGGGCCTCTTCCTCCTGCCCTCAGGAAAGTGTGCAGGTGAGCCGGGTCTGGCTCTCTGGGGTGGTATACATCCATGTGCAAGTTGGAGGAGGGCCATAAGGGGCTGTGGCATTGGTGGGATGAGGTTCTCAGCACACACCAATGTTGCAACATTTCTGTCTTGGTTCATTCTGGTGACCTGTCCAGTGTCCCTGGGGCTGTGCTCACACACTGCCCTTATGCCCTGCAGAGCTGTCCATTGCATATGCATCAGGAAAGGCCATCTCCCTGGTGCATGTGGGCCCTGGAGGACATACCAAACAGGTGCAGGAGTGGCCGGAGCCCTTCCACCTGCAAGATGTGGACTGGCAGAGGTCAGTGCTCTATGGGACAGATGACCGTGGGACTCTGCTGCGTGTCGTGGGCCACCCTGGAAAGAGAGAGGCCATTGTGACTGGGCTGCCAGGTGAGACCCTATGGGGTGATAGAGAGCACACTCCCCTTCCTGATTCTCCAAGGCCTGAAGATCCTGGGTGCAGAGCATAGTGGTCTGGTGGTGCCCACAGTGAGACCATGTTGAGACAGTGGGCAGCTGTGCCTTGGTTTTAGGGTCTAGGGGCACTCAGGCAGAGGTGCAGGGTCAGGGTCAGCCTCGTAACTGCTTGCCTGCCTGCTCTTGCCAAGTCTGCTCTGCCCGTGTGGACATCCGCTCGGGGGACCTGTACTGGCTCGCGTGTAACCGGAGGGACATCGGGGTGATCCAGACATCTGACATGTCTCCGCACATCCTGCACCGTGCTCGCAGCAGCATCCAGCACCTCTTCCTGGACTGGCAGCATGGTGCTCTGTACTGGCTGGCCCGCGGGCAGCCCCTGCAGGCACTGAGCCTGGAGGGGGGTGCTCCGTGGGATGCCTGGAATGAGACGTGGTCTGGAGACGTGCCTGCGGCCATGGACAGCAGAGCCTTCAGCATTCTTTGGAGCTCAGCCCTGGGTGAGCCCTCGTGGTGTCTGGAGCAGGGAGTGGAGGTGCTGGATGTAGGCAGGAGCGATCATCCATGCCCTACATGCAGCAAGTCCCTGCCTGGGCAGTGGGATGCTCATGGGGCAGACTCTGTCCTGTGGCTGAGTCCCTGGCCTCAGCCACGAGGTCCCTGCCATAGCTGTGGGTTGTGGGGTGCAGAGTGAGCCATGCTGAGCCGTGAGGGGTGCAGGCAGGCTCCAGGTCCTACCATGCTTTCTATCTCACAGGCCTGCAGGCACTGAGTCTGACCAAGCGGCAAGCAGTCACCCTGGCACCCAGCTGGCCCCATGGCCTCGTGGCTGCCTTTGAGCCATACCTGGTGTCAGCAAATGGGACATCTCTGCTGCTGTGGGACCGGAGGACGCTGGCCCTCGTGCTGTCCATGCCAGCAGCAGGCGTGCAGGGAGTGGTGGCCTTTGTGGGCTCAGAGCTGCAGGCTGGTAAGAGTGGCCATGGCTTTGTGCCTGGCACTGCTGCTGTACCTGATGGGGCTGGGTGGCCCATGCTACTCTGAGCTGTGGCAGGGTGCCTGGCTTCTGGTGGTCATGTGGGGTGCTCTGGGAGGTGCCTGGAGTGTGGGGAGGGCACAGCCCAAACAAATCCCAAATGCTTTGCCAGTGCCACCAAGCAAAGAGTCTGCCGTGCCACTTCCTCCACTTGTGACCACCACTATAAAGACAACCACAAGCACCACTGCTGCTCAGCCTACCACCTCCACCACAACAACACTGCCAAGCCAGACCACCACTGCACTCACCACTACTCCTGCACCAACCAGCAAGGCTACCACATCACAGTCCACATCAAAGAAGACCACCCCTGCACCAACCACTGCCCGGACCACACTGACCAAGACTACCACTGTGCAGTCAGCCACCAGCACCATTCGATCTTTGACAGCTAAGATCACTGCCCCACAGCCAACCACTACCACCCCACGCTCCAACAGTTCTGCACGGGTAGTGACACCTACCCCACGTCTCCGATCAAGCCCTGCACACCCCCTGACCCCAGTTCTCCATCTGTCCTGTTCTCGCACGCATGTGCCCTGCCGTGATGGCACTGGGTGTGTGGCCCAGGAGTACCTGTGTGATGGGGAGAAGGACTGTGCAGATGGCTCTGATGAGGATGGGTGTGCCCAGCTCTGCAATACCCCAGGTAGGAGCCATTCTTCTGTCCCCTGTGCAAGGGGTCACCCTGTGCCAGGGCTTCTCGCTGCTTCCTGGTGGGGTTTTTGGGGACAGGGTCCTGGTAAAGTCTGTGTCCTGAGCTCTGATGCTTGTGATGTGACACAGCGGTTCCTTCTGAACTTGGCACTGAGCTTGTAGTGCTGTTGGAATAGGATAGAGTTGATTTCACTGCTCATAGTGGCCTAGGTGTGGCTGAGTTGAGACTGCTGCAATCCCCTTGCTCCAGGACCTAGGCTGCTGGAGATGCACTGTCTAGGAGGGACCAAGCCTTGTCATTTGTGGGGCTTTTCTAGGTCACTGGAGGGCTAGCAGAGGGTCTGGGCACCCTGGCTGCCTTCTGCAGCCAGTGCAAAGCCCCTTGTCTCCCCAGGGGCCTTCCACTGTGCAAGCGGAGCCGTGTGCGTCAGGGCAGAAGAGCGCTGCAATGGGGTGCCACAGTGCCCCGACGGCTCGGATGAGATGGGCTGCTGGACCCCCACAGAGGAGTGTGCCCTGCGCTGTGACACTGCCACCCGCTGCATCCCCAGGAGCTGGCTGTGTGATGGCCATGCCGACTGCCTGGACCACACCGATGAGCAGGGCTGTGGTAAGACCCTGGGGCTGGGTGGGATGGACTGCTGGGGTTGCCTGCTCCCACAGGTGGATGCACCAGATTTCTTGTGGGTCCAGGAGCAGGAACTGCCCAGGACAACCTGCTGAGAGGATGGTGACCGTGCCTCTGTTCAGCCTTGGCCTTTGCCCACAGTGCTGAAGGAGTGTGGTCCAGCTGAGTTTACCTGTCAGAGTGGGCAGTGTGTGGCCCTGGCCCTGCACTGCGATGGTGACCACGACTGCCAGGATGGCTCAGATGAGGAGGGCTGTGCTGTGCCCCGGCCACTGCTCTGCCGTGAGGGTGAGGTGACATGTTCCCTTGGTGGGGAGTGTGTGCCGGAGGCCTGGCGCTGTGATGGTGCTGCTGACTGTGGGGATGGCTCAGACGAGCAGGTGAGTGGAGCAGTGGGGACACAGCCTATCCCCATTCATGCCCAGGAGGGCAGATAGGCCTTTTTCACTCTCTGCCTTGCAGGGCTGCCCTTGGGAGGAAGGGCTGTGTGAGGAGCAGCAGTGGGGCTGCTCCCATGGCCGTGAGTGCATCCCTGATGTCTGGCGCTGTGATGGAGAGACTGACTGCACAGATGGCAGTGACGAGGCTGGCTGTGAGCAACACCCTTATTTTATTCCCTGTCTCACCCAGGGTTGGCTGGTGGGTGCCCAGCACAGAGGGAGATGGGTATGTGTCTGTGCTGAGGTGAAGGGCCCCATATGCTGGCTGCCTATTCCCAGCAGCTGTGGTGGCTTCAGGTCCTGATTAGCTGTTGGATTAATATAGTCTGAAGCCAGGCTACTGCCGCAGCTCTGGATGTGGCTGCAGTGAGCTCTGGGCAGCCTCTGGGAGCAGCTAAATCTGCCCCAAATGAGCAAAAGGAGCTGGTGGACAAGGCTCAAGGCAGCCTTCCCTACATGTTCCTGCAGGCCACCCTGCTCCTTGCCAGAGTCATGAGTACCCCTGTGGGCTGGGGTCCTGCCTGAATGCATCCCTGGTGTGCAACAGCCAGCAGGACTGCGCAGATGGCTCAGATGAGGGGGGGAACTGCTCTGTGCCCTGCCAGCGGTCCTGCACTCATCTCTGCTACCCCTCGCCCCAGGGCCCTGTGAGTGCCAGCAGCCCTGGGGCAGGGGCTTGTCATGCCATGATACCCTGCTCCACCTGCAGAAGGGAGCCTTGTATCCCCAGGGTGGACAGCTGATAGTCCCTTTCCCCACAGCGGTGCTGGTGTCAACCAGGCTATTGGCTTGCTGAGGATGGTCTGTCCTGCAAGGACATAAATGAGTGCACGGAGTGGGGCAAGGGAGCCTGCAGCCAGACATGCCTCAATGCCCCAGGGTCCTACAGCTGTGGCTGTCTCCCTGGCTACCTGTTGGAGCCCGATGGCCACATCTGCAAACTCACTGGTAAGTCCTGGGGTAGCTAAGCAGCACTGAAGATCCCCTGGCCCTCTAAGATACACCAGGGGCTGGTGGATACTTGCCCCCCTGTTTGCTGCCCATGGGAAACCTTGTAGTCCTGTGAATGGCTGGTCAGAAAATCTATCTGCAATATCTGAGAACATCCTGCGTGGTAGAGCTGAGTCCCAGCAAGCTCCAGTGCCTGCGAGTGCTGTGTTCCTTGCCTGCATGAGGTGGGACCATGGGACCACTAGTGCTGAGCAGGATCCATGTGGCTCTGTGTTGCCCCAGGACCAGAGCCCAAGCTGCTGGTGGCCGTGCAGTCTGAGGTGCTGTCCTATGGCCTGCGGAGTGGGCATGAGGAAGTGGTGCTGGCCACTGACAAGGATCGAGTTGTCTTCTCACTTGACTATGACTTGGTGGAGAGGAAAATCTTCTGGATGGACCTGGCCACAGAGAGCATCCGCTGGCATGACCTCAACTCGGGAAAGAAAGGCACATTGGTGAAAGGTGGGCTGTGACAACGTGGGGTTAGCAGGGCTGGCCTATGTAATTGTGCAGTCTCCAGGTAGCAGTGGGGTGCCAAGCTGTGATCTCTTATGTGCAGAAGTGCTAGGGGGAGCAAGGCTGGGAGGAGCCAGAGCTCCTGGGATGGAGGGACCTAGGC
The DNA here is from genome assembly GCA_013397095.1 of Sterrhoptilus dennistouni. Lineage (NCBI taxonomy): Eukaryota > Metazoa > Chordata > Aves > Passeriformes > Zosteropidae > Sterrhoptilus > Sterrhoptilus dennistouni. The sequence continues at coordinate 716,030 of VWZU01010893.1, forward strand.
TGGGAGCATTATTCCACAGGGCCACGCAGCTGTTGCCCCACACAGGTGCTGACTCTTTGATGCGTTTCAGGTGTGAGATCAGACTGTATAGCAGTGGACTGGCTTGGGAGGAACCTGTACTGGACAGATGGGGTAGGAGGGCAGGTGCTGGCCACTCGCTTGGGGGCTGCCTGGCAAGGGATACCAGAGTACACTGTGGTGATGGATGGAGACCTGGATCAGCCTCACTCTCTGGTGCTCCAGCCTCTGGCAGGGTAAGTCTGGGACAAGAGGACATGGGGACCTCCTTGCCATCCCTGCCCTGCCCCCTTTTCCTCCATGAAAACAGGTGAGACGGCCTCACCTTAGTGCTGTGGGGACTGTGTGCCAGTAGAAGAAAGAGCCCAGACACCTGCACCTGCCCTGCATGGAGCTCTCAATACACCCATGATGAGATGGGAAGCTCCAGGCTGCTTTTCTGGGCTGCCTTGGTGCTGGGATGATGCTGTGTCAGGTCCATAGGCCTGCACCTCTTTCCCCACTAGGCTGATGTACTGGTCAGAGGTGGGGAGCCACTCACGGCTGATGGAGGCCAGTATGGATGGGAGTCGGCGGCATGTGCTGCTGGCCCAGGGACTGGGCTGGCCCACAGCACTGGCCCTCGACCTCCCCACCCAGAGGATCTTCTGGCTGGATGAGAAGCTGGGCAGTGTTGGTTCTGCACATCTTGATGGCAGCAGTGTGAAGGTGTGGTGGGGCACTGATGATGGGGTCCTGATGGGGACCAGAGTGGGCACTGACAACCTCTCTGACAGGTCCTGAAGCTGCCCTGGGTCCGGAGCCCCTTTGCGGCGGCTGTGTGCGAGGGGCAGCTCTACTGGTCGGAGAAGAAGACATGGTCCGTGCAGCAGGTGGACAAGGCCAGTGGCAAGAACAGAACCGTGCTGCTCAAACGGCACGGACAGCCCCATGGCCTCCAGGTACCTTCTTGGGGAGCCCCAAACCTGGCTGTGCCAGCTCTGCTGATCTCCCATCCTGCACAGCCCTGTTCTCTGAGTGGTGAGGAGGCACTGTGAGCTGTACCCCACCCCAATAGTCCTTGGGCAGCAGTCTCTGTGGCCAAGTGTCTCTGGTCCTCTTGGAGCACCTCTGCCTCTCCATCCTGCCCTGAGCTGGACTGTGTGTGGGCCTTGGGAGCATGGTGTGGTGTCAGTCATGCTCAGCTCTGCTGGCAGGTGTGGACGGAGCTGAGGCTGAGGGTGCTGATGGCTGGGCTGCTGTCCCACAGGTGATGCACCCAGCCCTGCGTCCCACAGCCCCCAACCCGTGTGAGACACGTGGCTGCTCCCACCTGTGCCTGCTGAGCGCCAGGCACACTGGGCAGTGCCGCTGCCCCACCGGGCTGATGCTGGCTGCCAATGAGACCACCTGCCTGCCCATCCGCGATTCCGCCTTTGCGCTCCTGGTGTCACCGGCAGCTGTGGCACAGGTACCATCCTCTGGAGCAACCCCTGGGGGCTGCTGTTCTCCATGTTGTCAGAGAAGAGGGTTTCCCATCCTAGTGCTGCCTCCTTCCTCCAGGTCTACCTGAAGGACCTGCCCGCATCAGCTGGATCCCAAGGGCTTCCCCCGCACCGGGCCCTGCCTTTGGCCAAGGTGAGCCGCCTGACAGCTGTTGACTATGCAGTGAAAGACAAGAGTTTGTACTTTGCAGAAGTGGGAGGCAATTCCATCGGACTGCTGCGCCTGAAGGACTGGGGACGGCTGTCCTGGAAGAAGGCAGTAGCTGTGGAGGGCACGGTGACATCCCTGGCCTTGGACTGGCTGAGTGGGAACCTTTACTGGATCGGGGGGCAGCCACCCAGCATCCATGTGGCAGCTCCCAGGGGGCGGTGGGCGCTGGCACTACTCAGTGAGGGGCTGCAGGGCGCTGCCTGGCTGGCACTGTGTCCTCGTGCTTCCACCATGTGCTTTGTCACGGCAGCGAGCAGCCGTGGGCGCGGCGCCGTGGTGGAGTGTGCGGCCATGGATGGCACCAGCCGCAGAGCGCTCTGGAGGAGGGCCCGGGCTCCCGCTGGCCTTGCCTTTGGAGGTGCTGGCACCAGGCTGTACTGGGCAGACCTCGGTGAGTGAGGACTGACCCAGGACACTGTGAGGGGTAGTAGTTTGCAAAGCACAGCCTGGCACAGCCCTGAGGGGCAGCCTGGAGCCCTCTCTATCGCCACACTGAAGCCTCTCCATCTGTGCCTTGCAGAGAGAGGTACCATCAGCAGTGTTGAGCTGGATGGATCCCACTTCCGCCTGGTGCGGGAAGGGCTGCATGGTCTCTCACTCTTTGCCATAGGAGAAGGCTTTCTGCTCTGGAGCACAACCTCAACCAACGGTAGGTCTGTTTGCTGTGCTTTTCCCACCTCATCCTACTGCACTAGCACACTGGGGTTCTGCCAGTCCCCACGGGGTGCAGGCTTGGCCCTCTGTGGGGTGAAGGGCAAGCTAGGGGACCCTCCACCTCCCATCTCAGGCACCCTTGAGGAGAGGAGGTGGAGCAGTGCTGATCCCATATGTCTACAGGCTCCAGCAAGATCTGGCACAGCCGGCTGGAGCAGGCTGAGAACTGGTGGTTCCCGATGGAGCAGGAGCTGGTAGCCATGAGGATTTACAGCCAGTTCTCACAGGAAGGTGGGTCTGGGACTGCCCCAGCCCAGGGCATCTGTGGGGTTCAGCTGTGCCTTGTGGTGGCCGTGCTAACCAGCGCTGTTTTGGCAGGCACCAATGGCTGTGCAAAGAGCAACGGGGGCTGTGCCCAGCTCTGCCTGCCCAACCCGGCAGGGCGGCAGTGCCGCTGCTCTCCCGGATACCACCTGGTGCATGAGGCAGCGTGTGCGCTGGCACCGCCTTGCCCCGCCCCGCTCCAGCCCTGCCGCGACCTCCAGAGCTGCATTTCCAGAGAGCAGGTCTGTGATGGGCGCTCCGACTGTGCCGACGGCTCCGATGAGTCTGACTGTGAGTGCCTGCCCACAGCCAGGGGTGCTGGGGTCCTGGGCGCAGGGCAGCCTGCCCAGTCTCCCCCAGTTTGGAAAGGGGGTCTTACCTGTGTCTCTGCTGATCTCTACTCATCCCTCCAGGCACCTCAGTGAAGGTGGGGACACAAGTCCCTGCAATGGCACCATCAGGAATGTCCCATGTGGAACAGAAACCGGTCTCATCCATAGCTGCGCCCCAGCCTTGGCAGCCCTACCCCAGCCTGTCTGCAGCCCCTGGCCCCCAGGAGCATGGAGAGCCCTTTGTGGTACCCCCGAGCACAGAGGAGGTGCTGGGGGCTGTGCCCTGCAGCAGCGAGACATGCAACCTGCGCGGGGACTGCGCCATCGAGGCTGGCCGAGTGACGTGCCACTGCGCCCTGGGCTACCGTGGTGACTACTGCGAGGAGGCCGAGGTGCAGCCCCTGGCAGGACCCATTGCCCTGGGGGTGGCCGTGCTCCTGCTGCTCGCTGCTGCTGCCGTGGGAGCCCTGGCCTACATGCGCAGGCGGGACAGGCGGAGGAGGTGAGCTCTGGGGCTGGGCTGGGCCAGGTACAACTGGGAATGGAATGGACAGGGACAGGGTCTCCTTACCCAGGGACAGTGTGGAGTCCTGATGCACTCCTGGGTTATAGGAGGAAGAGGATGAGGACCAGCAGGCTCTTACCAGGGGTTGTGGCAGGACTTTGAGATTGGCCCCATCTCTAGGAGTTGGCTATACCATTCTCAGTGTACATTTTTCCCTCTCCAGGACCTCGAGCACTGCTTCCACTCGGGTGCTGACCTTGTACCACCGTGAAAGTGATCCGGAGGAAGAGGATGAGGAGGAGGAAGAGCTTCCCCCCAAGAGTGATACATTTGTGAATGAAGCTTATGAAGGAAAAGAGGTGAGTAGCATCTGGAGCAGGCCCTGCTAGGGAACCCTCTCACACACTGCAGTGCCTAGGGCCCAGTGGTGGCATAGTGCCCACTCCTGAGGCAAGCTCTGCCCTCCTGCTGAAGGAGAAGGGCAAGACCAGGGGTGCCTACAGTCTGACAGGGCTGTCCCACTCTGCCTGTGGCTGGACCCCCTGTGCTAAGGTGTGGGGTGGGCTTAGAGAGGCTGGCTCAGACTCACCCCTGATACACCCATCTGATTTCTGCAGAAGCTGCCAGCCCTGCTAAGGAAAGGATCATCTCACAACACTGTATTTTCATAAAGGAACACTGTGCGGCATCTCTTGTGCCATTGTGGTTTGTGTGTGGGCCAGGGAGGGGAGGTTGGTTTGCTCTTTCTAGATGTCTAAGAACTAGGGAACATACGAATCCAGACAAAAAACTTTTGGGAGGTTTATCAAGAAGTCTCCAATCCCAACACACTCTCTGAGACTGTCCCTTGAGTCCTGTCTCTCTGCAGGAAGGCTTAGCTTGCTGACCAGGGTACTTTGTGCTCACCTGGAATAACAATCTGGCCAAATAATTCTGAAGGAAGCTGGCTTGGCTCTTACCTTGTTATGCAGGGGGCTGAAAAAGATTTCATAGTGCAGTTCTGACCTCCTGAGTGTCCCTTACAAACCAGTGAGACCAGTTTTACCACCTCACACCAAGCTAATTTTGAAAGGGGAAATAAATGCTATTTTTTTTCTCTGTGATCTTCCTCCCCCTGCCCCCACTCCACCCTGAAGTGGTTGTGCTCAAGGAAGGAGAAATTTTTTCTAGAGCTGATTTTGACCATGGGGGAAAAGTTCTTTGGGAAAGTGCTATAAAAGCTAGCTGTGCCCTTTTACAGACATTTCCTCCCTGCTTCAGGCAAAACACAGAGAAGCTGGGTGAGCCGTGCCCGCTGGCTCTCAGCCCAACCTGCCTGGCAGAAAGCCCATAACCATCCCACAGCACAAACCTATTGCTTTGCATTTATTTTGCTGTTTGCACAGTCCTGAGCTGAGCAGAGACGTGAGACAGGTGCTCCCCTCCCCTGCTGCCAGCACTGGAGGTTACATGCTTCTGACCTGTATGTTGCTTACATGGGAACACCAAAGCTGTCTCTGCCCAAAGCTGCTGTGCATGATACAGGAAGATGAGGTAAAAGCGGCATTGAGGGACTGGAGCCACCTCTGGTCCTCAATCCAGCATGGCTTTGTCACAGTTGTAGATCCTGGAGCGCAGCAGGCTTTTGAGGAAGTCACAAATATTCAAAACAGGTCCTTGGTCTTGTTTCCAGCCTGTTCAGAGGCGCCCCAGGAGCAGGGCATGGCTTGTAGGGGCAGGGGCCAGCACTGCTCTTGATGCCAGGGAGGTGACTGCTGTCGCAGTGCTGGGGCTACAAGTCAGAGTCACAAGGTAGGCTGCTCCCCCAGTGCTGTGCATCTTTCTCATCCTCCAGCACATCCCAGGGATTGTTGTAAGCTCTACTTGAGCATGACCCAGCCTCTGTCACAGGGGTGGGGGGCAATTTGGGGGCCCTGCGCTCCTCGCAGCAGTGATGGAAGCTGAGGGCAAGGGCCAGCCCCCCGAGGATCTCCAGACAGCTTCCCAAATAGCTCAGTACCAAGCTGTAGCCTACAGTCAGCGTGCTGCCAGGCGGTGCAGGCAGTGCCCACAGCTCCTGGGTGTACCAGGAACTGGGCACGAGGCTCATCAGCCCGGAGAGGAGCAGCACCAGCCCTGCCACGCCGGCCACCAGGTGCCGGGGCTCCGGCTGCCAGCAGCGAACACCCAGGGCAGCCACCACCAAACCCACCAGGGTCACCACCAGCGAGGAGGGCATCAGCCCTTGGGCCACCCGCACGGGCACCTGCTCGAAGTAGCCCAGCTCGTCCGCCTGCCCGCACAGGCGGTCATGGGTGCTCTGCCGCTCCCTGCAGATGTCCCAGATGCCCTGCTCCCAGACGACGTCCACGGGCTGGTTAGGTACGAGGCTCACCTGCCTCCAGCTGGGTGCCAGCGTGCCCGTCAGTGTCAGCAGCAGCCCGCAGGGGCACAGCACCAGCCCCACGATCATCTCCGTCGGCGTCCGCATGCTGGGGAGGCGGGTGAAGAGAGCTCCGGAGGGCTCGCCCGATCACTGCGGGACAGGAGCTGTGGCAGCGGTGCAGGCAGGGTTCCCCGGGGCTCCCCGGCGGTCCCGGAGCCCCTTGGGCGGGCAGCAGCCCGCG
>VWZU01010893.1:722267-743488 GCA_013397095.1 Sterrhoptilus dennistouni
GACCCTCTTACAGCTCCCTTCGTTTGCTGCATGCGAGCTTACTTTGCTGTCAAATCAATTAGCTAATTAATGATAATAATTAAGATGGAGCGCTGGCAGATCTCACGTTTGGTAACTAGCCCGAAAGACCTCCCCCTGTCCCTGTCCTTCAGGGAGAGCTCCTGAGCTTGGCCCTGCTTCTCCCGTTCCAGGCTGCCCTCAGAGGGCAGACACAGACACAGCAGCCTGGTTCTCGGCGGGAAAGAGTCCCTGGGATGGCCACTGAGACAAGTACGGGAAATCACCACATTTGAGAACCCCAGTGTGAGATTTTGAGCCCCAAAAATCATTCGTCTTGGGCCTCTTCAAATTTCCCTGGATTTCTGCCAGTCACACCGAGCCCAGGAGAGGGCAGCATCCTCTGTGGATCCATCTGGGATGAGCAGGGCCGGCTGAGCTGGAAAGCTGCCTGTGTGTGCCCCAGGGCACTGCTGCTTCCCGGCCTTGGCCGTCTGGAGGGTCTGTGCTGGACCAGGCACTCCCGGCTCCCCTCCCCACTTCTCCATCCCACAGCTATTTCCCGAAGCCCCGAAGCCCTTCAGCTATCCGGGTGCCAGATCATTTTAGGGAGGTATTTTGAAATTGTTGAACGCTGGATCTTAGTCCAGCTGGAAGGCAGGGGTGGGTTGGACTCAGCCAAAGGCTCATGTCCCCAGCCACGTCTGCAGAGCAGCCAGATGAGCATAACTCCAGAACAGGAACACCTGGCTTTGTCGTGTGCAGCCAGTAGCTTGCTAAAACTTGGCACTCCTCATCTGGGATACTAAGCTAGGGGTTGCTGATTCCTTTCCAATTAATTTCTGTAACTTTTACCCTACTCCAGCCACTTGACTGTGGCTGCCCCTGTGGGTCCAACCAACACATCAAATGTGTCTCCTGGTCTGCCTTCTGCTGTGGGACCCACCCCCCACAGGAACAGGTGCTGCAGGCCTGAAACCTTATAGTCCTGACTCACTCGTGGGGCTGTATCTGGACACCTTTCCATCTGGGCACCAAGTGGAGGCTGGCTGTGAGATGTGCTGGCAGAGGGAAAGAGCTGGTAGCAAGCTGGGTGGCACAGTGCCATGGATGAGGGCCTATCAGTGCCCTTTGCCTCCTCCCAGCTCAGGAGGCTTTTACTAGGGTGACAAATCACAGCTTGGTGGCAGTGCTGTCAGGTATAGCAGTGGTTTCCCATGGACCAGCCAAGCCAAGCTGTGAGCAGTTGATAGCAAGCCCTGAGTCCTGCATGGCTGGCCAGGACTTTTCTCCCCATCCCAGATGTGTGGGTGGGGTGTGTGCCAGCCTTGACTGAAAGGGAGAAATTCTCCATTTTGTTGGATATGCCCACATTTTACCAAGAAAGGCTAAGAAACCTAGAGAGTAATGCCCACCCTGGGCTTTGCAATGCCTGCCCTAGGACCCCTCTCTCTGCAGCACCTTCCTTTTTCTCTCATCTGTTCCTCCAACAGTGCTGTGCCCCTCTCACCCTTGCTCATGCAGGCTTGAGTCTGGGAGGTGGCCACTCCTTGGATCTGCAGCTGCAGTGGAAACTGGGTGCCAGGAGTATTACAATTATGCACCAGACCAAGTTTAAAAACTTGGGCCTTTCGAATTTATTAATGATGCCCTGGAGGATGCATCTGCCCTTTGGGCTGGTGCCCAGGCTCCTGACTGTGGGACAATGATAAGCAGATTAAGTGATGTGGCCCTGGTGCTGGATGACCTGCCCTGAGTAAGCTCAGGAAAGGAAATGGGATTAACAGAGCTGTTTCCCCTTGCCACAAAGTTATAGATTGTTCATTTCTTCCCTTTTACTTTCTAATGAGGTGGTATGAAAAGCAATTCAAAGAAGTGCCTGGCCCTTTCCAAGCTCTGGGGAAGCATTTAAAGCCATCTGGCCTCAGAGATAAAATGGTCTGGCTGAAATTGCTTTCCTTCCCACATTGCCCTAGCTACTGAGTGGGAAAAGCCACCTTACTTGGTGTTTCCTACTTCTCCAAGGCTGTGATTTAGTTTTTCCTACGTTGTTACAGTCATCTCTTTAAGAATGTGATGGAAACTTTATCCAGGCCTGATTGAGTTGGCTTGCATTTTATTACTATTTTTTAACACCCCATTGTAAATTGGAGGAGCAGCAGAAGGCCTTGAGCTAATTGGAGCTGAAAAAGATCTAGGGCAGGAGAGTCAGAATTTGAGACTAATTCCATGGAAGAATTTTTGTGGAGTTTTTGTTTGTTTGTTTGTTTGTTTGTTTGTTTGTTTTTTTTTTAAGAATCCATTATGAGATATTTAGTATTGAGTTCCTCCTCCCAGCCTCAGATACCCTGCATCACTTAAGGCTGGGAATTAATTTGGGGCAATATTCCTGTGTTCAACCTGTTCCCTGCCTCTCTAGCTGTCTGCTTCCAGCCACTGGTAGTGATGGCACCCTGGACTGGACAAGTACTAGTGCCTCTTAGGTGACACTGTGAGGCCAGTGTGGATAGGACTGTGGTAGCTTTTGGGTTACCCCATTGTCAAACCAGCTGAGCAGAGTTTGCCTGATGCCAGAAATGGCCAAAGAACCCATGTACACAGCAATCTCCACAGTTTCTTATGCGATCCATAGTCTGATCACCCTTCTAGGCCCAGCTGAGCTTTCAAAATGTGGGTCTGGAGAGAAGAGCTTACCTGCACAAAGGTAACCCTGCCCCTCCACTGTCAGCTGAGATCACGGCACTGAGACTTGGGGACAGGGAGGTCCTTTTCAAGGAGGTTACTCTGACTCCTTTCCCTTCACAGCTGTGGGAGGAGGATCCTCAGCAGCAGCAGGATCTCTCAGCATCCGGTTTGCTGTGTGGGGAACAGCTGGGGCCAGGGCTGTTTAGCAGGAGCCTGCAGCTGGTAATTCCTGTTTACATCCCACTGACCCTGGGGCTTTGCCTGTGTTGCATATGGCAAGATGCCCCCATACCACCACAGTGCCTACATGTCCTGCAAGTTATACTGTACCCAATTCCTTCTTGGGTTCAAAGTGGGCTGGGCCCTGCTGGACGCCAAGCCACAAGGCTGCCAGGTCTGTGGACATGGCAAATGGCAGCACATGTGCTGTGCCACCCTGGGTTCCCCTGTGGCTGTCAGGTAGCCAGCAGGCACAATACTTGACCCTGGCTGTATATCTTTCATCCTCTCTCTCACTTGAGGAGAATTTGCTTTGCAGAGTGTGGCAGTCCCCTATATCTGGCCTGATGTAGGAGATGGGAACTGGGTGAGAACAGTGCCCTGCACTTAGGGGGCTGCAATTTCCTCTGGTCTAGATACTTATGTAGCTCCACTATCCATCTGTGTTTGCCTTTCACTTGAAACCCTAAATCTCTGCAGGCTGGGAGCAAAGTACAATGGCTCCAATAGCCTATGTTGTGCTTTTCAGCATTAGACCTGGTTGTCTAAGCCTCTCCTCAGTCCTCATCCCAAAGGAAAACTTCCTTAGCCAGGTGTCCAGGTTGAATGATTTTGTTCTGACCATTCAATTTTGCTGCTTTTTCTTCTAGCATTTCACATGGGGCAATTTCTAAGAGTGCAAACTGAGGGTGCTCCTTGCTCTCAAACCATGGCCCCTGGAGCATGTGAATGCAACTGGAACACACTCTGCATTGTGCAAACAGCTGCAGTTGCAATGGACTTCTCCCAGCCCAGCTCCCAGCTTCCTCCCTGGCCACACACACTGCTGTCTTTGTGCCTGCTGGGAGGCCAGGGATGAGTCCCAGGCAGGACAGGGTCTGTGAACCTCGTGGCTAGTTGAATGTGGAAGAGAGATCTGTGTGTGCTTCCCAGGACCCAGACAGCAGTGGTCAGCACCCAACAGGCAGCTCCATGCCCCAGCTATCCAGCCTTTGTGGTGGTACTTCCACAAGCTGATTTATTAGCCTTCCCCTTGCCCATTGACCTGCCACCCTTCCAGGCTGATCATGGTGGTAACAGCAGCCCTGAGGATGCACTCTAGAGGACTTATTCAGAGAGCAGAGATGTGTTGGGCATTAAAGGGCTTGCAAGCACCCATACTGGCAGGTCTCACTCCAGGGCTGTGACCCAGCAGTGGCTTAACATATCCAGGCCCGTGGCCATTGCAGTTTTGGCTGTTCCCCTTGCTCAAAATCCAGTGTGAGGGAGCTGCAATTTGCGGTCAGTGCCCTGTAATGCCTGCAGGGAACAATAAATCCATCAGTGAGCACTGAGACTGTTCCTGCTCTCTTTCTGCAGCCCAGCTGTGAGTCTGAACACTATTCAGACTGGATCCTGGGAATGAGTTGTTGAAAGCCTTATTAGATGCCCCTCAGGTATTCACTCATCCGTTAACCTCTCTCACTTTCTAAACTGCTGCACTTGGACTTGCCAGATTGCCCAGTGCTGCTTTCAGTTCTGAGAATGATACAAAAAACATTTTTTCAGCTATGTCTATTTTTGTCTGACTCAGTCCTGAAATGGTTGAGAGTAGTTTGGACATGAAGCTCTTATGTTGGGTTTTGGAGGTGCAGTGCTTTTCAGACAGGAATAAGAGAGCAGTTAAGGCTGTGTCTGGCTGTGGAAAGTGCGTGTTTGTCCAGTTCCTGGGCCACAGATATTGCAAGCTAAAGGGCAAAGCTTTATGCTTGTGGGTGCATAGCGTGTTGCAACTGGCAAGGCAAAAGCAGTGCTCCATGATGGAGGTTCATCTTGTTACACTGTAAATGTGACTCATCTTCATGGACTTTGATCTCCCATTGGGCTGAAACACCTAAAGCCAAAGCGCAGATGGCTTGTACGTGTGCCTTTATGAATTTGCTGGGAGTTTGGTCAGCTCTGTGGGCCAAATCACTGGACATATGGCCAAGATTACAGTAGAAAAGACCTGCTTAAACCTTTCCCTTTGAGAAAGCCCTGGGTGGGAGACAGCTGTGCCCCGTGCCTGTTCTGGAGGCTGAGAAATTGTGAAACTTCTAGTCTATGGGAATTTATTCTAATAGTTGTGGATGGAGAAATAGCTGCATCTTGCTTCCATGTTATTTCACTGAGTTATGGAATGTTTTGGGTTGGAAGAAACATTAAAGATCATCTACTTTCAATCTCTCACACCATGGGCAGGGACCTTTTACACTAGACAAGGTTGCCCAAAACCCCATCTAATCTAGCCTTCAACACTTCCAGGGATGAGGCATTCACAAATTCTCTGGGCAAACTGCTCCAGTGACTCACTACCCTCACAGTATAGAATCATAGAATATCCTGAGTTGAAAGGCAGCCACAAGGATTATCCAGTTCAGCTACTGCCCTGGCACATGACAACCCCAAGAATCACACCATATGCCTGAGAGCATTGTCCAAATACTTCTTGAACTCTGGCAGGCTTGGTGCTGTGACCGCTTCCCTGTAGAGAATTTCTTCCTAATATCTAATCTAAACCTATACTCTTTCAGTGTAAAATCATTAACCCTTGTTCTACCACTACATTCCCTTGTAAAATATTCTTCTCCAGCTCTCTTGTAGGCCCCTTTAGATACTGGGAGCTGCTGTAAAGTCTTCCCAGAGTCTTCTCTTCTCCAGGCTGAGCAACCCCAGCTCTCTTAACCTGTCTTCACAAGAGAGATGCTCTCTGATCATCTCTATGACCCTCCTCTGGCCTTGCTCCAACAGGTCAATGTCCCTCTCATGCTGGAGGTCCCAGAGCTGGATGGCACCCACTCCAGGCAGGGTCTCACCAAAGCGGAGTTGAGGCACAGAATCCCCTCCCTTGCCCTGCTGCCCACACTGCTTCAAATGCAGACCAGGACAAGTTGGCTTTCTGGGCTGCAAGAAAACACTGAAGATCATGTTCAGCTTTTTGTCCACCAAAATCCCCAATCCTTTCTCCTCTGTGCTGGTCTCAATCTATTCTCTACCCAGCTTGTATTTGTGGTTGGGATTGCCCCAATGCAGCTGCAGGATCTTCCACCTTAGTGTTGTTGAACATCTCAAGCCTGTCCAGATCTCTTTGGATGGCATGCTTGCCCTCCAGTATGTTGACCACGCCACACAGCTTGTTGCCATCAGCACACTTGCTGAGAATGCACCTGATCCCAATGTCCCTGACAAAAATATTAAACAGCTCTGGTCCCAGCCGAGACCACTTAACACCAGTCATCACTGGTTTCCACTTGGACATTGAACAGATGACCACAGCTCTCTGAGTGCCACCATCCAGACAATTCTTTGTCCTCTGAGTTGTCCATCTGCCAAATCCACATCTCTCCAGTTTAGAGACAATTGTGTTTTGTGGGACAGCATCAAATGCTTTGCACAAGTCTGAGTAGACAATATCAGTTGCTCTTCCCTCAGCCACCAATGATGTAACTCTCTCACAGAAGGCCACCAAATTTGTCAGGCACAATTTGCCCTTACTGAAGCCATGTTGACTGTCACCAATCACCTTATTATTTTCCATGTGCCTTAGCATAGTTTCCAGGAGGATCTGCTTCACGAGCTTGCCAGGAACCAAGATGACACTAAGAGGCTTGTCTTTCTTATTTCCTTTTTAAAAAAGTGCTTCTCCATTCCCAGTCAGTGGGTGCTTCACCAGACTGCCATGACTTCTCAAATATGATGGATAGAGGCTTAGCCACTTCTTCTGCCAGTTCCCTCTGGACCCACAGATGTATCTCATCAGGTCCTATGGATCTGTGCAACTTCAGGTTTCTGAGATGGTCTCAAACTGTTTCTCCTACAGCAACTACTTCCTCATTCTCCTAATCCCTGCCTTTACCATTTGCAAGTTGGTTGGTGTAGCTGGAGCACTTGGCAGTGAAGACTGAGGCAAAAAAATCATTGAGTACCTCAACCTTATTTAAGTCCTGGGTAATCAAGTCTCCCATTCTCCCTTTTATTACTGATGTACCTCTACAAGGTCTTCTGGTTGCCCTTGATGCCCTGGTCAGGTTTAATTCTGTCAGGGTGGACAGTTCCTAACCTAATCCCTGGCTGCAATTTATCTGTGTTCCTCCAAGGCTACCTGGCCTTGCTGCCACCTTCTGTAGCCTCCCTACAGGAGGGTTTGAGTTTGAGTTTGTCCAGGAGCTCCTTGTTATTCATGTGGGCCTCCTGGCATTTTTGCCAGTCTTCCTCTTCATTGGGATGCATTGCCCTGGAGCCTGTAGGAGGTCATCCTTGAATACTAGCCATCTTTCTGCCCCTCTTTCATGCAGGCCTCTACAAACCAGATCCCTGAAGAGGGGCAAAGTCTGTTCTGGCATATAGGACCCAGTATTTGGCCTTGTCATACCTTGGTCCTCGAACCAAAGCATTCCTACCAGCAGATCCCACATCTCATTCTCTCCTTGGAGCAGACTGATCCAATTTCAAAGTGGTTTATACCTGACTTGAATTGAATTTCATCTGAATTATGTCAAATCCTGTCTTTGTCAGACGTTTAAGGTCATCAGATGGATCTACTTTCTGGCATTCCTCTGGCTTTGTTTTCTTTAATATTATCCACAATATTTCTAAGACAGTGTATTGTGACTTCTAACCCACAGCATGGAAGCAGTGAATAGTATGAAAGCCAGGACAATTTTCCTGCGGTTCCTTTCTGTATATGTCTTTCTAGTCTGATTGTAAGCCAGGAATAGCTCTTGTCACCAGATCAAGGTGCTTTATTTGCTCTAATTTTCATCCATCTTTTATCTACATGGTATTTCCCTTTCTGACAAGAAGTCTGAATGGGATAACAAAAAATCCTTTATGGAGGTCAAAATTTTCACATCTGCTGCTCACCCTTTGCCTGCCAGATCTTTGAGAGATTTAATTTAAATGGTTTGGTATAAAATAATTCTTAAGAAATTGCAGTTATTCTCTTCTCAGTCCCCATATTAGCTCCTTGGTGCCTCTGAACTAATCCTTTGTGCAGGTCAATTTTCTAGACACTGAAATATGGATCTATAACTTGACTTCAAGCCTTTTAAACAGGATGCTGTGCTCACTCTGCGCCATTTTTTTGTTTCCACTCCAGCAGGTCTTGGAGAAGGTGGCTTGGGAACTGAAGACAGCTCCTCCTCTGATAATGAGTGTTGCTGCAGCTCATACACATTTCTCCTGGCTGAAAGTTCATGAACCTCTTCTTTCACAATCTTGCCTCATTCCCTGACCCCTTTCTGTTCATCATTAAGACTGAATGCTGGGGCAAGAGTTTGGTTGTAGGCACCTAAGAGAGAGACTGCAGTCATCATTTTATCTTGGTGGTTTGTGGAGGGTAATGGATCTCTTCAGAGAGATATTCACCTCTAGATTCAACTTTTATGTGGAAGATAAATGCACAAAAGGCAGTAGAGCCATCAGTTTCTTCCATTTGCTTTCATCAAATGAATGAGTGATGTTCTTAGCCACCCCTGGGTCCTTCTTCTTCCCTCTCCCAATGTTGCTTCTCATGTCCATTGCTATCTTTCCATCACATAAGCTGTCTCTTCACTGGAAGCCAACACTGGGTTGGCTCTGGGTACAGAGCTAACTGGTTTGGTCTAAGGCCACCTGCAAATGTTTGAGCTTTGCTAATTGTCAGATCTTTCCTCTGCTCTGGTTTTCCCCTCTCCCTCCCTTGTATAAAAAGATGGTTGCAAGGAATTACTACTGTAGCACTGGGATTTTAGGAAAAAAAATCTCCCTGAAGAGACAACCCTGGGACAGCTCCTCCAAGCAGAGGTGGCCTGTCACCTTTGGGGGTTTGGTAGTGTTGGTTAGACAGAATCACCTGGCTTGCACCAGCATTAGCAAAAGTCTCGCTCCCTGAGGCAGGCTGGACCAGAGACTGTGGAGGGCTCTTCCAGACAATGCTGCCATGGGTCTGCAAAACAAAATATTTAGTCCATATCAAAGCTGGGTTGTTCTCTCATATCAGGAGCACATCTGCACTGCACTTGGACACAGCAGCCCTCTCTTTCTGCAAGGTGGCCCCATGTTACTCATAGGTACGATGGCAACGCAGCACATGCAGGAGAGCTGACCTTGCTTGCATTCCTCCCTCGGGCCTGTCACTGCATTTGAAATACCCTTACTGAAATGTCTGAACTTGCAAGCTTGTTGCTAAGCTTCCTGAGCACCAGAATTTGGGATTTGACAGCAGAGCTGGGAATGCTTCCATCTTTTCCTATGGCCTGGACTGCCTGGATGCCCTGGGAGCTTGGTGCCTGTTTCATTGTTTTACTGTCTTTGCTATTGCAGCAGTAATTAGAATAAGGTATAATTACAAAGTTTGCTCTGAGACACATGCAAGGCCATTGAGCTGCACTGCAAAGTCCTCTGTGTTTTCTGCTCCTTTTAGTTCTGTGACAAATGCAGACCCTTTGGTTTAAAGTGGGAAGCTAGTGGCAATGCAGGTATGCGCTGGCACTAAGTTCCATGCTCCTTTCTCCATCCTACAGACCCTTGATCTGTCCTCTCAAAAGTAGCCTGTGGGTACTCAAGAAGTCAAATATGGCAGTTGTAGATGCAAACAAAATATTATAGTTTAGGTGCTTGGTGTGAAATTGTGGTCAAAAAATCTGGAGATGTGTTCTGGAGGTCAGCAAGAGATGAAAGAAAGGTACTCCCATCTTTTGGAGACACCCAGGATCATCCAGGCACCACCTGGGCTACCTGGCACAGAGGACTCACTGGACATGTTTTGGACATGGGTGGGCAGAAGGCATAATGCAAAGATGGCTCAGCTTGGCTCTTCTAGCCTTTCACACCAACGCCTGCCTTTAGAGGATGGAGTAATGGGCTTGCTCCCAAGGCACACCCCAAATCTGACAGCAAAGAAGACCCATTTTTTTCAAAGAAGTTCACTGCAGACCTTGGAAAATATGGCAGTTTGCAGCTTGGTCCCTGAATAAACTTGTGCATGTTTTTGCTAACTACCACCAGTACTCTTCCTGTAGCCCTCTGATTCACCCAGACCTACCTTGTTTTCACATACCAGCAATGCCACCGGAGCTGGGCAGTTATCAGAAGACAATGAATCACCTAAAGCATCTGCTAACTCATTCTTACAGGAGCTTGTCTTACTCATAGCGCAAATTCCAACTCTCAGCTGCTCTGGAATTTTTTTACCCACAACATTTGCAGCCACTCCCGGTCACATTTTTGCCATCTCAGTGAGGGACACAGGCCCACATAGCTAGAAGACAAGGTCAGCAGCTGCAAATCTCACAGAGGGGCCAAGGATTTCCCTTCCACTTAGGAAGGTACCCATCCCTGATGCTTGTTTTTGGAATTTTTATTTTTTTTTCAGTGGTAAATGTTCCCTTTGGTTCTGAGGTTTTTTGCTACAACACCAAGCAGAGAATTCCACTTGGTGGCTGGTGCCTCTAGGGCAATAATGTGCCAGCAGGCTTGTCTTAGCAGGGCTGACCTTTCAGGGAGATGTTCAACTTGATGTCAACTAGAGCTGCAAAGCCAAACAGGATCCATTTCTGATCCTGCTTTTTTTTCTACCTTGGCTGGATTGGCTCCTAGACTGCTCCATAAATCATTGTCCAGTGATAAAATACCAAGGGGGGCTGGCTTTGTCTGATGCTACTCTCGAGAAGTCAGATTTTATCTTAGTAAACACAGGCCATGAGACTTGATGATCTTAAAGGTCTTTTTCAACCTAAACTATTCTGTGATTCTATGGCCTTTGTGCACCTTGGGTGTTCTTAGGTAGGAATGTTATTGTGGGCCCTGGATGAGGCACAACAGTACTATCAAATGGTTCTGTTCCAAGAAATAGGAAGATTTCATCTTGGTTTGTAGCATAAACACTTAGGAATCCTGTGTGGGTTTCAGGGGGAAGATCTGTTCAGTATTGCTGTACCTTCTTGTACCTCTGTGTTTCTTTGGGCTGTATCTTTAGCCATCGTACCTTCTGAGACAGAAAACTCAGATAAGGTGTTACGGACCTCAGGTCTCAAATGGCTTTTTTGTAGGTGGACAATATTCAACCAGTTCACTCTGTCACTTCATGTGGGGTACTGTCCCTCCCCTCTGTGGCTGTCCAGCAGCATCAACTGGCTCAGCATAGTCCCGTGGCATAACTGGGTCCTTCTGTGAGGGGTTATTGCTTCGCTCCATCACAGAATGGCTGCGGTTGGAAGGGACTTCTGGAGGTCATCTAGTCCAATTGCTCTTGTCAAGCACAGCCAGCTAGAGTAGGCTGTCCAGGGCAATGTCCAGTAAGCTTTGGAATACCTTCAAGGATGGAGATTCCACAGCCTCTCTCTGGACAATTGTGCCAGTGCTCAGTCACTCTTATAACAAAGCTGCCTTCCAGATGGTCAGCCTCCATCATGGATGAGAATTTAGATGGAGACTGTGCAACTTCTCTGGGCAATCTGTGCCAGTGATTAGTCATTCTCACATTAAAAAAGTATTTCTTGATGTTCAGAAGGAACCTCCTCAGTCTGGGCCCACAGCCTCCAGTCCTGTCACTGGGCACCACTGAAAGGAGCCTGACTTTACCTTCTTTGGTAACATCACCTTTGCCCATTCTTCCTATAGTCCTAGTCCATAAAGTCTTGACTGGCTCCTTATCCATCCTCTGGCAGAGCTCCATGCATTTCCAGCTGCTCATGCACAAGAAGAGCAACTCCCTGTTCTCATTTGCCCTTTCTGTCCTTCCTAAAAGCCTGTATCCCTCTGTTGCCACACTCTAGTCATGGGACTTATCCTACTACAAGACTGCAGCCCTGCAGGGCACACAGATCTCTAATTCCCCATCCTGCATGCAGGAGTGTACAGGTGTGTTAGAGAGTTCCTGGGGAGGCTTGGGTGGACTCCTCCACAGTGGTGCCACCGTTCCTTGCTTAAGCCTGGTGGGGGATTTTGTCATCCTCTCCTGTCACACCACCCTTTGCTCAGCCACCCCATGTGCCACTCCCTTCCAGGGATGCTGACTGCTTTCTCTCCCTTGTCGTTCCTAGTCCAGACGGTGGCTTTGAGCACGCAGACACGCTGACGTTTCCCTACCGCCCTGCCCCATGCTCATGGGTGTGTCAGCCGACACTCACTCACTCAGTGTGTCCATTAGCTAATTGAGCTAATTGAGTTTCACTGTTTGCTTAAATTGCACCGAAGACAGTTTGCATTCCGTTGTCTCCACTCTCCTGTGACGCACTACTGACTGCAACCTTTTAGGAGCAGCAGACTTCCAGAAAGCAGATAGATCTCTGCCTTGCATCTTCCTGCAGCTGCGAGGCACAAACTGGGCATAAGAAGATTCATCCTCAGCCCAGGCACTTTGCTGATGTGTTTCTAGGACTGGCTCAATCCTGCTGAAGGCTAAGTGCTTGATGACTGCATTAATCTCACCTACTGCAGGTGAGATGGTGCCTCTGTTCGCTCCCAGAGCAAACTCTGGTCAAAGGTTGCAACAGTCAATACACATGCCTTAGTCACTTCCCAGTTGACTTGGAGAGCTCCATTTTGAGAATGTCCTAGGAGTCATGTCTGACAAATCTCTGGCAAATACAGTTTAGCTCTGAAATCCACTGATCTTCCTCTAAAAAAGCCCCCTTCGGGGATTTCCCAGGCTAGGTACAACCTAGGGTGGGATGTTCCCTGCAGCTGTTCTCTGATAGCCAGGCCAAGTGCTCCAGCTGCTCTTCTCTCAGTAACCACAAACACTCAGGATGTGTCAGCACAGATGCAGCCCTGGGTTGTGTGTACTACTGGGTACTACTGGGGCTAGTTTGTCAAGTAAATGGGAATGGATGCTCTGGGAAGGACCTGTGAGAGCTTTTCAGCACTAGCACAGATCCTCCCTACTTGGGACAAGGTGTTTTTGGTTGATGTTCTACTTGTGGTGTGGAGGCAGAGACAATTCAAGATCACCAGGAACTGCCAGCTGGACACCAGCTGGCATAGAACTCAGCCTCTTGCTTTGGCCTTGGTGTCCCCAGGCTGAGTATGAGAGTCTCTAGGGCCAGAGCATTTCCTTACAGGAGAGCAGTACTTTGTTGTTTGTGGGTCTGGAGAGGCCCAGGGACCCAAGGAACACTGAACAGCAGCAAAGCTAAGAGATGTTTGCTGGTTCATGAAAGTTTCCAAAGCCTCTCCTGGGAATTACCCTCCTCTGCCCCTGCTGTTGCCTTGTGTTTGCTCACATCTTATTCCCATTGTCTGGTACACTGGTTTTGTTTCCCTTTTGTTTACTGGCTGTAGAGAAGTCCTTGGGTATTATCAGCATCTCTTTCTGTTTGGACTCATCCCAGTGTTTTGCCTTATTTTCATACTTTCTCTATCATCACACATGCCCAGGGGCATGGAGAAATCTCCTTTGCTTTCCAATCCTTGGGGCTGGGGGCAGACTATTAGTCCCAGGGCTATTAGCAAGCAGTAAAACCAGTGATCAGGGAAATTTCTCCCACAGCAGTCTGTGGAGATGGGGACAGGGGCACAGCACTCGGTGTGTGTCCCGTAGGTACACGCAGCTCTGGTCCTCCCAGGCCTTCCCACATGGTCCAGCTGGGCCAACCCCCAGCAGGGAGGGATGGTGAGAGCCTGCACGTTCTTCTGCTGGTGCTCATCCTTTGAGGGAACTGTGTTAGAAGGCTTCCTGCCTTCTCTGAGTCATGTCAAAATCAGTCCCAAATATTCTCTTTGAAGCTCTTCACACAACGCTGAAGCGATCCTGCCTTCAAAGCAGTTGCTGGAAACAGGCAGGCTGCTTAAAAGGCACTTGAGCGCTCTCACATCATGTTCAGGCTGTATTAAATTTTTACCGTGCTGTTTCGCACCTCAGATGAATCACAGTCGCTCCTGAAAAGCATCGGGGGCTAGAGGGGGAGGGTGGGATGTGTGCAAGGAAGGGGCTTTTGAAAGGGATTATTAATGCACAGAGATGTTTTGGTGTCTGAGAAAGGCCCTGAATGGCAGCTCTGTGCTTTCTTTCTCTGTGCTCATTATCAGTGAAGGGTGTAGCTGCTGAAGAGCTGAACAGAGAGAGGGGAGGACATGGCTGCTGCTCAGGCGTGGATGAGCAGGGGAGGGGACGTGGGAACAGAGGGAGGTGGGTGCTGGCTGTCTCCCTGAGAGGCAGTTTCAGGTTACGAGTTCAATGCCTGCCTCCCTTTGGGAGGCTGCAATACGGCAAGTCGTTTCTTGATGTGCAAACAATTAAAAAGAGGGTGTGTGAGTGTGGAAGATGGAGAAAGCAAACACCTCCTCTGGGATCTGGCTGTCTCTGCAGCTGCTCACCTGAAGCACCTCTTGCGGAGGGAGTTTCACACAAGAAAAATAGCTGAGGGCGTCAGGTTACTTTCAGAATGGAGATTGAAAGACGAAGAGGTCTGCCTTGGACCTCAGCGTGTAAAGGGTATTCCTCATTCTTTTACACGGGCATAGAGTGGGTCTCTTGGGCTGTATCAGAATTTAAGAGTTGTGCTTTTGGTGTTCCCCAGGGTTGCCCTGCAATAGTGGAGAGAGGGCTGTGTGGGGAGGCAAGAGGGCAGGGTGCCTTCATTTCTCCCTCCCAGCAGCATCCCTGGGCACAGGGAGCACATTTCCAGTGATGGCCTGCCCTGGGGAGCAATCAGGACTACCTGAGGGCTTTGTTTTCTTCAGGTTTGACATGGTCTCCTGAGTTCTGCAGACGTCTGCTGGGTCCTTCAGCCTTGTTTTCTGGAGAACGAGTGTTGCAGTCTCCAAGGCAAGGAAATGCATGTCTTTGCCTCTTCCTCTTGCTTGAAAATTCCCTGACTCCTTGCATCATCCCAGCCTCATTGCAAATAGGCTGCCCAAAGCCACTTGCCCTCCTGCAAAATGACATAGCCAGGCCTCCTGGGCAGGTGAAGAGTCCAGGAGAGGAATCACAAACTTGCTGGTGGCGTGGGAAGCGCCTCCTTCCAGCTCTCTGGAGACTGAGGTGATGGCAAAGAGTGAGCAGCTGGACTAGTGTGTGTTTCCATCCCGGCCCTCTGGAGATTTCAGCACACAGGGCTGACAGCACTTGCTGCCTGTGTGTGTCAGGGTCTGCCTTCACTGGGCAGATCCATCACATGGATCAAGGAGGGTAGAAACCTTGCTCCTGCTCCTTACACGGGAGGATCCTTTTCTATTTCTGCTCACTCCAGATCTAGGAAGCAGAGGGGGATGCCTCAATTTTTTATTTTTTTTTCAATGCTAATTTTCCATTCTTCTTTCCTGCCTCAGTAAGTGAGCCAAGCATCAAACCAAGGACTCGATAATATCCTCTGGGAATAAAATGCCTCTCAAAATAAGTCCTATTTCTTTCTACTGAAGCTGAAATGTGCTGTCTCCCTTATCTAAAAGCAGGGGGAAGAAGATGCACACAAGCCTAGTTCAGCCTGCTGCCACTCCCTCTGTCCTGGTTGATTTGCCACTGCCCCTCGTCATACTGATGATGCCTGTCACTCTGCTGACAGCATGAGAGACAAACACCAGTTTGCCTTGGCCAGAAAACTTGCCTTGCAAAGAAAAAAAGCCAGCTCAGGGCTTTTCACTTGGAGAGAAAGAGAGTGAGAAGAATAGACTTGAAAGCAAATTCCCATGATTTTTTGCTTCGGGTGAGAGCTTTTCCCACGCTCCATTGGAAGGAGTGCAAGGAGCAAATGTTTCCCAGTGCCTGCAAACAGCAAACACCACTGAGGAGCAGGGGAAAAAGCCAGTCTCATCGGAGAGAGACAGAAATCAGTGGTGTGTGCTCCCACAGTACCTCGTGCCTGTGTGTCTGCTCCTTCCATGCCAATGGCTTTTCGAGACCTAGCTATGTTTTTTGGCTGTATGGGAGTGTCAGACCCTGGAGTACTCTGACATGAGGACAGGTGGTGTTTGCTCCACGGTGCCAGAGGCTGCTGCTTCTTCTGTGAGAGATGCAGATACTGAACATGAAGAAGCTGGTGGGTTTGCTTCCCAACCTGACACCTGTGGAGCTGTTTGACATTTTTTGTGTTTACCTGGCACTGGTCAAGGACTATTACCTTACTCTGTGAGACATTTGCTTCTCTATCCAAGGAAGACTGGGAAAGAAAGCCTGGTTTGCTCCATCTCCTGGGTCAGTTGCTTTGCCTGGCTCAAGCCCTGTCCCTCACCACCCTTCTTTGGTGATTCCTGACACCTGTCTCCAGAGTCAAGAATTGACTGAAAACTGATCTGAAAAATCAATTAACATCTTGCCCTTTGCCAGTCATCAGCCCAGTCTTCAGAAGCAACCTTTCCCAGAGCACCAAGTGCTTTGGGGCCTCCCCCCCATCCTTTCCAAGTCCATGTGCTTTCCACAGACAGCCAGTGTTTAGCAGCCAGTCTCCAGCAGGGCTGTGCAAAACCCATGCATGCGTGGGAGAGCGTGCCCATGCAACTCGCACCCTGGGAACCGGTTCACCAGCTCTGCAAGCAGAGGCCTGTCTGGTGAGGGAGTCTGTGTCTGAGCTCTTGAGGAGCCATGTGTCTTTAAAACACCCCGAGGATGAGAGATTTGAGGGCAGCTTTTGGAAATGAGGAACCAGCTGAGGCTGGGGATGCTCAGCAGGCGTCCATGAGGATTTGGTTCAGCTTTTCAAGGAGGCTCATCTCAGGGGAAGTCTGGAAGCTGGTGCTCACTAAGCTCTTTAGAGATGTGGGCTCTGCTTCATTCCAAGGTGCTCAGGAGTGCTTGGAAGTCTGTCCTGATAAATGCCCCAGCAGCCTAGTGAGCCTGCTGCTTTTTCCAGCTGGCCAAGTAAAGAGCATTTCTGAGAGCAAAAGCCCTGCCCAAGGGTCCCAGTTTTAAACACAGTACTGGTGTCTGATTGCTGGTGCATCTCGGCACCTTCTCATCAACGAGAAACCCTCTCCTTTTCCTCCCTCTCCTTGCCTTTGGTCTTGCTCATAGAAAGCCGTGACTGTATGCTGCAAGAGCCCCTATCTGCTCCTGCGATCTCCCTTTGTTTGGCTGCCAGCTCTCTGCACCTGCGTGCATGCCTGCTCTCCCTCCCCGCTGCGGTTAGTCCTTCCCTCTCCCAGCCCATGGGCAGGAAAGAGGGTTTTAGCCGGGTCCAAGGGCTAAGGGAGTATTTGGCAATGGCAAGCATTCCCACTCCAACGGCAGCCCAGCAGTAGGTGGGATGGCACACGCAGCAGCTTGGTTATTTGTGAATGAAGCACGAGTTGCTCTGTGATTAACCCTCTGGAGTGATCCTGCCCAAATCTGTCCCAATGGGAGCTGGAATCTCCATGTTTCCTTTGCTAATTGAGCCTGAATTTTATTAGCTAATCCCATCTCCAAATCCTCCAGCTGTCCGAAGTTTACTAAGAGCAACCACACACGCCGGCTGGGAGTTTGTGCTTGTCTCCTGTTGGGACAAGGATTACTGTAACAAAGTGTGTGTAGTTTTGGCGTTTTGGAGTGGGGTTTTTCACCCTTTTTTGGGGGGGTGGGGGGAGTTGGTTTTGTTTGGCAATCTGTAGCCAACTCCCATAATCACTATCTCCCATTCCACAGAGAGTTTGCATCATAAGAAAAAAAGACACTGCCATGAAGTGATGACAGGTGATGTAGAACCAGGGATAGACAGAGTTAATGTCAGTCAGATGCTGTGTGTTCCCATAGTCCACCCTCTGTCATGGTGCCCACCCCCAGGTTTGTTCCTTTTCTTGCATGGATCACTGGGACAGGCTAATTTGGAGGGAACGAACTGCCCTGCCCTTTTCCAAGAGGGTGCTCCAGATTACCACCAGACTCTACATCAGCATCAGCAAGACCCTTCGAGTGATAGCAAGAAACAGATGAGGCCACTGGCCAGCATGGGCTCCAAGTATTCACCAGCTACTCAGAGAAAGGAAATGAGCTGGACAGACCCACTTGAGGGCATTCCCTGTCCAGGAGGAACCGCAGCAGACAGACCACCAGCCCAGAGAAGCCACTCCTCTAGAGATCTTGCTTGAAAGGAACGAGGAGGTGCTCCGCTACAGTTTCTTCTTTAAAGAGAAGCAGGGACAGAGTCATTAAAATCTTATCTATATCATCCTCATTTGCTTGAGGTTTTGTAGCCTCTTCTCTCCCACCCAAAGTACCTCAAGAGAGAGCGGGGACTGGAGCAGCTGTGGGAGTCCCTGGCCACAGCATACAAAGCCCACTTGTTATCAGCACTGTCATATGCCCCTCTGCCCCCTCCCCCTTCCCAGCTCCACCACAACCGCTGCATCCCAACAGCGCAAGCCGAGCATCCATCAAAAGGGCTATTATCCCACGATTTCTTAACAGTCACTGTTGCTCTTGGGCATGGAGAACCGAGCTCCCCCTTTGACACAGTGCCCCGAGCAAAGGAATAGCAGTGCCTGTCGCTGGTTGGCATCCTGATCTGCAGATTGTCACGGCAGCCAGGGCGAGATGGGAGGCTGCTGCCTGCACTTGGTGTTGTTAGCAATTTAGGTCTTCCCTCCAGTCCTACAACGTGCACAGGTCCTACAGAGTTCGTACTTTTGACCTCCAGATGTTAGCAGCGAGGGTAACTCCCACGGAGGGTGGTTGAGACCACATCCTTCATTCTTTATGGCTGATGCTTTTAATCTGCTCTTCCTGGACTGAAGGAGGAAAAGGGCACAGAAAAAAAGTCACCAGGCTCTGCAGTAAGGCAAAGGGTCTGTAGTGCATGGAGAGGCAGCTTCCAGAGACGTTCACATTGACTCAAGAAACTTCTGACTGGCACCAGGTGCTCACATCCCCAGGAGCCTCCTGGAGGGTGCCCCTTTGCCCTCACACCCCACAGGCAGTAGGTGCTGGCACGGCTTGGCCCTGGCTCCATCACAGGTGCATTTTTCTTGCTGCATATGAACAGGCAAACTGGTGGCGGCACAGACAGTGCCACCTCACTTCCACACACAAGATCTACCAGCTGTGACACCATGGGCAAGGCTGGAGTCCTGGCAGGGATCACCCCAGCACATCAGGGACCGTGGCCAGGAGGAGATCTGAGCACCAAAAGTGGAAACTGATTTGCTCTACCACACAGTGTAGACCGTAACTGATAAAAGGTATCACAATTTTCCTGTTGCTGAGTGTTTTTAAGTCTCTTGGAGTATAAAGCACTATTGGCACCACCAGTCTTGGTAACTGGGCAACTTTGCTGGTCATGGGTGATGCTGAACCCATCTGCAGAGAGCTTTGCTACTTTTGTCTGCCTACGGAGACACTCACCGTGGGTTTGTGCCTGTTTGTCTGCCTGTTCCCAGACAGATGACACTTGGAAAACAAGACTCAGTGATGGTCTCCCTTCTGCCAGTGAGGGATGGTGCTTGAAGCTCCAGCCATCCTAAAGTTTCCCTTTGTGCTGTCAGGGTTGCTCTGAGCCATGTGCCTCATTTCTGTGACAGTGTTCTGGAACACAATACACTGGGAGACATATGGCTGGCTAGGATATGTAGACATGTCTTAGCAGGCATTGTGTACTGCTTTCCACTTGAGAGGGCTTCTTTTCTGCCAGTTTTCTTGGGCATTGAGAAAATACCAAAACTGGACAATGATGAATACTCTACTGGGGAAGCCACGTGACATGTTTACAGACACGTAAAATCCATCGTGCTTGGTCTCAGACCTTACAGAATAACAGTTTTATGAAAACTAGAGATTGTTCAATTTTCTACTGAAATCTCTGGGCATTAACAGGCTGACTTCATTAGAAAAAAGAAATTTTAATTATCCTGTAATCCCAAGGCCTCTGGCATGGGAAAAGTTTTCCTACTTGGGGGTAAACATCTCAGGAGAATTCACTCAGTTCAGTGCTGTTCCACTGTGAACATAGCATGAATTTTAAATCTGGTTTTTCTTCTCAAAGCCGTCCTTGACTCTTCACTAAGAAGCCTTGCTGAGAAAATTACAGTGCTCTTACTGAAGAGTGGAGGCCCTTTTTAAAGTTTCAGGTATGAAATTCAGATATGTGAATTTGAAGAAGTTTACCACCCTCCAGGATTAGCCAGCCATGCAGCCACTACCTCATCTAGGCTGGTTAGAGCTGGGTTCTTTCCTTCAAACTTTCTAAAATGGAGAAAATATCAGAAATTTGGGCCATTTGGTTTCCCAGCTCATTTTTCCCTCCCACAGATGAGCTGATCTGTGCTAGGAGAGAGATTTCTGTCAGGGTGAAGGCATTTCTGAGAGATAATTTACTTGTATGACTGGGTGTGCTGGCATTGGGATCCCGCATACAAAAAGATGCAGCAAATTGATCGTGAGTGGTTTGCTTGAAAGAAGAAGTGGGAGGCTGTTAGGCTGATATCTGCATGGCACTACAGCAAATTAAGTGGAGGAGTTCTGGGGTCTCTGGACTGCTTTAATAACTGATCAAAAAAGAAGAGAGAACATGAGCAGACAGACACAACTGCAAAAGACCAGCCAGCTGTGATGTTTGCAAACTGTGCTACTGCCAAAATTCCCTGAAGGGGAAGAATTTACTGGGATGATTTGTTCCTGAGAAAGATTTTTTTTTTCTATAACTGCGGTGCATATCTCCAGTTTCTGTTTTATTATTTGGGGCTTGGATTCTCCATTATGCAAGCCCATTTGCCTTTTTAATCCACTATTATGTATGAGACTGGGAATGCTTTGTTGCACTAAAGGAGTGGTGACTTAAGCAAGGAACTGAACTAACGCCCTGAGCGGGGTAGGGGGAGAACTGTTATGGTTCTTCCTCGTTTCAGAGGATTTAGATGCTCAAAACGACACACCCCAGCACAACTACCAGGCTAAGTGAAGACTACTCCTTTTCCAGCCCTCCCTAAAGCATAGCTCAGACACTACAGGGAACAAAACCTCATCCTGATCCCTTTTAATCAAGCCCAGCCTCCCACATTAGCAGAGGTTTGAGATTTTCCTGTGATGCTGCCTGCAGCTTTTGCACAGTGGGGTCAAATCCTGATTTCAGTGGCGGCAAACTTCCACAGCATCCCTTCGAGACGAGCTTCACCGTGCCGTTGTCTGGCCAGCTCGAGGAAGACGAACGGACCCTCTGAACCCTCCCAGCGCCTTCCCAGCTGGATCACTGCCGTCTCCAAGGCAGGTGTCGGGGCGTGGGGTGGGTTCGTGCAGGACCCGTGAGATCCGCGCGGGGCTGCTGTGTGTGTGAGCGTCCGCACGCCCGGCGGGATGTCCCCGAGGCGGATCCTGTCTGCGGGAGCTCCGCCGGGGCGGGGATGCGCCTGCGAGCCGCCTCCGCCCGGCAAGGCGCTTTGTACCGAGCGGGGACGCGCGGGGGGCGCCGCTCGCTCCC
>VWZU01010893.1:743738-771911 GCA_013397095.1 Sterrhoptilus dennistouni
CCGCCTCGGGGCGCGCTCGGTCCCCACCGCCGCCGCCGCCCGCCCCGGGAGCCCCGGCGGGCTCTGCCGTTAAACTTTTCCCGGTCCCGGTGGGCACGCGGCGCCTCGGAGGGACCGTCTGGCAGCCCCAAAGCTACTTGAGTCGAGGGGTTGGGGTTTTATTGGCGCCGGAGCATCCTTGAGCCGCAGCCGGGAATGTCTATCCCAGGGAACAGGTAGCCAGGCGTTACACCGGGTACTCGCGGGGGCTCGGGGGATGCCTCAGACCCGGGTCCCGGCTTTCCATCCCTTATCCCGGCCCGTTTCCCTTTGTGGGTCGGTGCGGGTGGGTCCCCGGTGCAGCCCCGGGATGTGGGAGCGAGAAATGACGGCTGGAGACAGGGAAAGCCTGCTCTTTAACAGGCATTTGGCAGCGCCGAATATTAAACCAGAAGTGAAGAGTTTTTTCTGGCTCCGTTGCCTGCTTCCCTCCCTTTGATTTTTCTTTTTAATTTGCTGGCTCTCACATCAGGACGCTTGTTCGACTTTGGGTGATGCTGGACGCTGCATTCTAGATCTAGATCTAGATTTTATCTAGGATAAAATATTTTTAAAGCTGTTTTCCCTGCAAATACTCTTAACCTCATTGAAGGCGTTGGAATATGACGCCCTTTGGTTAAGTCAGACTCAATGAAGTCCATGAAAAAGCCTGTCTAAAACAGTGTCTTCCCTAAAAAGAGACACACGGCAATCTGATTGGTGAATCCTACCGATATTCCCATTTTTTTCCTACTTTTTCAGTGAACGGATCTTAATTTATTAGCCTGGCAGACTAATTTATTAGCCTGCCAGAAGACGTCTGCAGGTGTTAATGGTTTAGCGGATGGAAGACACCCTTTCCATAGGTGGCACTTGAATTCGGGGATGTTTGTGGGTCAGTGGCTCTCTTCCCCTTCACTTTGTCCCACCCAGACTCTTACTAGTTGTCTTTCTTTGTGCCATGCAGTGTGGGTGGCTGTTGGAGGGGCTGCCCAGGGTATCTCTGAGCCCAGAGGCAAGAATCTTTACTGCAGTGCAAGCTGGTTTAGGAGCGCATGCAATTGCAAGTGTCCGTAGCTCTGGTGGTGTTTCAGTATTCCTGCGTGGAGGAAGTGCTTAAGGATCAGGCTGGTAAATTTTGCTCGTGTGCCTCCAGGATTGGAGTGTAAGAGTGCCTCTTCACTTGGAGACCATCAGGAAAGGGGCCTCACTTTGCCTGGGGATCAGCTGGCCAGGGGATGATGACCTGAACTTGGTTAGATGAGGAAGGATTCCGAGGAGCCACGTGGGGGAATTGTGCACCCTGGCACCCATAGCAGCCAGCTGCATTCTGTCTGATCTTCTTTCCTAATCCACTGAGCTTTGTGGGAGTCCTCCTCCAGGTATCTCCAAGTTGTTAATTCCAGGTATCTAGCTGCTGGCTAGTGCAATCAGACCTGGCCAGGAGGGGGGTGGTGGGGATGGGACACAGGAATGCAGGAATGTCTTGTTCCTGGGGCATTTGCCTCCTGGGGAAGGAAGATGGGAAGGAATCCTTGTCTGTGAGTAATCCAAGAGCAAAACGTTTCTCCCCTTGCAGACAATGAATCGTTTCAGCGAGCTGACACTGTTATTTGTGGCTCTTGGCAAACCAGATAAGAGCATTCTGCCAGACACTTGCTCAAATCAGTGCCAGCCCCAGCCTTGCTGATTGCCTTTCACTGGGTGGGAGAGAAGTCTTTGTGTACCACGGCAGTAATCACAGCGGTGCTTCTGGGTGAAGGAAGGTTGTTGCTGGTCCCCTTGGTTACACAGTCTGTGATTCTGGTCCTTGTGTCTCCAGGCCTTTTCATTTTCCAGAGAGAGGATGCCACTTTGGAGAAGAAATTTTTCCTGCCTGGCTCTGCTTGTGGGGCTGTGAACAGCTATTTCCAAGACCCCTTTTCTTTACCCTTGATCTAAACCTTGCATGAGGCTGGTTATACATGCTGATTAAGCAGGGAATTAAATCACATAGGAATGCTGTTCACTTGATGTCTTCTCTGTTACAGAGCTATGCTTAGAAGTTGAGGCTTTTCAAGTGATTGTGTGGGCTTTAGCTAAGATGTGAAAAAAGCCTTGTAAACAATATGCCTTTGCAATGAAGGCAGAGTAAGTGTAAT
Organism: Sterrhoptilus dennistouni; assembly: GCA_013397095.1. Taxonomy (NCBI): domain Eukaryota; kingdom Metazoa; phylum Chordata; class Aves; order Passeriformes; family Zosteropidae; genus Sterrhoptilus; species Sterrhoptilus dennistouni. The sequence continues at coordinate 745,898 of VWZU01010893.1, forward strand.
TATCACCTATCCTATTAAAAATCTTCCCATTTGGGGGCATAATCAAGCTAATCAGAGTGTTGTGCTTTTCCAGATGACTAGGTGATCCTTTGGAGTGGCTCGGGAGCAGATGCAAGATGAGCAGTGGAGGGCAGTGCAGAAGACGCAGTGGGCTCTCAGTCTGACCCACGAGGATTTGAAGATGTCTGCGTGCAGTGACTTTGTGGAACACGTTTGGAAGCCTGGCTCCTGCAAAAACTGCTTCAACCCCAAGAGTTCCCATCGGCTGCAAACACCCCCAGACGTGGGAGCCTGTGGCGTGCTCCCGGATGGAGCTGGGACCAAGCCCGAGAGCCTCGTGTTGGAAGACGAAGGTGTAAATACTTCCCCCTTCTCCAAGCCAACAATTGCTGTGAAGCCAACAATGATAAACTCGGAAGTTTCTGACGCGTGGGCGGATGTGAATATGAATGCAGATCTGTCACAGGTAATGATTAATCCAGTCAAAGTATGACTTCCCGTTACTTACCTATCCTCGGAGTGCTAGGACTATCTTACAAACGTTTCCTTCCCTTTGTTTTTCTTTCTGGTCTTGACTCAGGGTTTTAAGCCGTATATTGGTTTCTCACTGTATCTTTGGGTGAAGCTGAATGAGCTGTTGCTCACAAGCCATGTGCAGAGGAGCTTAAAAATACATTGTTTGTTTAGGAACTTCCGTTTTTTAAATGAGGATGCGGGTTATTTTCCTGGGAAGTTTTACTGAAAAGATGTCTTGTCTGGTTGCAGTCATTGCTAACTGGATCCATGGTCTTTGTGGGTGAGGAAGACAAGTGCCCTGCCTTCCTACTCCTTCCTTCCAATCTTTGCCAGAGCAGTAATGGCCTGTGGGTGTAGCTCCTCACCCTGACCAGTTGATACCAGCAGTGCCTCAGCAGACTGACGCACAGGCTGCTGCCCCACTGCCTGTGGCATAGGTGTGCTCCTATTTCCCCATGCCCCAGAGGAGAGTCAGCACTCACCAGCTCTCTTAGCCTCCCACTGCTGTCCCTTTCTTTTATTCTAAGGTGTGAAGTGCAAATGAGTGCAAGCTGCTGTCGTTGGTGGCATTTGATCTGTGCGTGCAGATTTGGCATGCCTGCTCCCAATCCCTACTTCTGAGCATGGCCAAGCTGCTATCCCAGGATAACCCATGACAGTCTCTGTCTCTTCTGGAGTCACACACTCTGGAGCGGTGTGAAATGAAATGAAAACAAGCAGAGAGAGGTGCAAGTATTCCTTTGCTCTCTGAATCTTTAATTGCAGTGATTCACAGACAGGATGACACGTTGGACATGTTTCTGGCAGCAAACCCATAGGAAGAGAAAGGAAAATGTCTTATTCCAGTGCATTGCTATTGTTGGTAATTCAAGGATTAAAAATGGTCGAGGAAATATGGCAAGTGTAGTTTTACCAGGAAAGGTTTGTGGTGGGGTGAGCACAGCAACATAGATGGTGAATTCCAGAGTACTGTTCTGCAGAGCTGGGTTTTTATTTTTGCAGTGTGTGAGTTTCTTTAAATTTTATTTGTCTTTCATTTTGCATATACACGTTCTGACAGGGCATTTGTCTTTTTGACCCATGCAGGTCAGTTGGGGCATGATTTCTAGCAAGCAACTCCTCCTGAAATCAGGAGATGCACAGCGCATCTGCCTTGACAATTTTGGCAATGGTGGTGTGAGAAAGCCTTTCCTTCACAACCAGCCCAGCGACTGCATGTCTTGCTGTCCTCCCAGCTACTCCATGGTGGGTCTGCGTGGCCTGGAGAGTCGAGTGGAGAAGAACGTCTCCATCCACAGCCTGGTACTTGTGGGTGAGACAGGCAAGCAGGAGGACAGAGTTCAAGACAAGTTTGCCCTGCCTCATCAGGTCTCCTGCCCTAATCCATCAGCCTTGGGGGACAGAAGCAGCACTAACTCCAGCAGAAACACTTCCCAAGCCAGAGAAGGAGCAGCCCTCCCTTTAGGGGGTGACTGCGGTCACATCTTGGAAAGTGAAGGGGGTGAGTACTGTTCAATCACCAACTGCCACAAAGAGCACCCCGTCCCATGGGAGCCGTGTTGCACAGAGGAAAAGGCTGCACAGTGTGAGAAGGAGAGTCACACTCCCAGTGGATGGAGGCAGCGTGATGCTCCCGAGATTCCAAGGCCAAGTGGCCGGGCAGTCAAGTTCAGTGAAGAGGAGCGTAGAGCTGTGAACGTGGCCTTCTGCATCACGAAAGACCAGAGTGATCCTCTTCCCTATACCCTGTGTTCAGACAGGAAAAGCCTGGCTCTCCACGCTGAGCCTGCCACCCTCCCTGAGAGCACAGGGAGCTGCAAGGCAACTGCCCTTGCTTTGTCCCGGGAGGATGAGGACTTCCCTCTCCCTGGGGAGCCCTCTGTCACTGGGGGCCTCTGCACTGAGGGTTCAAGCACCCCTCAGCAGGCTCTGGTGGAGCCGCAGCGCCCTCACCTCACCGAGCCAGCTCGTGGTGATCCCATCTATGCCGAGAGCACCAAGAGGAGGAAGGCACAGCTGAAGGCTGTTGGCAGCCAGGCAAAAGCGGAGAAGCTGGCCCATGGCACTGCCAAGGAGAAAACTGATGGGTTGTGGAGGGATGGTGGCTGGGCTTTGGGAGGTGAGAAGGAACACCAGGACTCCACTGGCCAAGTGGCAGCAAAGATAACTATAATGACAGCACACACTGAGGATGATCACAAGACAATATTCCTCAGCAGCCCCGACTCAGCGGTAGGAGTTCAGTGGCCATGTATCAGCCCCACTTCCCACCCTGATTTTGGGACTTCATCACCTGCTGTTGAGTCTGGACAGATTTTTCAAGCATCTGGATGTGAAAACAGCACAAGATTTCACCTGGCAGCTCCTGTCAAGACCTCACTTACTGAGAGTCCGGCCATCCCCCCAAAGATGTCCAAAAACAGCCAGCCAGGCAGTGAGGGGAGCCGTGTGCCCCCAGTCAGCTCCCACGCGGGAAGGTTTGGTGATGACAACAGCCAGGACGGAGCCAGTGCTCAGCTGCAGCTGAGGAGCTGTACTGATACAGGTGCCTTTGGGGTGACTGCTTCTCCCTGCACTCTTGTGAATGGAGTCTCTGTGGAGGAGTCCAGTAGAGGCCTGGCAGGCTCGTCCTATGACAGGAGACAGAAATACTATAACCCAACGTGGACCAAGCAGGGCCGAATAGAGGAGGAGGAGGAGCAGGAGGAGGAGCAAGAGGTCTTAAACCACCCATGGACAGTAGGAGCTGAGAGTGGGAGAGCTGGTGCTGACTTTGTGGATGATGGCCCGATACTGGAGAGCCAGACTGGAATGACCAAATCTTCTTCTTTCTCCTTTGATTTCCCTAAAGACAAGAGCAATGGTGTGGAGTTTGCACCACCACCGCCTCCGCCGAAAAAGCAGTCTAGGTACAGCCCCGTGAGTGTGTGCATGATGATCTATTAACCCTTTGCAATTGGGATGGTTGCTGCAGGAGTTCATTGGCTAGGAGGTGCTTCCCATTCTTTTTTCCTCCTTTTCTGTCCAAAGGTGGGCTTTCGGGGGCATGGGAGGTAACTGCACAGCTGAAAAGCTATTTGTCTTTTTACTCGGAAAAGCTGTCTGATCTTTGCAAGTCTTGGTTTGAATGTCATGTGCACTTATAAAAGCCCTTCAGGCCTGCAAGACATGGCCTTAAGTCCCAATATTCAAGTGAGAAAAAGGTCCATGCCCAGGATGGCTGGTGTTTCCCAGGTCAGTTTCATTTTGTCTTGGCGGTTCCTTGATGTTGAATAGCATAGAAAACCTGGAGTTGCAATCTTTTCTTGTAGGTGGAACTGGGCAACTTTTCTAGATGCTGGTAACAAGGGCCTCCAAAATCAACATTTTCAGTTTGACTCTAATGACTTTCTGCTTTCAAGGTAAACTCTCAAAGCTGCAATTTCCCAGGGAGGGCTCCTTGCCTGCAAGCAGGTAATTGGAGCTTGCTCGATGCGGGCTTGTTATGTGTGGGAGCCACCTGGCTTCAGGCAACCTTCTCTCCGCTTTCCTGGAAGTCAGGTTTGCAGGCAGGGCAACTGCAGGCCCTAGAAAAACAAAAGTGAGGGAGGGAGAACTGTCCATCTGGGAAGGAAATAGCCTTCCTAAGCAATTTTAAAAAATCTTAGGCTTACAATACTTTGTGTGCATTTAGTACCTGCAGCTGTGTGCATCACAAAAAATAAAACAAACAAACAAACAAACAAAACCCCAAAAACCAAAAACAAACCAAAAACAAAACCAAAAAAAAGGCAAAAAATAAATAAAATGAAGGTCAAATGGAGGAAGGAAATTTGTTTTTCTCTCTGTTAATTATGTTGTCTGAACATACTGGGGAAAGATACTTTTGCCTCTTGCTGATGTCCCATATTTGCTTTATTGTGTGCGGCAGTCTGAAACTGTGCATTGCACAACAGATTTGACTCCATCTCCTTGATTTAACAGTCAGGAGAAGAAGGGATGGGAGTTTGGAGGAGAACTGGGCTTGGGGTCCATGGTCAAGCTTATTTGTAGCCATCACTGACCTCCAGGTTGAGACTGTGAATTTTCAGTGTGTTTCGGGATTGTCTAGCTCAGGGAATTAGTGTTTTAAATTGGCCAAAAGGTGAAGAAATGAGGTTTCTCAAGGGAAGGGAAGGGAAGAGATGAACAAGTGGCTTTAATTCTCCTTAATGCTGGGCTTCCTGCTGTGATGCCACATGCCTGCTGCAGTCAGAAGAAACAAAAGGTCCACAAGCAAATGAGAACACAGATGTATTGGCTCGTGTCCTCCATGTGGTGTTATGGCAGCAGAGGAGTGTGGAGCATTTTCTGCCCCTTTGAGGGGCAATTTCATGCTCCTGATGCCATTGGGCTGTACCAGTTCTACCAGTTGCTTTTGAGTCATCCTGATGAAAGCATCACTGTGTTAGAAAGCCTGTATGAAAGCAGACAGGGAAACTGAGGTCAGAGAACATGTGGCATTCATGACTGGTATCTTTGGCAGAGCTGTAAACCCCGCCAGGTGGTTGAGGTAGGTGTTAGTTACCCCCTGTGGCTGCAGGGCAGGTTGTGCTACAGGTATTTGTCTCCCAAGGGCCTCGATGCCTGCAGCTGAGCCGTGGGGCACCTTACTCAAAAGAGCCTAGTCCTGCCTCCAGCTACCGAAGCCCGGCTGGCTGAGGAGCAGTAAGGAGTGATCTGATCAGACTCTGATCAGGTTTTGCAAGCCCTGCTTTGTTTCTCTGCTTTGAGGGTGCTTTTGTTTTTGTCTCAAGCAAAGCTGTGGCTGCTGTGAGTGTGTCAACATGCAGAAACCAGGGCAGTGGGAGGGATAGCTGCATGCACAGCTGGTAAAATCACCACAGTTGCATTGTGTCACCCTGGGCAGTTGCTGCAGCTGGAGGAACATCCCCTCACTTCATCCTGGGCTGCAGCCAAATACCTGAAGAAGCAGAATCACAAAGATAACTCTAAGGCAGATCCATACTCTCCTGGTGCCGAGCAGCCTGTGAACATGTGCTTGTCTCTGATGGAAGAACCACTGATCCTTCTGTTAGGCTTACATACTCCTCACACAGACAGTGCCTCAGCCCAGGACATTCCCTGGTGGCTCAGCTGCAAAGGCTCCTTTGGTGGATGGAGGTGAAGGTGGTGTAGACCTGGTTGTGGCACAGCCTTGGGGGCTGGGGTAGCAGATCAGGGTTCATCTCAGCTGCAGGAAAGGCATATAACCATCCCTTTTCCTTCTAGATCTCAAGCTGCAGCAAGGCATTTGATCTTATGCTGGAAAATTAAATTTGCCTGTTTGACTTTCCTGATGAAACAGAATTGCTTATTTTAAGGAAAACTTGCATGTGTGTTTGAATAGTTATAAAGCAGAGAAAGAAAAAGAGAGTCTGCAGATCTTGTTTTGTTCATCTTGGCTTTAACAATTAAAAGGGGAAAAAAAGTTTTACAGGGTAAATTCCTTCCAGAGACTGAGGAAACTTTGGTTTGGAAGTAAGTTGTCTCTTAGAATGGTAGAAGGAGCAATTTCAGGGGGGTTTAAAAGTTGTCACAAAAAAAGGAAAATAATGAATTTGCGCCTGTTTTGTCCTATATAAAGCTATTCTGGATCTCTTGCAACTGCTTCTTCATGCAATCCTCTTTTTCTGCTTGTTTGAAAGATTACAGATATTCGATGTTTACTTAGTCTGAAACAGAATGACAAATAAGTATAATTACAAGAGGAAAAAGGCTGGAAAGGGAAGATGGTGGCTGGTCTTCTCCCAAAAGCTGAGAAGGTAGTTGGCTGGGGAAGGAGCTCGCCAGGGAAACTAGGATCCCCAGGACGTGTATGTTCAATGATGATTTAAAGGCTCTTTGGTGTAAAATGCTCTGGTATGGCCTTCAGTTTCTTGGCACAAGGAATGAATCTTTGCTGAAATTTATGTCTCTCTCATGCAGAGGATCAGGCTTAAATGATCCTTGTGGTTTCTTCTAGCCTCCAAAACCTTGATGGCTAATTTATTTCACATGCCTCTTAAAGAAAGAAGACAGGGATGCTGTTTTGCATCTTGAGCTGTTTTCATCACAATTAGTGCCACCTTCAAAAGGCAGTGCCAAAAAAAGCTTCTGAAATTTGCTGAGTGCGCTGCCGTGGGGTAACCAAGGTGCAGCACAGCACTTCCCCACACCTGTCATTGCTGAACACAGCCAGGGAGAAAGAGCCTGAGGAGTGAGTGCCAAGATTGCCTGTTCCGGTGCTGCTGCCACCGCTTGCTGCCGGAGGACACAGAGCACAGGAGTGTTACAGAAAAACTGCAGTGCTGGGAATTGGATTGCCAGGAAAAGAGCCAGGTTTGTTCCTCGCTGGGGAGGTGGTGCTGGCTGGTGGGGCTGTGCTGTGTGTTCCTTGCCAGGAATCAGTCTGTGGCAGAGCAGCAACTGTACCTGAGGCAGAATAGTTCTGTTTTCTCACCATTCCTGAGGCACCCATTTCTCCTTGGAGCTCAGTGTGAGGCTGTACCCCAGTGACAAAATGCACTGGCTTAAAAGGTTGTGATCTATCAGCTCATCTTTTAGGAGAGTTTGTTTCTTTTAAAATTAATGTAATTCATTCTTCTGTGTATTTCCTGTGTTACTACTCCTCTAGTACAGAGAGGAGCAGTGTATCCCTCTGAACAAAGCTAGGAGTTCTTCAAAATCCTTTCTTTCCCTTACATCAGTTTTGGTTTCTCCACATCTGCCAGCTGATAGCAGAAGGATAAGTACAAATCTAGACTTCAAATGTTGTAAGCTCCTCTATGCTGGGTTTTAATTTCTCTCTGCAACCAAGGGAAGATGCTGGAAGAAACAGCAAGTGGCAGGAGGAGGAAGATATAATTATTCACGTTTTATGATAGACAAGCATATGGTACAGTGGTGCTTCCTCTTGTGTAATAATTATGCCTAGCCATATGTTATGTTTGATGCTGTAATGCAGTCTGGCCTTTTCTCTCTTCTGTGCATTAGTGCCATTATTTTATAATGGGAGGGGGTGTCTTGTTGACATTATCACCAAACACCTCCCGGAGTGCAGTTTGCTGTGTTGTGATTTGTGCGTGTTCTCTGTTCTCCTCTCCCCGTTCCTCTGTCACACGATGTATAAAGCTCAGCATCTCTGTTATCTCTTCAGTCCTGTCATCTGTGCTGAGGAGTGTCCTCCTCCTGCTGGCACAGCAAGGCTGGGAGACCCCTGTGATGGCGCTGCAGAGTGAGCAGGGCTCTGTGCGGGGCAGAGGTGCCTTGCACATCCTCCAGTGCTGCCAGCAGGCTCCTGTGGGATGGCTGCGGGAAAGGAGTGAGTGGGAGCCTGGCAGCTTTTTTGTCTGAGGGGCCTCCTGCTCTCCAAACCTGCCCCTTGCTCTTGTGGAAAGTAACCAGATCTCTGTGTCAAATCTCAGACAGGAAATTCAAGCTGAAGGTATGTCCAAAGTCCGGGGATTCCTGGGTGATATCCCAAGGCATGTGTGTCTTCTGCAGTTAGGGGAGCCAAGCTTTGGTGCCCATCTCCACTGTCTCTCTGAGAAGTGCAAAGCATGCGGAGTCCCACAGCAGCTTTAGGTGAGACCCTGATATGTGAAGAAATGTGAAATTATTGGCTAACACAGGGCTACTGGTCAAACTGAGACACAGGAAAGATGAAGCAGGCCCTGGCCCGAGGTGCAACCTGAGACAAGGGAAATGAGCTGGGTCCCTTTTCAATGTTAAGAGAACTCCAAACTGTGGGTTTGGGGGAAGTTGTTTTGTTTTGGTGTGCTTTTTTACAAGACCGCTCTTTCCAATCTTGACTTGTTTTAGGCAGGACTGTAAGAATCATGTGGAAAGTCAGCTGGATGAAATTGTTTATGATGGGAAAACTTGGGAATAGGGAACTGGAAGGGTTGCCTGAATACGCCAGGCTGTTGCATGGAAGATGTTGAGTAATTGAAACGTATTTAAAGCTACCAGAATAGTTAGAGAGCTGAAAATCTGTGAAATCCTGTGGGTTTAGGTTATTAGATTGGGAGAGCGGACTCTGGTGACCTGTTCTGTATGCACAGGCACACGATGAAGGCTCTGGTGCTGCTCTTGAAGTTGCTGGTTATGTTTTAGGTGGTGAGCATGCATTTTTAAATTGATGTAAATTAACTACTGTTATATTTTTCTCAAGAAGAGTGTAGTCCACAGATACTTACAAGTCAGTGGTGCAGGGCACAAACCCAGTGTTTTCTTTGGTTAAGAAGGGTTGTGCTCTTTATTTCCAACACCCTTTGGTGATTTCCAATATCCTTTGGTGAAAAGGGCAAGACAGAAAATAGCCACCTGTGCCCTTGCACTCAGGTGAGGTGGAAGGAACACTAGCAAAGCAGGGGATATTTGGGTTAGCTCTAAATCAGGGTGCCACAGGCTGTTGCAGCAATGAGCTGTTCAGTTCTTGGGGTGGAATTTTACTGAAATGGGAGAGTTTGACCCCAGCAAGTTTTCAGTGGTAATTCTTTGGTAGAATGGGCAGTATTTTGATCTGTGCAGGCTTGCACCCTGGGCTCCAAGCAGCGCATAGGAAAAGAGGGAGAAGTGAGGCAGAGGTATTTCCAGGAGGGATTAGCTGGCGCGGCTGTAACATCTGAAACAAGAGCAGGATGTCGTTTAAGCGGCAAACAATTTCTATTTCGGTGCGCCTATTCAGGAACTGCGCTTTGCATCGGTCACGGCGGTGCGGGGAGGAAACGGGGCTCTCTCTCTGCATCTCTGACTTCACCAAGGCCGAGCCCTGCAGGAGCAGCAGCCAGCAGCCCAGGTTGCTTGGAGGGATAAGGTGTGGCTGTGCACGGCGGACCTTGCACCGCGCCGAGCAAAGTCTCATCTCTCTCTCTGAGTGCGGGAATGGTAAGGCAGCTCCGCGAGTTTCTGTCGAGTGATGGGAAAGGAACAGAAATGCACCGAGTTTTCGTGGGGGGAGGGCTGGGGGAAGGAATGTGTTAGAAAACATCTCATCCGTGTGAGTCAAGACCGGATATCTTGCTAAATCTTCTTTTCTGGTGGATTCAAATGTTTTTTTTTTTTGATTCTTGCCTGGTCAGACAGTGTACCAGCATGGGTGTGCACCCTTGTGTTTTTTCCACCCAAATTACTAAACTGAGAAAGTTGTAGGATAAAGTTATGTCTTTATAGTAAAAAAAATATATTTAAGTGCAGTTGGTTGCTTTCAACAGCATTAGTTATAACAGACCTAAACCCCTCAAACTCTCTGTCTCTCTCTCCCTCTCTCATTTTTTAAACTGTGACTTGTGTGGTGCATTGTGAAGTTTTGTAAATTGTCCCCAAGAGGCTTGCTGTGATAAATTCATCACTGGTGGAAGACCGATGTCTCTGCTGAAGTATACCTGAACTGGGTTTTATAGCCTTATTTTCATCAGCCCTTGAGTATTTTTAGACCAAGGCTGCTCAGGCAAATGAGGAAGTCTGGCAGAAGTTTCTTCCGGGCTTCTCATACACTCTGCTCTCCATGTGGTGGTGTGGACACAAGAGTAAGTGCTTTGTGTGGATTGAGAATGAAACATATCTCAATCTTCAAACAAAAATCTGTGTCTGCTGTGCTTGGGAGTTTTGGATGAGGAGGGGTCCCATGCATGTGGCCAGGGTGCCACAAGAAAACAGTGTGCTTGTCTTTTGTTTGTCTTTCTCAGCAGCCATTCAGCCGTCTGATTAGGAAACGCCGGATACCTTCCAGCAAGATAGCTGGTGGAAGTCCTTTTGCTTCTGTAAAAGTCTGCCACTAACCTTTTTACATTCGTAATGACTGTGTTGAATTTTATCAGCAGATTGGCAGTTTTACTTAAAAAATGTGGACTGATTACCCTTGTTTTCTGGCTGGCAGAGTGGAAACTGTACCAGTACTAGGAGTGTTTATGCTCTTCTGTGCTGCCTGATTTCAGTAGTTTCTGATGTTTTCCAAGGCAGAAGCATGAAGAAAATACAGAGGAAATTCTTTATCTTAGAAAAAAATCCTGCTTGCCTAAGCTGGTCAATTAAACCATTACCTAGCAGATTATCAGCCCAGTTTATGGTTGGTTTATTTATTTTTTTTAAGGTGGAAACTGCATGGAAAACTGTAGGTCTTACATTAGAAACTGTGTGGTAGGTCCTGAGTTTGACAGACTCATGTTTTCTGCAGAGATGCTTCTTCTTTTGAAAGGTGTTGGTTGTTACTGTGATGCATGGTTGGAGATGATGGACTCTTCTGCTACCTATGCCTCTGTCACGTAGGAATGGGGTTCACATACCCAGCCTCGACCTGCCTTCTGTAAAATGGGAGGAATGATGTTACTTCCTTTCCTTGAGAGCTTTGTTGAAGGCAAACACTGGTGGGTCCCCACTTCCGAGTGATGGTGGCCAAAATGGGAAGTGGTCCAGGACCTCACATGTTCTAGACAAAGGAGGTGCAGACTGGGGCTGAATGCTCTTGGCTCACCAGCCTTCCCTCTCTGCTCAAGCACAGCTATTTTGGCATGGGGACTGCAAGCCTATAACCTGCTCAGAGTCTTTGGGATACAATTCCCCAGATACTGGAGAAAGAAGAAAAGTGCACAGGAATGAGGAGTGTGGTGTGATAAGAGACTGTGTGTATGGATAGGCAGAGAGCAAACTGAGGCTGCTCTCAGCTTGAGTCTCCATGCAAAAGTGCATGCAGGGTATCCTTTTGCCATTCGTCTCCTGACTTCTCTTTCACTCTCTCTAGGCATGCTCTGAAAATGAACCCAAGTAACAGTGAGTTGGAGAGAGTCAGCAACAGCTCTGCAGAGAGCCTGAGCCCACCCTTCAGGAGCACCCACGTCAGCTTCACTGCTGGCTCCAGCGACAGCCTCGACTCGGACACACAGACCAGCAGCGATGGCAGTAAGTGACCACTGCATATGGGAGAGGGAGCATTGCTCCTGGCCCACTGCTGGGACAGCATTCTCGGAGCAGGGATCACAAGGACCCAGTCCCCAGCTCCCCCAGTGACCCTTCATATTTCCACTTCTCCTACCCTTCTGCCTCTTGATGAACTTTAGATGAATGTGGCAGGGTCAGACCAAAATCACAGAATTTTCTGCTTTCATTCAGCACATGCCAAGATCATTCACCCTGTAGATCTCCTCTGGTCTGGATAAAACCTCCATATAAAAACAGTCCTGCTTGTGCTTCGTGCATTTCACAATGTTGTAAGTAGCACTGCTATAGGAAGTCCTACATAGATTTGAGGAGTACCAGAAGGAGTCTTGTACTAGAGGTGATCTCTCCCTCTCATTGTGTTCCCAGTTATTTCTTAAGGGGAAAAAATCTGCCTGCACTCGTTTAACTGAGATTAAAAAATACTTACTATGAAGTCACTTTTTTTCATCAGTGCGTAACTTAGACATGCACTAACGTGTTCAGCAGCTCAGAAAGTATTTCCTTAGCAAGAGCAACCTTCATGTAGTGGAAGTTCTGTCTTTCCAAGAGCAACACTGTACAGCAATAAAATTAAGAGCCAGAGCTCTGGAAACTCCATTTTTCCACCGCTAACTGAGAGTCTGAGAGTGAGATCTTGCCAGGAAATTGTACAGGGGTAAGAAAAACTCACATATGTTGGATCTTTACTTGCTAGGCACAGAAGAAATTTGCTGTCAAAAATGATAGGGACAAGAGGATTTCTCTGCCTTCACTAACACAGAAGCAACTGTTTAAACTCATCATGGGAAAGATGAGTTTTTAAATGAACACTCAAATGCAGTTTGTCTTGCTGATGCAAGCAAGAAGCTGTGCAGTCAGTCACTGAGTGAGGTGAGCTCAAATTAATTGGCTATGCTGTCAGATGTTAAAATATGAAGTGGAGGGGTGCTTTTAAGCCCTTGACACGCAGAAGGACTCCATGCTGAAGGTACAGAGCACTTTTAGGAGAGTTGTGAAAAAGTTTAATTCATTACCCTCTGCTTGGGGCAGAGCCCAGCAGCATGTAAAAAAACACTTAAGAGCAGTTTGGCATTTGTGGGCTAGGCATGTGGACCCGTTGCCAAAGATTCCAGTGCTGACGTTTGTTTCCCAAGACTCTCTCAAGTAAATCTTGTCTCTTGAAGCAGGGATTCAGCTGCATGTCCTGGCAGAGATGCTTCTGGTGAGGTACTCATGGACTGCACACTGAAGAATTTCTCTTGGCTCTATCCTCTGTCAAAGCCCCGTGGATGGAAGTGGCAAGAGGTGCCATGCTGAATGATCCCTGCCTGTGGCTTTTGACAGGATTTTAATGGAGAGAATCTTTCCTGTGGGCCATTAGAGGATGATGCAGATGTCTGGGTTTCTGTTAATGCTTGGGGCATGAATCTCAGTTGTTAAGGCAGGTATTTCTCAGCTGAAACTGGAGAGCAGTCATTTGCTGGGCGACTGGGTGTACAATACAGGCACACACCTGGGGCAAGGGTCCAACAGGAGTCAGATAGCTCAGCACTCAAGCACTGGGGCAAAAGAGACGTGTGCTGATTCACATTTCCTACAGAGCTGTTACTGAGCATATTGTCAGGAATGGGCTGCTGAAACAGCCTTGCATGGGAGACAAACCTGCGGAAACCAAGATCTGTGCCGCTCATTCCTGAGGTACTTCTCACTGATGTTGGTGTGATGGGATAGATTACAGGAGGTGCATACAGAGACCCTTGGCACTGGAGAAGACAAATGAAAATTGACCAGTCCTGCCAAAATCTGGTGAGGAAAGGCAGGGCCAGATGGTGCCAGGTGCCAGCATCCACTCTTGTAGCTGAGAACCAGGGGATCTGCCCTCACCTCATGTGGTCTCAGGTGATGGAGCAGCTAACAGGGATTGCTGCTCTGGCATAGCTAGTGCAAACCTGCAAGTGACATGCCAGGGCAGGCTGGGAGCTCAGGGACCTGAGCCCCTGCACTTGGAGGTTGTACGTGATTGCTGGTGAGTCACTTGGGCTGTGAGGAGACAACTGTCTTCTGCAGGCTGACATGGAAACTGCCCCAGGGCATTCCTCTGGAGCAAGAAGAAAGCTGCTGTGAGGAAGTGCCTGCTGGCAGCTGAACCCTCAACAGCAGTTTTGTGAGGACAAGGATCATTTGCTACCACTCTTGATCTTTAGAAAATAGATTTAAAGAAAGCAATAGATCCTGCTATTTGCTAAACTATTTGCTATTTGCTTGGAGCAAAACCCCACGTTTCACCTTTCAAGGTTTATACTTGCATGCAAGTTGTTAGCAGAGTCCCATTTGTCATTCAAGTAGCATAGATGAATTCCCTTAAATTATTGTCTCCCTTCTTTTAATTTCCCCTCCACTCCTCTCTTGTTCTATTACCTGAAATTATTGCTCTTTATTTCGATGTCAGATCATATTTTTGTACTTTTTTAATATCCCCCTTCTTTCATGGCATGTAAGTGTATTACCCATCTTCAGTCTGGCCCAGGTAGGAAAGCATCTGCTATGGCTGCCCAAAATGAGCCAGCCATCCTAACCCAATCCATGTGCAGTTGGCATGTGGAGCTGCTTGGGGTTTAGTGGTATGTAGTGGGACCAGCCTGCCCTCTGAGCAAAGAAGTCTGGCAATAAGCTGGGAAGCAGGTAGTGGGGGGAAGGCCAGACTTCTTTTCAGCAAGGTGGAAATTGCCAAAATCTCAGGCTTTCTCAGCGACCCTTCCCAAGTGTGAAGCAGAGAGAAAGGTGATATACTTGGAGTGCTCTAGTACAGCCAGAGGGCTGGAGCCATGTGCCATGAGTCACTCTCTTTATCATGCCCTGCTGCTGAAGCACTGGGTGGCAGTTCCCAGGTGAGAGAGGCTGTGTTTAAAAGGTTGTCCTTGTATCAAGTGCTTCATTCTTACCTCCCTTTACATGACATCACAGCTTAAATATTTACCCTCTACTACCTTTTTACTACTGTATATGCAGTTCATAGGGGAGTGGTTTCAAGGGTGGGGAAATGCATTTCTCTGGAAGGCTGGTTGCCGCCTGCTTTGCAAACCTGCTCTATTAAACTGGATTAAATCCCTAACCCCTCCAGTAAAACTTTGCAGTTGTGAATAGCTGAAGACTGCACTAGGTTCAGATGTAACTTGGCTTGCTGCCTTCTTCCCAGCCAGGGCCCTGGGGGTGGCAAGGATATGGAGAAGAACCTGTGCTCTCAGCCTGCAAGGGCCACTCATGGCATCTTCTTGTATGTTTCTGTCTCCTAGGACACTCATCTGAGCTGAACCACTCACCCCCTCCAGCTGAGAGCCAAGTGTTTCCCCCTATTCCTTTCCTTCCTCTCTCCACTGAGGATGGTCCCTCCTCTGCCCCCAGCTGCCCGCCCCCTCTGCCCCAGAAGAAGACAGTGATCAGAACGGTGTCTTCGCCAGACGGCTTTTTTGGGGGACAGGCATCTTCAGGCAAAGCAGCTGGTGCTGCCAGCCCCAGGCTGAACGTCAGCCATTCTGAGGGCAATATGTGCCTCCGAGAGGAGCCCCCCTTCATTCGCCGCCCTGGTGCCTTCTCCTCCTCTGAGTCCCTGGAGAAAAGCTCCAAAGGAAACAGCTACTGGGGCTTAAGCAGTGGTAAGAGCACAGGGGCTTGCGGCCCCAGCAGAAACCTCCAGTCCCTCTCCTCCTCGCAGCTCAGTGTGTCCAGCCAGGTGTCCTCGGCCTCCAGCCTCCACAACCTCCTGAGCAACATCGACAGCAAGGAGGGTGTGTACAGCAAGCTGGGGGCCCTGTACGCCGAGTCCCTGCGCCGCCTGGTCGCCAAGTGCGAGGACTGCTTCATGCGCGAGCAGAAGAACGAGCTGCACTTCAGCGAGAACAACTGGTCGCTCTTCAAGCTGACCTGCAACAAGCCCTGCTGCGACTCGGGGGATGCCATTTATTACTGTGCCACTTGCTCCAAGGACCCTTCTACTACCTATGCTGTGAAGGTAGGTCCACAGCCAGGAGTATCCAGGCTTATCTCCATCTTCTAGATGGAGATGTGTGCCCTGGCAGCACACAGTGTCTCATACAATGTCTTGTTTTCTCTGCTTGTATTTCTCACAGCTGAAGTTAGGCAAGCAAAACCCCCTCCAAACTTGCCACTTTCCCACTACTGCTTGTGAAGGTTAATTTGGAGAAGGAGTTTTCATTGTAACAAATGCCAGTCAGATTTAGCTTAATTGCTAAAGAGGTCTGAAATCCAACCATTTTCTCTCTCTGAAAACATCTTTGTGCAAATACTCTGTTGTAAACTCAGCGGCATTCGCCTCTGATGAGACAAGCTGATGAAAGGCTGCTCAAAAGACAGTATTTTTGCCTCTGCCTGCCTTTTAAGTGGAAGCTCTGACCCAGATACTGAGTGCTTATATGATCTTGAAACTACAGACAATAAGATGTTGCAGATCCCAATTAAACAATGTGAGGCTGACCCAGACATGCTGTGTAAGGTCAGGTCTGAAATATTTTCCTGTAACTCTACAGAATACATGTTTTGAAATGGAAACTTGAGGTGCAATAGTTCAGCTCTTTGAAACCTGGATAAGTAAGCTTATCCAACCGGTTCCATGGGCATCCTGTGGATTTTGGGTTCTTGATCAATGTTATTACTTGAATACAGAGATTTTCATTTCCGTTCTGACTTAACACTGGGAACATCTCACTGCTACTTATTCCTCAGGTTGTTTTCAAAGTCTAAAGTAATTCCTGAAAAAGCACTGTCAGAGATGCATTAAGGAAGGGGGAGAAAAATGAAAGAAAAATCTCTGCTGAATTGTTTCCACCATTATGAACTCTAAGAGTTGTTCTAGGATGTTTTAAAACATCCCTAAGGGATGTTCTAGTTAAGTGGTAGCTTAAAAGCCAGTTCATATCCTAAAGGAAATACAGTCAACCCAACAGGGGGGCTGTAAATAACCAGAATCGAATTAGATGAGATCTTACACTAATACCCTTAGTCCAGCACTCAGAGCCATAGCTTTTCTTGTGTTTTATACTGAAATCCATCACAACTTTCTTCCTGAAGCCTAAGAACTATGTAGTGAAGTGTTGTGCTCCTTTTCAATCTGCAGTTCCCTGCAGCACACCCACACATTTGCTTTTGCCTGCCATGCTAGGTGAGGTTCAGTAGCTCAGCTCCATGGCTGTAGTGCATGAATTCTTGCCAAGGCAGAAACAGCACATTTCAGCCTCTTGACAGGACTGCACTTGTGTCCCTGTATGTGAAGTGGGCTTACTTTGTGCCCCTGCAGAGCATTTTAACAAAGCCAAAGCCACTGCAACAAGGCCCTACTCTGTGCCAGCATAGTGATGTTGTGTATGTATTTATCCATGTGCATGGATATGATTCCTGTGTGCCACTATCTCTTTGGCAGCCAAAGTAGGGAATGAATAATTGTGAAACATTACAATTGGCTGATCCCTAGCTGCCCCTCCAGGCTTCTGGTATAGATTTTTTTGACATGAAAGAGATCACAGACCTACAGTTAAAATTAGACTTGGAGAGCTCAAAACGGGGAGAGGATCAGACTTGAGCCAAGGAGCCTATTAAGAAGCAGGAGCCAGAGTCTGAGCTGTGCACAGACAGACATTGCTATGTATAAAACAGTTTGGAAATGGCTTTAGAGGAATTAAGCCAAGATATGCTCCATGCCTTGGCTTCTTTCTCCACTAGAGGTGTGTGACTAAGCCAGCCCAGGCTCCTACTTGGAGCTTTCAGCAGGGAGGATGCCTCTGGTGCAGCCAAAGTCAAGCAGAATGGCTGGATGGGGAAGATTTCCCTCTACTCGTTTGGCTGTAGTTGTTCTTCCAAAGACTTCTGTCTTGCCAGGAATTCCCCCCCTTTTCCTACGCCTTACATGTCTTTCCTTTGAGAGGAGGAATGAGCAGGTTTGTTAGCCAGAGGGCTGGAAGGTCTGCTCTGCATTTGGGGACCTCCTGCGTCATCCTGGGTCCCGCTGCATTCATCTGCATTCTGCCTAGCTCTCCAAAGCTTGTCTCTCCACAAATAAGCCAGGGCAGGGTATTTTTGTTTAGAAAAGAGAGGAAAATAGCAATTTGAAATGCCCCATCTCCACAGTATGGTCTCATCTGAGTGAATTACCTGCAAATGCCTACATTCAAACCCTTGCTAGAGGAATACAAAAGCAGCTCTCTTCAGTTCCTCTCTATTCTTGTGTATATTTTAACTCAGAGGCAAAATTGATTTCTTGTACGATTTTGCACGCATGCTGTGACTGGCACTGGCACGCTCCAGGCTCTGAAACCTTTTATGCTGAGTTTCAGCCTGTTGCTTACTCCTGTGGATGACATATAAACACATTGCTAAATAAAGGGGAAAAAAGTATAATAGAAATGCCAGAAGGCCCTGTAAGCTAATGGATACTCCTATAATAAACCTGGATTTGAGTCTCTAATGCAGTATAAAGCTAAAATACAGAAGAAAATGAAGATAGAAGTAATGTAGGTTAAAGAGAATCCAGACTATAAAATGCATTTTTCTCCCTAGAGTTTGCTGCACTCTCACTTCTTTCTAGGCCTGTTGTAAGCTCCCATTTTCTCTTTGGTGTTTTTTTTCGCCTGTGCTGAGGAGTACAGCTTGTTTCCCTTAGCCATTGATCAGGGGCTTGAGAGTAGTTGCTGTGACAAAGAAGTGGAATGGTTGAGGGGGATGTGAAAGTGGCTCCAGGGCTTGGGACCAGAGAAGGATCAGGTAGGAAGAAAGTGCTGGAGGCCTCTTCATCCCTCACCACAAACAACAGTATTTCTTACAATCACCTCACATTGCATGGGGCCTCATCCAGGAGTGTCAACTATCTCCAGAGATGGAGACAGCATGTCTTCTGCCACAAGCTTTGCTTTTCTCCCTCCAGGAATGTCTCTTAGGTTGCAGGATTTTATCTCAATATCTGTGATGTAAAAGCTATGTTGCTTCTGTTGGCAGTGAAACAAAATCTTCAGAAGTGATTCATGGTAGGACTACTGTCCTCCTTTCCTCCAGTTACTGGGCATTGCCTGGCAAAGGAAGTGTGCCCACCAGACATCTGGTGGCTAAGGTTGGGCTGTTGCAGGACAAAAAACAATCCTCAAGCCAGGGACCAGTGCACATCCTGCTTCTGCTGTTGTCTTCCAGAGCATCTGCAAATCACAGCTTAGCATCCCA
Source organism: Sterrhoptilus dennistouni (assembly GCA_013397095.1). Classification (NCBI taxonomy): domain Eukaryota; kingdom Metazoa; phylum Chordata; class Aves; order Passeriformes; family Zosteropidae; genus Sterrhoptilus; species Sterrhoptilus dennistouni. Next base: position 764,552 of record VWZU01010893.1, read on the forward strand.
CCTCTCAGCTTCTTGTCTCTGCCCTGTCTCTGTCACTGGTTGATGACACTTTTCTTTTGGTCTCTCTTCACAGATTTGTAAAACCCAGGAGTCCAAGGCAGCCACTTCGTACTGCAGCCCTGCAGTGCCAGTTCACTTCAACATCCAGCAGGACTGTGGCCATTTTGTGGCCTCCGTCCCCTCCAGCATGCTGCTGGCCTCAGATGTGGGGAAAGGCGTGCCTGGAGATGGCTTCCATCCCTCCCGTGCTACCAGCGAGCACGACTGTGTGGTGGTCATCACCCGCGAGGTGCCGAGCCAGACCACTGCCGACTTCGTGCGGGACTCGGTGATGCTGCACCAAGCCAAGCCCGAGCTCTATGAACGTCGCGTTTGCTTCCTGCTCCTCCAGCTCTGCAATGGCTTGGAGCATCTCAAAGAGCACGGCATCATCCATCGTGACCTCTGCCTGGAGAACCTCCTGCTTGTGCCCTGCAAGCCCCCCATGGCCTGTGTGAAAGCCAAAGATGACAAACATTTACCCCGCCTCATCATCAGCAATTTTTTGAAAGCTAAACAGAAGACTGGAACTGGAGACTCCAAGCTGAAGAAGAGTCAGGCCCGGCTGGCCCCGGAGATTGTGTCGGCTTCTCAGTACAAAAAGTTCGATGAGTTTCAGACTGGTATTCTCATCTATGAACTGCTGCACCAACCCAACCCCTTTGAGGAGAAGGTGCACCTCAGGGAGCAGGAGTACAGCCCTGAGGACCTCCCTTCTCTACCCAGCCTGTCCATCTACTCCCGGGGACTCCAGCAGCTGGCCCACCTACTACTGGAAGCAGATCNCCCTGCTCTACCCAGCCTGTCCATCTACTCCCGGGGACTCCAGCAGCTGGCCCACCTACTACTGGAAGCAGATCCCATCAAGCGCGTACGGATCACCGAGGCCAAGCGGATGCTGCAGTGTCTGCTTTGGGGGCCCCGAAAAGACCTCATGGAGCAGCCCCTCAGCCATGAGGAAACCCTGCGCCAGGTGCTGCAGAACTGGGTGGACATGAAGCGTGCCCTGCTCATGATGAAGTTTGCAGAGAGGGCTGTGGACACGGAGCGGAGCATTGAACTAGAGGACTGGCTGTGCTGTCAGTACTTAGCATCTGCTGAGCCAGCCTCCCTCTTGCACACATTAAAACTACTGCAGCTGCTCTGACCTTGGATGTGTCCTGGAGGCAGCTGGGGGCCCCTGACTGCCTTGCGGCTAAAGGTGCACAGCCCTTTCATATGTGAGAGGTTTCAACCTCAGCTGCGAATGCACGTTCAGCTCCTGCCCCACACTCCAGTCAGAGTGCACAAGGCATGTTTAGTATCCTCAGCACTGTTAGTTTGCAAGCAGGCAAAACTGAGAACCTGCCCCTATTTTGGGGGATTTTTGTTTTTTGGTATGGTGAATGTGGACTAATAAACTCCTGCCTGCGTGTGTGCATGTTTCTAATGAACTCACTGTACCGAGTTGATTTCTGTTCCTGTAGGACAGTCCTCTGTCCCCACCTCTCCCAAAGCATCAGAGCCTTTTTCCCTGGGAACAACACCACGCTCTAGAGTGGGAAGCAGGGATAAGCTTAACCAGCCGTGGCTGGTTCTTTTCAGGAGCAAGGGCATTTCACATAATGCTCTTTTGCAAGGGAGAATCTGGAGCTTTCAAATTCACATCTTTGTGAATTTTGGCATCCATTTTGCTTCTCCCTTTCAAAACAAAAATTAATGCTTGTTTCTATGTATCAGTCTTTTTTTCTGTGTGGGCAGTTCAATATCAACTGCCTGTTACATTTGTTTGATACTAATACAGCCTGGCTTTCTGTCTACTGGCGCAGCTGTAGTAGAGCACCACTGTTGATGTGAAGGGGTGAGAGAGAGCTCAGGGTGGGTCTGTTCATGAGAATGATGCTGGGAATTACCCCTTGTAAAGCTAATGAAATGGAAAATCCCCAATTCACCTCCAAGGCCCTGGAGCGAAAGTCAGGGCCAGGTTGCTTTGCTTTCCCCATCTCTCCAACTCCCTCCCTTCACCCGGTAATTCACCTGTCCCTTGTGTCTAACATTTGTTTAACTGCTTTATCGGGAGATGAGCTGGCACATGAAAGGCTGGGACCACTGCAGCCCAGCCCGGTCTTACTGCTGCTGGTGTTTGAATTAGAAATGCACAGGGCTGGGTGAGCTGCAAACACATTTCTCCAACGGATGGGATGCAGAAGCAGCACAATGAAAAAAGGAGAAACTGGCCTGGCTCCTTTTTGCCCCTTTCCCTCCATCCAGACAGAGCAGCCACTCAGATTGGGAGAGAGGCAGTGCTGCTGAGAAAAAAAAAAAGATTTTTCAAAGGTTGTAGGCTTCTTTTACTCTTCCACCCCAACATGAGGCTGGTCACCATGAGCTGTCCTGGTCCTGACATCAGTTCTGCAGCCCTTGGAGAAGTGGTAAGTTTGGGACATTTAGAGAGAGCCTAGCATCAGCTTATCTGAGACATGATGTCACTAGCTGAGCTACCCTCCTCTCAGCTCTAACGGAGAAATTCACGAGCACCATCCTCCAGCCTAGATTCACCTCCAGACACAGCCTGGTCTTTTGGGGAATTTTAATTCCCCAGGTTTTCTTGATAGTTTGTGTACTTTCTGTGAATCTTTTCCAGGCTTCTCACCTGGATTTTTCTTTTTTTTTAAATCTGTTTGGCTATGGTTGTTGCTGATGGGAGGGGATAGTTCCTTGGCTGGGCACCCATTTGCAATGAATTTCCCCTGATCCCCTTAGGGAGGAGGCTGTGCACGTCCCTACCTGCTGGAAGAATGTGGGATGGCTCCAACTGTGACCGCTGGGAATTTTTTATACGCTGCCTTTCTTGCATCTGACTTTTGAGTCCACTTCCCTCTGGTACAGGTAGCAGGAACTTTCTGGCTTGGGAACCACTGTCCATCCCATGGATCATCCTGAACACAACACTTTGGACAGTCTGGCTCTGACTTGCTGATTGTGGTCTCACATGGGCCAGCAGAGTAAAGAAAGAGCTGGAGAACCTGTCTGAAGAAGTCCAGCATGTTTTTCTGAGACAAGATGAAGAGATGAGTCAGTTTCTGAGCAAGAATGTAGGGAAGAGGTTGGTGGCAACTCTGCAGGAGAGCACTGGAGACAGGGACTGGCCATGACAGATCCATGTTGTGCTGGCAATGGGGAGATATCTAATTTGCGAGGCAAGTGGCTTGCAGAGCTGTAGCTGGGTACTCAGTGGCACTCAAGAGGTAGCCAAACGTTCAACCTGCCCACAAAACACTAGACTAGATCCATTTTGCATGCTGAGTTTCAATTTAATGACAAACACTTTTACAGGTATTGGCACAGGGCCTGCATGGTGTGGGATGTTAACTTGACCAAAACTTTCCCTTGAGTCTGGGCACTTGAGTCTGGTTCTGGTGTTGGCATTGGCCCCTTGCAGCAGCAGAGGCCAACAACAGTCTTTTTCAGCTATATTTTTTTTAAATTGGGTGAGTGGTCTCTTGGTCTCATTTAAACAGAAACTCTTAGCTCACGTCTTTCCTGGTACTTTCCCCATGGTAGCTCATGCTTATTCTCCAGCCTGAACAGTCCTAGGTTTTAGGTCTTAGGGTTGATGCTTGAACAAGAGAAGTGCATTAGGATTTCTGATAGGTAGCTGTTGTGGGGAAAGTGACACCTGAGCCTCAGCTGAGTGCCACAGCTGAGTTTGAGAACTCTGTTGTTTTATGCCTCCCCTTTCTTTGCTGTCCCCACCATGCCATGAGCAACAGCTCCCCTTTTCCTAGCAGGTATTCTTGTTCCCATGCCCAAGAACCTCTGCAAGAATGGTGGAGGGGATGGATAGTTTACTGTGTGGCAGGGGACACAGATGGCCTTGCACCCTGGGGACCAAGTGTGTCACCCACCCAAGTGTGTCAGGGGGAAGGAGGATTGCAGGATATGTCTGGGAGCACATCTTGAGGTCCAAGTGCCATAGGAACAGTGCTGAGGAGCACTGGAGGAGCACCACAGACCCTAGGATCTCAGAGGTACTGTGGAGAGGGAAAGGGGTTGTTTTCTTGTCTCATGCTGCCCCCAGGCAGCCTGGCAGCCTCTTTCCCAGTGGTCCAAGCACACAAGAAAGGTGGATGTGCTGCACAGAAATTGTATTTCGCTGTATTTGTGCAGGGTGTATTTTAAGAGCAAGAGATACACTGGAAATAAGTTTTTCCATGTGAATTTTGGCATGCATAGCATGCAGCAACAGCCTGGTTTCACAGGACTCGTTCTGCCAAATCCATGGACCTCATGATATTTGAATTTTCTGAGTAAATCTTTCTGAAGGTCTTTGCAGTGCCTGTTTAAGCAATTCTCTGCTATGATTCTGAAAAAAAATGCCCTTGCTTTTCATGGAGCAGGAACAAATTTCCACAGTAGCACTGGAAATATTGACACACTGCTCATGCCTCTCATTTTATACCATCAAAGGCTGGGTGGTGGAACCTTGTGAGCCATAATGAAGTGTGTGAGTCAGCATTATTTGTTCCATTTCCCTGTGCTAAACAAGCAACAGCCAGTTTCTGGTGAAGGAATTGATTGTTTGACAATAGAGTGAGTAAGCAGAGCAGGCTGACCACTGTCAAAGCAAACTCTGGGCATGAAAGTCAAGCAGATATGACTCAGAGACAAGTTTTAGGCATATAGTGCCCTTCTTGAAAAATTTTTTGTTGTATCTTCTTTTCTTCTAAAAAAGAAATCACGTAAATGGAAGGGAGACTATTAAAGAAGGCTGAGGAGGTCTGAACTGAGCTCCTGTCTCAGACTTTCCTGTGACCTTAGGAAAGCTGCTTAACTCCCACTCACAAAGCAGAGATGATCAGTTTCTATGTTACAAAGCAGAATCAACCACAAACCTCACAACTTTACGTTTGACTGTGCTAGACGGGACATGAAAGTACCTAAATGAGGAAGAAATTAAGAAAAAAATGCAGTGATTTATTAAAGCATAATATTGCAAAATTCCTTCCTTTATATTCAGGCACCAGTCACTCCCTGGCTTTTTACTACTTGCTGCCATTACAGATTTGCTGACCACTGCCTGTAAATGGCCCACTGCTGCTTGTGGCAAAGGCCGTAACACCCTCTGGATGATCATGATTCCTTTGTGGTTATTTTATTCCCTTTAGCCTTCACAAAGAACAGACACAAACATACGCTGAAGAAAGAGAGCTGCATCTTAGGGGAAAACACAGCAGAGGAGTGAACCAACAGGGCAATAATGGGATGGGATGTGCTGAAGTGGTGGAGCTGCCCTGCCATCAAATGGGAGATGCCAGGAATCATCCAGACTTTCCAGCAGACTCAGGTAGTCGCAGCATGCTGGCCATCCCAGAAATGGCATTGCTGCTCTGGGACTGCAGCTCAGCAGTCTCCCCAGGATGGATGCCACCTCTCCCATGCACTTCAGAGCCAGTAGTGCAAAGCTTGTGAGGTAAATCACAGTGATGATATTTTTCTCTATCACTGCCAGGATGATCTCAGCTACCAGAGAACAAGTGGAGAGGTGGAATCCACCTCCAAGCCCTGAAGAACCAAGGTAGCAAGAAGCAGAGATCAAACCCTTTTACTTGCAGAGACCCCAGGGATTCCCTCCTGAGCCAGTCAGTTCCTCCCATGGCCAGGAGTGGGCAGGGTGGAGAAGTGAGTCTGCTGTAAGTTGCTGTAAGAAATGCCCCAAATACCTCTGAAATACCCCAAATGCTTCCTCATGCACAGAGTAGTGCTCCCCTCACTGGGCCAGTGCTGAGAGGTGGAATTCATCAGTCCATGGATGGCCCTCAAAATGCCTTTCACCTGAATTTCAGAAAAGGAGCACCTGAGTTACTTGAGGCACATAAGCAAGAGGGATCTTGGGGAGAGAGGAAAAGAATTGGAAAGACCATTTTTTTGCACTCCTTTTCCTCCTCAGCTACACTTTCTGGATGCATTTAGGCTGTCTTTTCGCAGCAGCACAGCACCTGGATGTCAGCGGTCCCATGGGACTTCTCAGGGCTCCCATAGAAATAGGACCAGAGCAAAGGGGTCCCCCAGCCTACCAGGCTGCATTAAGCAGAGTGCTGCCAGCACGTGCAGGCAGGTGATCCTGCTCCTCTGCTCAGCACCACTGAGACACACCTGGAGTGCTGGATCCAGTGGTGGAGTCCCCAGTACATGAGAGACGTGGACATACTGGAGAGAGTCCTGCAAGGAATTGATGATGAGGAAGGGACTGGAGCATGTCTGATCAGAAAAGAAGCTGAGAGAGCAGAGACTGTTCAGCCTAGAGAAGAAAAGGCTCAGACAGGGGGAGCTTGTAAATATACTGGTAAGTACTGACAGGGAGAATGAAGGACAAGAGGTGAAGAACACAAGGTGAAACTGAAATTCTGTGGAGACTCAGGAACACAACTTCTGTATGCGTGTGTATGTGCAGGCATGGGTGCCCCGTGTGTGCTAATGCTGTGTGCTGTGCTAGGAGCAGGGGTGTGAGTGGTGAATGCCTGGTGGTGTGAGTGTGGCTGCACGTTGTGTGCACAGTGCAGGGTTCGTGTGCATTGTGTGTGTGTGTTGTGTTCAGTGTGTGTGGGATGGTGGCTCAGGGCTCTGTGTGGCCCCAGCCAGAGCTCCGTCCTGTGGGGGCCCCAAGGGGGAGCAGCTTCAGCCCCAGAGAGGTCACAGATGAGATCAGAGGCATGTGGGAGATGGGACATCTGACGGTTTATGGGGCAGACATGGGGGAATCTGGGAGTTCCCAGGGGGGTTATAAGGCATGTGAGAGGTTGGGAAACCCTGTGAGAGTTATGGGCTATCCTGGAAAGCAATGCAACACCCAAAGGGTCAGGACACTGGGGAGAAGGCTGGGTGCACAGCCAGGAGATTGGGGGGCTGAGAGGGTGGCGGTGGTTATGGGGCACCCATGGGAGTTGTGGGACACCCAAGAAAGGGGAGAGGGCACAGGAGAGGGCAGAGACACCCCAGGGGGCTATGGGACACCCAGGAGGCTGGGAAAACCCAGGGATTCATAAGGCACACGGGGGCCAAATACATCTCGGACAGAGTTGGGGTCATCACCCGAGGGGCTCAGGGGGCACCAGGGAGGGGCACGATCGCAGGGTCCCCCCAGACGCCGATGCTGGAGCCCAGGCCTCTGACACCTCCTTTATTGCTTGACGGGAGGGAGAATGCACAGCCACACCGAGGGCCCCCAGCAGCACCACGCCAGGCCTCACTGCGGGGCCGTGAAGGTTCCGGCGAGGTGCACGGGCAGCCCGTCGCGGCAGGCCACACGCACGTGCTGCTGCGCCTGCCGGGCGCGGTAGTT
>VWZU01010893.1:774508-862137 GCA_013397095.1 Sterrhoptilus dennistouni
TGTCATGGCGGCGGCGGGCGTGGGCCCGGCGGGGCAGGAGCGGCGGCGGGCCTTCGGAGAGGGAGGTCTGAACTGCGGCCCGGCCTGAGAAAAGTCGGTTAAAACATCTTCTTCGTTTGGTTTAAGGGTCGACCCTTTCTCCAAGAAGGACTGGTACGATGTCAAGGCTCCGGCGATGTTCAATATCCGGAACATCGGGAAGACGCTTGTCACCAGGACTCAAGGAACTAGTGAGTAGTTGGCGTCGGTGGAGGACGGGGATGGCGTTTGCTCCAGCGGTCAAAAAACTTCTTGGAAAAAAAACCTGCTGGAAAATGGGTTTTGCTTATACTGCTACAAAATCGGATGTTTTGAGAGGATTTTGGTTTTCTGAGTTGACCGAGTTGTTTGAATAAATGAGTTTAGCTGCAGGGAAGTTCATACCCTGGGCCCTTGTTTGTACAAGAATGCCAAACCATGGGAGGAAAGGTCTGAAGTTTCTAATGAGCTCCTCTTGTGGTAACCTGGCGAGCTGGGAGAAGTTCCAGAAGTGAGCAGGAGTTTTAATTGTCACAGGTAGAGCTGTGCGACAGTGCCACGGGAGACCTCAGTCCTGAGAGGATCCTAACGACCAGCACATCAAAACACTGAAATCTCTGAAATTTAAAGGTTTTGGGTGAAGATTAGTGCTGGAGTTTTTGACTTAATTTGAGCACTGATGTGTCACTGGAGGGTAAATTCAGTTTTATATAATATGGTACACCTTAGGAAGAGGTGTTCTCTCATGGGAATGCAGGGGTGTCTGGATAGAGGTAATAACCCTGTGTTTGGAAGCTTAGCCATGCAGAATGGCTAAACAGCTTTATGATACTCCGCTGGTTGTTCTCAAAGTTAGGATGATGATTGTTTCTTTGAACTGTAACATGTGAAACAAATAAAATGAGGGTCACTGCCAAACGAAGCGTGAACCAGCCAGTCTTGTTAAAATGGTTCCTCGTTGGAGGAGGAGCTGTGAAATGACTGTACTGGGCTGTTGGTTGCTGCTTCATCTCTGCTGAGCACTTGTGGCTTTTAATGTGTAGTTTTTTTCATTACTGTTCATAATTAGTAAATACTCTGTAACCCCTTTGTGCCTGAAACAAACCAGATTATTACAAGTGGTGGAATCTGCTGTTCGTATTCCACACCTGGATACTGTTACCTTAAAAAGAATCCCCCCCAAAGGCAGACATTTCCAGCCTTGCTGGCTCTGTGATCACCATTAGAAAACGTCAGAGAACACGATTCCAGCAGGAATTCAGTATCTGATTTGAAGAACGTGCTTCTGGTGTTGCTCTAAGGTGTTTCATTCCGTTCCATCCCACAGAAATTGCCTCCGACGGGCTGAAGGGCCGCGTGTTTGAGGTGAGCCTGGCTGATCTGCAGAACGATGAGGTCGCCTTCCGCAAGTTTAAGCTCATCACTGAGGACGTTCAGGGCAAAAACTGTCTGACCAACTTCCATGGGATGGACCTCACACGGGACAAAATGTGCTCCATGGTGAAAAAATGGCAGGTGTGTAAGGAACGAGGTCTGCATCCTGCAGGGAGGGAGGGAAGGGCCGGTGCCTGGCACAGCCGTGTTTGGAGCCGCATCAGACGGCGTTGTGTGTGCTCTTTGGGGGTAAATGTTCAGTGCTTCCTCTTGCAGACAATGATTGAAGCCCACGTGGATGTCAAAACTACGGATGGGTACCTGCTGCGCCTTTTCTGCGTGGGCTTCACCAAAAAGCGCAACAACCAAATCCGCAAGACCTCCTATGCCCAGCACCAGCAGGTCCGGCAGATCCGCAAGAAAATGATGGAAATCATGACCCGGGAGGTGCAGACCAATGACCTGAAGGAAGTTGTCAATAAGCTGTAAGCTTTGGCCATTTTCTTTTTTTTTCTCCCCTACAGTTTAAATCGTTCTTTGGGGGTTGGTTGTTGCTGAGTGCCTGGGAAGTGCTAGTGCATCCTGAGCTGTTTGTCAGGGGCCAGGCAAGGAGCCCCTCACCCTTGGAAAAGCCAGTCGCCCTTTTCTTAGTCTCTGCATCCTGTCTGACCTGAATCCGCTGTCACGTTTGCACAAATGTACAATCACTCTCCAGAAGATTTGTACTTTATGTTTCTACAGACTAAAGTTGTAATTCTGATCTGTTGGGGCTGTGAATGCTCTGAGCTCTTCTGATAGAAGTTCTTCAAAGTGTGCTGATTGCTTCCAAAAGTTCTGCACATTTGCACTCAAAGTGAGCACACTTGCACTATGTCCCTTCTAACGTTGCAAGGGAGGTGTCTTAGAATCTAAATGTACTTGAAGAAAACTGTCAAAGTAATGGTGTAAACTTCTGTAGAATATTTTGTATTCTTAAAGATTTTTTTAAGCCTGTGTTGCTGCTGCAGAAGCAGGCAGAGTTTTTATAGCATTGTGGTGCTGTGATTCCTCAGGATCCCAGACAGCATTGGCAAGGACATCGAGAAGGCCTGTCAGTCCATCTACCCTCTGCACGACGTCTACGTCCGCAAGGTGAAGATGCTCAAGAAGCCCAAGTTCGAATGTGAGTCTCTTACCTCAGATACTTGGAGGAGGTTGTGGAAAGGAGTAACTTCAAATGTGTTTGCTTTTGGATAAAGATGTTACAGCAGGGTCAATGAGCTTAAGTAGTTGTAGAAGGAAAACTGTGTGTCCTTGTCCCCATGTGGGGCTTTCAGGATTGAAAGCCAAGCAGTGAACGTGCAGTTTGGGGCTTGTTGAATTCTTGCCTGGAAGTGCTGCTGAATGTTTAAAAAAACAAAAAGCTTTGCTTTGGGAATGAATGATGACAAAATGTTTCGGTCCCAGATGATGTGGAATGATTCTATTTCCCATTTTCCTGACATTCCCATGTAATGCAGCAGTAGGCTCGAGTCCAGACCCTTTTAGGAAAAGGTGTAGTTTGTGGTTTCATTGCATAGCCTTACTTCTCTGCTTGTTTCTGTCTGACTGCCACTGCAGCAACATCTCTGTGCATGGGTTGTGTGCAATGGGCTTAGTCCTACCTACAGAAAATGTTCTGGTGGTTTCATTTGTATATGATGAGTAATTGAGTAATTTAAAACTGTGTAAACAGGTCCATCTCTCACTGTTTCTGTCACTGCTTCTTTTCAGTGGGCAAGCTGATGGAGCTGCACGGTGAAGGTGGTGGTGCTGGAAAGCCCTCTGGGGATGAGGCGGGCACTAAGGTAGAGCGAGCTGATGGATATGAGCCGCCCGTGCAAGAGTCTGTGTGAAACTAAAAATTGGTGGAAAATAAAAAGTTTTAATATACAGAACTAATGCTTGGTTGCCTGTATTGCTGCTGGATGTGTGGATGAGTTTGCAGTAAGGTAAACCTACAGCCTTGGTTAAAAAAAAAAGAAAAGAAAAGAAGTACTCATGTACTTCTCCAGTTGCTGTGGAGATGCATGGAAGAAGGTGGGTTGTCTTTTTTGTGGATCCTCTATGTTGGTTTTACCCAGTAATTTTAGTCCTCACCAAAAAAACCTTGTGTTTGTGTGCAGAGGTTGTATTGATGAGGTGCGTCAAAGAGTACAGGGAATTGCACAGGGAAAACTGTGTCAGAATTTGGTATTATTGGGAAGTCTTACAGTTTTATCCAGATTACTTGCTTCAGAAAATGTGCCTGTTTAAATTTCTTGGTAATTTATTTAATACAACTTCTCATGGGATAGGTGTGGTCTCTGGTGCTCAGAAGGTGTTTGAAGGTGTTAAAGTTGTAATTATGATGATGGAAGCAGCAGTAATTGTGAGCAGTGCAAAAATCCAGAATGTGCTCGAGCAGTGGAGTTGGGTATTGCATTTTATCCTGTCAGAACTGAGGAGTGACCATACTGGAGAACCTGTGGAACTTAAGGGGGAAAAAATTTCTATAAAAAGCCAGTAGTCTTGTGTTCTGAAAACAAAACTCGTAAATGTTTTGCAGGGTAATTTTAAGACTGTTTTCCATTACCTAACAGCATTTTTGTTTCTTGGTCAACTTATGTTGGCTTAAAAATGGAAGACTATTTTTTCTGGCTAAAATGAGTTTAGTGTGCTATCAACACGTTTTGTTTAGAATAGGGCAACAAACCTGAACTTAGTCCTGTTAAATTGTCGGTAAGTTAGTGATTTAAAACCTGAGAGCAGAATGCAGAGTTCACTGGGAGTGGTGGCTCTTGCAATTGGTTGCCACAGAACTTGGGATAAGAAATAAACAAAAATAGTGGAAGTGTTACTGTTCAAAAAAAGCTACTGGTGGTGAAAAGGAGAGGGTCCCTGCTACCCATGAAGGCTGTACTGTTCCCTGTCAGGGATTTTCACATTTTCCTAGTTGATAATTCTGGTTTGGACCAAATAATATGCAAAATGAGAAGAATGGTTCTGAACTTACTTCAGAATGCTGCAGGTGATGTGGTGTGATTTTGTTTTGTGATTCTGTTACAGTTTTAATGTTCTGGTTTTTCCAATTTGTATACTGGAAGGAAGAGTAGTGAGTGCACAATGCTCAGAACCTTAGAACAGGTGGAAGGAATGTTGCTTTGTTCTCTCCATCTGTACTGCTGAGGCAGGGGTCACCTGCCTCCAGGAATCCCAGACAGCCACATTTTTGAAGCTGTCAGGGTTTATTTGTTACTTCCATATCTGAGTACTGTATGTTGCCAAAAGATTAGTCCAAGAGGATTTGGGGAAAGAACAAGAACCTGTTTTTTTGTTCAGGCTTTTAAATGTATTGTTCAGAACAATGCATTGCCATGTACGTGTTGTAGGTAAGTTTAGGCTTTGTAATGTGATTTCAGGTGGGGGAAAGGCAGGAAGGAAAATACTGTGCATCCTCTGTATTCTCTCAACAAATACCAGCTGCAAAGTGATGGACTATGAAAGCAGCAATCAGCAGAGCACACCTAAATGATATGCAAGATCAGCCCATGTCTTCCTCCCAACGTTGTCACAGTGAGAACCATAGCGTTACGTATGTGATATACCCTGTGGTGACAGCTGCTTGCTGCAGGTAGCAAAATGCTGCAGGTTCTCTAGGTGGTGATTGTGAGGCACACCAAAGTCCAAAGGCTTGAATAACCTGTTAAAATCCAGATTGTCTGAGGGGTTTGGACTACCTTGTCTGGGGGTGGGGTGTTACTTTGCAGCTGGGCTAAATATATAAGCAGAATGAGATCTCACACTGACAAGTGGAAAGCTCATCTTTCCACAGCAAAAGACAATTAAAATGCCCTCATGATTTAATTATAAAAATTTTATTGGTTAAATACATTCTTAATTTACAGAGGTACCATAACAAACTTACTGGACTTAACAAAGGTTTTATTTAGGACACTGTTCATTGTACGCAGAACAAAGACATCTTCCTGAAGATATTTCCAGAGGATGGGTCAAACAAAATATTTTGGTAAGTGAGGCTTTTATTCTAATGTATGGAGATCTAGCTGGATTTCAAGGTTACAGCTAAAATTTGCTACTACACTGCAGTTAAGGTTTGCACTCTGCCTCATTCTCGGCTCTTTTGTACACCTTAGGAATGTTATGTTGTGATCTGTATGTGGTCTCACGGTGGTGTTGGGCATTGTCTTAGGAAAATCCTGTCCTGTAAAAGCCGACCATCTCCCTCGCTTCAGCGTTCACACAGACGCTATTTCAGCTGCCTGCAGCCATGCGAGCAGCCCTTAGATGGCACTCGGTGCTCTGAGTAAAAGGCCTTGCTGCTACTCCTGCCCTGCCCCACTGGGGGGAGGAGATTACATACAGCAGAGTGGTCTTGTCAATGAACAGGCACTGACTTTAAACATTCAGTGAAGTTACAAAAACAACTGGTCAAGACATAGTTATAAAAATGGGAAAGAGGAAATTGAAAAAAAATATAAAAAAATCAGTTCTACTTTTGAGAGTTTTATCAAAACCTTAGAAAACTGCCAGACAAACAGTAAGTAAACATCATACACTTCAGCCTCATCTATCACCACACTGGGGCGGTATATCTTTGAAGGACCCAGCTATTCCTTGGATTTCTCTGAGTGACTGCAACCTTTAGAATCTCCTGACAGGGAAGGTTGGGACAGTGGGAAGGATTGTCCTTGGCTGTGGACTTCCACGATTGAGTTCCAGACAGACTTGCTGGGGCTGCTAAAACTGAGTAACAGCTGTAGCCATTTTGTGTTTCCAACCTTCTAGAAATAGAACATGAATCAGCATTTTGTTTATTTTGTTCATCCCTAATGGAAGTAGAAATCCAGTTCCTCAGCTATGAAAACTTTGTGTGGTCTTCATCCCCCAGTTGTGTCAATGGTACTGGTGTAGTTTAAACACACAACACCACAATGCAGGGGGCCTGTGTCTGTCTTTACAGGTTCTGTGGCCTAGCAGTGACTGCTGAGTGAATGGTGCTGAGGTCATGTCTGCACTGCAGGTCCCTCAGGCTTGCTTCAGATGAGCTCCTGTCTCCCACTGGGACTGGATGCCCATTCCTTGCTGGGGAAGGCCTGCAGTTCTGGCTGTGCCTATTCCTGCCTGCTGTGATGGTAACCAAAGCACAGTGCACAGGGAGGGCAGGGCAGGGCCACCCTCCCCAGCCTGCTTAGGCCCCAGTTCAGGTGCATCCCAGTCTCTCACAGCAGCAGGTAGTTGTGGTGCTCAGAGCTCACACCAGTCAAGTTGTCAGCGGGGATGTCACTTAAGTCAAAACTATCTCAAGGTCCATCACAATGATTCTGGTTTCCAGTCTCCATTCACCTCTAACTGCTGGTCCCTCAGCAACCTGAACTGCCAAGCCCATGAAGGAAAGTCTTGTTGAAGGTATCCCAATACCCACTGACCTGCAGCTCTCTGGAGCAGCAACTCATCAGCCTACTGGTTCCTTTTTGTGGTACAGTGCAGAAGGGGTGGGATACTGGCAGCAGTGAAAGAACCAACTGCAGCATAACTTCTCTTCCAGTCTGATGGAATTAGCAGTTAATCAGGATTCTATTTAATTAATTTGTAAGAAGCCAAGTGTTACAAAAAGGAGTTGACTACTAGAAGTTCCTATAATGTGGAACTGCCTCAATCACGTCCATCTTAGTTGATCAGTCAAGCTACACTGCTTTTTACCAAGTGCCTTGTTTAGAGCTGCTTGGAGTAACCTCTTGCCAGGCATGTTTTCCTTAAGGCCTCGACAGACCATTTATAAGGATGCTCAATATATTTGGTATGTGGCAACAAACTGGAAACTTGTCTGCTGAAAACTGAACCCAAGGCTGTATAATATCCTTCATGTTAAGGATAGAAATAGTGTTACTGAAGTATGTTCCAGTGCTTGAGTGACAAATAAAATGCAGACTGAGTGAACACTGGCTTTCCACTTCCATGAGGGGAGTGGAGGGGCAAATAGTTGGAATAGTGCAGCTACTCCATGCCTGGGATCTGAGAAAGCTCAATAAACACTGTCTGTGACTAACTTCAGCTGGGAAAGAAAAGTACAATGGTGCTCAAAGAACAGTGGGCAGTAGGAAAAAACTAAACCTGTACTTGCAAATATTTTGGGGAAAGTGAAGAAGGTCTAAGATGATTCATACCAATTTAAACAGAATTCATTAAGAGACAAAATACTTAAAACAAATTTTACTTCTGTGATCTTGCTGTATGAGCAGCTTGGGCTAAGAATAGAAGGATGCTACAGAAGGATTTATTTCTCCATTTCCCCTCTTACCAGTATTAGATTTGATACTTTCTACTATGAAATACCAGTTATTTTTCTTATCCTCTAAGTCATAAAACAAGTGGATTCTACTGCTAATGTGGAACTCAAGCAGTAATGAAACCTGAATATCAAACTTCATCTACATACTGAGTAATTGTATATTAAAACAATTTTTAAAGTTTGGATCTTAAGAAGGTCAAAGAAGGCCAAAGCAGCTTATGTTATGCAGACTTTGTGCATGATAAATGTAATACCAGAGAGTAAACATACTAGAATGCTATATAAGTTAAAATGGTGTTGCACCACAGTATTTCCTTAGTTGGAAATGGCTAAAAAGCCTGCTTGTTTTGCTCTCTGAGCATTCATGAAACATGATTACATACACTGTCACAAAAGACTCAAATTTTCTTATCTGACTTCAAGATACTACTATGACTGTCTAGAAAAGGTAGTGCAAAACATTGATAATCAACACTTGTTGATGTCTTTGCTGTGCCTTTAGGGTAGAAAACATTCTCTCCCACACGCAGGGAGTAGCACAAAGGCAACATGTCATGGTGTTTTTAAAATCTGAACAAAGTTCTTGGGGAATATCCCAGATTTTCCTAGTATCTCTCCACTCATCCAGTCCTCATCTACAGATTCCAGCTCTGTTATCATGTCACCTGCCTGTAAGAGAAGGAGTAATATGAGTCAGGTCAGCTTACTGTGCAATGTTACTGAGCAATGTTAATGCATGCAGAGCCGATCCTATTTAGAAGCAATTAATATCAACCAAAGAGAAGAGGAGTAAGATGTGGCTTCTGTTGGTTACATCTCTTGGAGATTGTTTGCTAAAACCAGCTGAAATTTCTCTTAGGCTAAATACTTGTCTATGCCGAAAAATCCCCTTTGGAGGGACAGAAGAGCACTGCTGGGTAACTTCTCACATTGCTTTGGTTCTCCAAGTATGTTAAGAGCTGGCTGGCCCATGCACCCCCTGCTTTACTGTTTATTTGTGTGTTTGCAGGGTTTGTTTTTTTAAAACACTGGAAAGATTTTTTTTTTTTAATCCCAGTATTTTCTAGCACTTGGAAACTTTCCCCAAAAAAAGGAAAAGCAATCTAAGAGTATGGTCATTTAAATTGCAGCTCCTGTGTTTAGTCCTGGTTCTTGTTCTCACTGTCCCGTGCCACACCCTTCATCTGAAGTACTGGCCTTTCTTTCAGTACCTCTATTCCCCTTGTCTGCTTTAAAGAATCATCTATCCTTTCAGTATTGCAACCTGCTAATGCTGAAACTGTTTTGCTAGTTTTAGAAGGGAAAATACTGTGAGTTTCAGCTCCTGTGAAATTCTACTGTTTCTCAGAAATTTGCTTTTGAGAACATGGTTACCTAAATCATGACTTTGAATATCAAGGGCACTCTGCTTCTTGTCCATGCTTAATATGATCTGGGCATCCAGCATGTATTTAATTTTTCCCCTTGTTCCCATGGCAATTCTGTATTGCATTGCCAATTCAAGATTTTGCTGTAGTAGGTTTCCCTTAGAGGCCTGGGTGCTGTAGCACTGGCACTCTCACCATTACCTCCTACTCAGAGTTTTCCTTCTAGTCCAAAGAGAGGCTCCCTTGACCATATCAACCAATCAGGAACTGAATGTACTGCAAAATAAGGTTTGTTTATCTTGTCATGTTAACTAGATCAGAGAAGTCAAGAATTCTGCAACTCCTGACCTCTTTTCAATGTCTTTAATGAAGATTTTTGCTGATAGGAAACAGGAGTGATAAGGGGAAAAATGTTTTTTAGAGAGACCACTTATGAAATGTGTTAATATCTATGCATATTAATATCTATGTTAATATCTATGCACTTCATCTTTCTTGTCTAAAGCCTGTTTTCACAGTGGATGAACCTTATATTTTAGCACTCCTTAGGAGCATGAGACCTCTTAGAAATTGGTCTAAGAGAGGTACTTACTTTGAAGGAAAGCTCATCTTCATTTTCTCCATGAAAATCATAAAGAGCTTTGGCTTTTCCTTTCTTCCCTCCTCCAGGCTGTGACAGCTCTACCCTAGCTAGAGAACACGGACAAGAGATGTTACTTGTATTGGAGTGAAATAAATCTCTGTTTCTGGAAAAGTTTCCTGTTATTTTCATGTTTTCTCTCCCCTGTTGTACTACAGGTTGTCCAAATATTATTGCTACTGCTGTAACAAATCCACTGTCCTACTGGAATAAAAAACTCTACTGCCACCAGTTTATTTTATAGTATTAAACAGTCTCACAGTTCTGCTTCTAAGCAGACTAAATTTAAAACTCATTTAACTTGAACTTGCCAATGGTGATACATAAAAAATGCTGACTTTCCCTCCTTCTCTAAGATGAAGCAGTATCAATACTCCTGAATTATTCCTAAAGGTGGCCCAATCGTCCTGTTTTGCCTGTCCCCAAACCACACTGGAAAACATCCCAGATGCTGTGTCACCTCACAGATTACTCACTAACTAGAACATTATATTGCCATTATTAGAAAAGTTGTTTCAAAACTTAAGTTTAGCTTTAGAATACTAAAGACACTGGTGGTGTGCGACTTGTTGATGCCATTGTGTTCTGCCCCATTGTGTTCTGTCATGACTGGCACAACCCAAGGAATAATGAATTGCCATCCAGTAGGAGCACTGTACCTGAGCAGGTCTGAACAAAAACTGCTGGGAAAATCCCTTCCTTCCCATTCAGTCTTCCTCTATACCACTCCAAATCTACTTGTTCCAGTATTTGGATGTAGTCTCCCTTTTTGAAGGATAAATCATCTTTGGTTTCTGCTGTAAAATCATGAAGCGCTTCACACCACTCTACTGAGCGTCTGTTGTTCTATTCAAGTTAACAGAAGAGATGGATTAATTTTAGAAGTGTGATTGGAGCCCAAAAACTGATGGATGCTGCTGAAAGCAGCTGTACAGAACGTGGGTGTCCTGACACCCTCCCAATACAACAGTGCTGCTGCAGATGTAGACTAGAATGGCATTTCAGCAATTGCCACCACAGAATTTCATCTAGGCTCAGCCACATTCCTTTGTATCTCTGGTGGCAGGGGAAAGGATTAATAAATTCAAAATTAGATCACTGCAGCAATACTTAAAATAGAGCTAACAAGAATTTCCTTCAGCACAAAGGCTAAAAATTTACCAATGTTAATTTGACAGAGCTCTGAATTCAATCAGCTTAGGCCAAGTGTCAGAATTGAGGCTGTGACAATGCAGCATTGTGTGCTGTGGGAGGGGTGCTGGGTTCTGCAGTTGCTCTCACATTGTAATAGTGTCTCTGTAAATCTGTACATAAATTCTGGATCTCACCTATAAAGTTGTATTACCTGAGGAAGGGAAGACAAAACCTCCACCTTATTCTTCATTGCTGTTTCTGTACCTACATAAGTAAAGCACAACTTAAGAATAGGAGCACTGTCTATTCAGAGTGCTTCTAATGACAGAGATTTTAGATATTTGAAGTCATTATTAAGGATAGCTTCTTAAAAAGTCCTACTGTTAATCTGGAGTTTTGTTTGTTTTTTTTTTTTTTAATTGGTCTTCCCTCTCTTTTTACTTACTTTCTGCAATCATTGTCCGTTTGGAATTTTCTCCTATATGCTGCATGGTTTTGCATTAAGTACAAAACCATGCTCTTGAAGATTTTTGCAAACATCCTCATACCTGTTCCAGGCAGATCTTCAATTACTTCCACAAAGTTCAAGGGGAAAATTCCAGATGTGCCTCTGAGTTCTCCTTTGGCCCACTCTTCATTTACATATTCTTTCAGGATAATAGTTTCACCTTCTGAAAAACTGAGCTCATCTTTCTGATCTCCAATGTATTCAAATCGTGCTATACATCTTGGACCTCTGCACAAACAAAAGAGAAAATTACCTTGTTTCTTTATTATTACTGTCCACTTAATAACAAGACAGCATTGTGTGCAATATATGGATTGCTATTTTAATTAAAATGATAAAAAAGGCACTGAAGATAGAACAGGTGAGAAATTGGGGGCCAGCCCTGGTTCTCATCTCTGCTTTCTGAGGAGGATGATAAGAGAGTCTGAAGGAGCCAGATGCCATTTCTGCATCCCAACTGCTGGCTGCTACAGTATTTTGCAAAAGACCCTATTTCCCTTCCAAGCAAGAATAAAGCCCCTTGTTTCTGGGTCACCTGTCCAATTTCATATCTTTACCTATATCCAAGCAAATGTCCTGATACACTTTTGTTAAGAATTAGATTATTTTTTGAGATAGCATCCCATTTAGATTGCAATCAAACATGGGTGGGGGGTGAGTGCAGTGCATTTGTTCCAAATACATGGAGGCTTCATAGGAAGAAGCTAGTTTTTATCTACTTTAAAATACTTTATTCTGTAAAATCCATCCCTATAATCTTATAGGGAAAAAAGCTTATCTATCAAAGAAAGAAACATCAATGCATCTGAAAAATTTTATATACCTTGGTACAGTACTGAAAAAAATGTAATTGTTTTTTCCCCTGACTTAAATAGATTTTGTGATTTAAGAACCTAATAAATTAAAGAAATTAATCTAAGAAAAAAATTATTAATCAGAAATGCCATGCCGGAAAAAAGCAGTAATAGGCTTTAGTTCTTTATATTCATAGCACACAAAGCAAGAAGCTTGATTCCCACCCCTGTCTCCCACTCAGTATCTTTGCAAAGATGTGTCTTTCAGGACAGAGCTAGAACTTTCTTCTTCTTTCTTAGCTGCAGAAGCAGCTTTTTAAAATAAAGTCTTTGTTCCTGACAAACCAAGCTTAATCTAAAGAACAACTGAATAATCCCACTGACACTAGTTGCTTCTGCCTCTGCCTGAATTTGCTTCGTTCCTGGAATGAATGATTATGAAATCCAATAAACATCACTGAGAAATAAACAGCATGAAATATCGTTTTGTGCCCACAAATACTAGTACAAGTTCTTTGAAAATCAGAAATGAAAGTGCTGGCAATTAATTTGATAATTTGGGGGGAACTTTAGGAACTTTTAGAACTTGTACAGCTGCACACCTCAAGGACAGACAGATTTCTCTGCTTAAAGTACCTCTATGTTCTGTCCCATTGTATCTTCTGCTTTCACATGAGTAGGAGCCCTACCATGTTCCATCTTGTGAGGACAGTGGAAGAAAGCAGCAAGGCCAGGAGCAAAGAGAGGAGTGTACAGTGCTGCTGAAATTGATTAGACTGGTTCATGGTTTCTGGAACCAGTTTTCATGAAAGTACGGATTTAGGCTTTTTTTACCTAAATATAAGTCTTAATAAAACATCATAAACATTCAGGTTTTTAAAACATATAATTTAATTTTTACATTATATTTTGGTGAATAAATAGTTAACCCTATTAACCTCAGTGCAGAGAGCCCCAGCTTCCAAGTTAATACTTCTTTTTCATTCCTTGTAAATCAGCATTAAGAGAAAGCAAATAAGATTCATCTGACTCACTTGATAGACTGTGATGAAGAGGGTATTTTTTTCCTGTTGGCTTCTTCTGGAACATCAATCTAATAAGACAATAAAATAAATTACATCTTCCATTACATGCTCATGGCAACTACCCACAATAAATTTGAAACTGGTTAAAATAATCCATTTTTCAGATGTGTGACACGGTAATAATTCTCATGCTCTGATATATGACCACATTAATGTAAATTTATGCCTGTTTTCTCATTTTTTAATCTTATGCAAACAAGGAACACTATTTAATGTTTTGTTTTATGAAGCTGGTTTATTGTTTCTACTTGTGGCATGGCTGATTGACAGAATATCTGACTAGATGCTACTACATGGTGTTGAATTTAGATCCCAATTTTCAACTGGTAATTGCTCTCAATTATTTACTAGCACTGTATACCACAATAGACAAAACTAGTGTTTACATTTGTCTGTTCTGTGCTTTGGTAGCCAACTGCTCTCCAAACAAAAACACATCTCACAAATCTCACTTGAACTGGAGAAGTACACCTTAAAAATTCAATACACAGATATATCAAACAGACAACATTCAAGTCCTTTATCACAGAAGGATTTCAATTGTATTTTTGGTGTGACATGAAGGATGCACAGGAGATGTACAGGACTATGAGCTGAGAGGCCCTGGTGAGGAGCTTTGGGTTACAGCTCCCTGTTACATCAGCCAGGTCCCATAAAATCAACAGGAATGTTTCAATAGCTTGTGTGAAGCACTGGAGGAAATGACAATGCCTTTTAGAACAAATAATCTCTGCACTGCTCTTGCTGAAGGAGCTGGTATCTGTGGTGCTCTGAAGGTTCTATGGGAAGTCATAACTATTGTACTATTGTTAGATGTCCAGATCCAAGCTACTTCCCACCTCAATATTGTAAAACACATTGTAGTGCATTGTATGGAGACCTGGTATCAGTATGAAATCTGACATAAATTAATAGGAGAATTCACTCAAGTAAATTAGCCTCAGGTACTGCCCTCTTTTTTTCTTTTTAAAAAAACCCCAAATTCTGAAACAAAAGATTTTTGCCCTCAAAGGGCATCTTTTACAACTAAAATAGTAATGCATCTTCCCTAGCTTTAATGAAGTTGCATCTGTTTGTATCAATGCTGAATGTGACCCCAAATACTCACTCCACTGCTTTAACATGAAATCTTTTCTTCATTAGCTATCAGTAGAAGCAAGAGCTTTTAAATGGAATTGTTGGTCTGTGTAGAAGCAGCCAATCCATTTAGCTAACAAACCTTTCTTCTGAATCAAGCATCAAGCATGGTTCCATTACTACTGAGTTTTTATTCTTCAGCTCTTCTCAGATCCTAAAATTTTCTCCAATACCAGCATTAGAAACTAAACAGATACTCTACCCTCTCTGATGTCTACCAAATCCTTGGTACTGCCCATGCAGCTGCAGGGCTCTGCCAGCTGTGCTGGCCCAGGAAATGTTGCCACAGATACTTCCTGTCTTTAGTGCCAAACCATGCACCTTCCCAGCATCCTGGTGTCACTCTGGCATTCCCCCATGTCCATATGGCTGGTGTGGACAGCCCAATGCCCTCTCCACTGTCATGAAATGGACTTCAGTCTCATACTCAGGCTTGCAATAGGTTTGACCCAGCATTTGACTGCAGGGAACCATACTGTATCCCTTTTAAATTAATAATCATTGGGCTCCAAAACACCACCTGTCTCTTGTCTTCCACTCACTGTCAAGTGTCACATTCAGGAACAGGATTGCTTTAAGCTGCTCATTTGCAACAACACAATCTCCTTGCACTGTGCCAGCACAACCATTTGTGCAGCCACTTAGAAAACCACTTAGGCAAATTGATCCTGTCGGAAAAAACAATATTGTAGGGGAAAAAAACCCCAACATGGTTTTTTTTTGCTAAAGAGCTACTCTGACCTAGTTCACTACATGGCTAAAAAAGTGGTGATTCCAGCAAAGGTCAATGGATAAGAAAATAACAGAAGATGGGGAACTGGGGGGAGGCACAAATATCTTTTACTGAGTGTTGATTCTGACATGCAGCTGTCAAAAAATAATCTGCTTTGCGGACCCTGAGAAACTACGCATGTTTCCAAAGAGAATCTGGCAAGGGCAATGATTTTCTCACTTGGCTTTAAATTGACAGCAAATTATTCCCCATAACACATGCTGGTTGTGCCAAATCAAGCATCTTTCTAATACCACACAAACAAGTTGATGAGTCTTCCATGCTGCCAGTGGGATAAAAGATTATCTAAACACATAATGGAGTTAAGGAGCCTTAGTAAAACAGAACCAGAAAACAAATGCAAAAGGATCTTATGTAGCAATGTATACAAAGCCTACATACAACCACTTTAACAAAGTTGGCAGGAAATATCCCTGTGCGATTTCCACATTTTCCTCTGTACCACTCGGTATCAATTTTCTCCAAAAGACAAACAGTGTCTCCAGAATGAAGGTCCAAGTCATCAGCATGCTCTGTAAGACAACATCACTTCAGTTAACAGTACCTGTCACAGTCACTGTTTTTCTCTAAGTAAAATGTTCTTAATACAAATACCAGACAAAAAAAGAGAATCAGTTTTTAAAAAGTCTTAATTTTACCTGATAAATCAAACAGCTTTAACTGAAAGACTGATCCATCTACAGCTAAACTCACTGATTTGAACAACTCTATGTGCAGACCTTGCAGACTGAGCTTCCACACCATTTCTAAGCTCTAATTTCTAAGAAAATTTCTATCTAGAAGTCTTTGAGTAAAACATGCTTCCAGAATATTCACATTTACTTACCGGCAGGAAAATCATGCAGGACTACAGCATGAGGTGCACTTGCATCAGAAACTTTTGGAGAGTGGTTTAAATCCTGCTAACAACAAATAAATGCAAGTGGTTTATCCGTCATGGAAGATACTAACAGATTCTCTGCTATGTACTGCTTAATTAATTTTCTGACTTTGGACACAGAGTTGTTCTGGTATTGCAGAAGGAAATGGTTATTGGTCACACAACTATGGGTCTGAATTCTGTATGCCTTCTGCCAGTGTAAACAAGAATACATTTCACCAAAATCACTCTTTTGAGCCAGTGAAAGGAAGAGAAGGCATACAACTTTTCCAAGTATAGAAAAAGCCTCAGCTATCTCTGTGGGCCAGAAATCTGTAGCACTGATAGCAACGCTCATTGCAAGGGCTGTGGACAAATTTTGCACTGGTGCTCGGTACTGTGTGCCACCAGTCACTCTTCCTTGCTCAAGGGAACACCCAAGCCAACTCTCCCCCAGGACACTCAGCAGGGACAGCACATATTCCAACAAACATCCCAAGAGAAGCAAGGAAGCCACTATGCCTTTCCTTACACTGAGGGGAGCTGACACCTCTGTTGTGGCATCTTCATGAAGAGAAATTATATTCAAAATGGTGAGCCATCTTCTCTGTCCCACCCACTAGGAATTTTTAGGCTGTACTGATGACGGTGGTGTGGAAAAACACTCAAACCAAAGAAACAAACAAACAACAACAAAACAAAAAGACCCCAACAACAACCACAAAAGCCCAGCATAGACAAAGATAAGACCAGAGCAATATGAGTTACAACAGACAACAATATACTGCATAGAAATCTATTTCAGCTATGTAGGCTTCTGATAATAGTCAAAAAGGCTGCTCATTGCTATAATTTCCACTAGCTATTTAATATTAATAGATTCATGCCCTAACACCAAGTCAGGATCTGTAGAAGCAGAGAGAAGAAAATACTTTCAAGCCCGTATGTCAAAGCCAATTCACTGATTTATCATGTACAGCACTTAGTGAAGTATTCGCTTATCTTTTGCTCAGTTCTCAGATACCCAGCCAAGGGAGTGATTATTTTCCTATGAGACAGAGGAACTTCACCAGTTTTCTCTCCCTTCTGGCACTCCAAGTAATTACTCTTGCTCTGTTCCATAAGCTGAATGTCCCTGTGCTATGAGGCAAATCACCATTATTGGGTTTTGTTTTGGCAGTTGTTTTGCTTTGATTACAGAAACAAGGATTTAATAAATCACTATTACATTTCTCGGTGTAGCCTCTTAAGACTAAAACATTTGATACTTTACTGCAACAGGAGTCTTGTTCATTGAATATTTAAGTCAGCAAAAAAAAGCACCTTACCTTACAGGACAGTTCTCCAGTGTTCCTGGGAAGACAATCTTCCTTGGCAACTCCATGAGGCACAGGTAGCTTAAAGAGAAACAGAGGCAAATGAGAAAGTTTTTTTCACTTCTAAGCACCTCAAATTTTCACTGCAAGTGATAATAGTCAGATGATGGAACTATTCAAACAAGCCAGTACAGGTAATTAGGAGTCCAGTGGAAGAGGACAGGTTTCTTTGGAAGGCATTCAGAACAGACTGCTGGTGATATGAACTGACAATCTGAGAAATTCAGGTAGTGTCACCCTCTTTAAAAGTGTCCTAGACACCTAACTGACTAACATGTAACACCTACATGCAGTACAAGATACTCAGAAAGACACTCTGATGCAGAAACATATTCATTTGTCATGGAAGGCACTAGAAAAACACCCTGGGAGGAAATTTTCATTGACAGGGGCAGGGAATTACTACTGATCTTCTACAGAAGAAAAATACTATACACAGAACTCTAAATGCAAAAGTGAAAGATCAAAAAGGTGGCAACAGAAAGTTTCCACTTCATGCTGATGGACTGTTGATGCTGTACATGCTATGAATGCGTGGCTGCTTTTTTTGACATCACTGGTTCAAGCAGCCACCAGCTCTATCACTGACCAGTTTCAAGTTTCTGGGGAAAGACCTTCTTGTTTTTATTTGCAGTGTTGATTCCATTTGTATTTAAAAATCCCTAATAACACATACAATATCAAAACCATTTTTATAATGAAAAAGGATGGCATCAATAGGATGAAAATGTATGATTAGCAATGTTACAGTCTTCACTCTTTGCAAGCTTGAGTAAGTTAGGTCAACTACTTTTTAAGTTCCAATGCTCCACCAATTTCCCTAAGCATTTTGATATCTATGGGTAAACCAATATACAAGTGCAATTATTCAGGATAATTTTACTGACAGAGAATTCAGAACTGGTGATTGGAAAAAGAACCCCCAAACCCCAAGAGCTATGCATTAGATACATATATATAATATAATTACCTATATACACAAAAATACATCACATAGATAGATTCATACTTTACATGTATTTATTGCTTTCTTCAGTGTTGCCTTACAGGACTCATTACTATTTATCTACTAGCATTTTCTAGGGAAGATTATGCTGACAGATGCACTTTGAAAGCCACAGGATACTAACTTACTTTAGTAGCTTTAACTACCTTTTTCTCTACTATTTTAACCAGCACTATTCTCTAAAAACAATGTACTTAGAATATCTCAACTCTCACCATGTATTTATTGTAGAGAGGATGACCTGGTTTAGGTCTAGGAGGTAATGCTGGATCTGGATTTTTAAAGACTGCACTTTTTGCTCTCTTGGGTCCCAACCTGAACTTGTTTTTTGTCTCAGAAGCGATGTCAGAACTGGATCGCGAAAGAACATCCTTCTGGGAAGAGGTCTTGGCTGCAGAGAATTTTGGTGGAGGTGGCCTTCCAGGAACACTTTTTGGTGGGGGAGGTCGAGCAGGTACAACTTTTCCATCCACAGGCCTAAAAATTGTGCAAACCATCAGAGAAATATGCATATTAATGAGCCTGCCACCTCATCCTAGATACAGAGTGTTCAGTAAGGAAACAAGATTTGTGATGACATGGGCTTTACAGTGTGTAGTATTTGAAACTTTCCAGGAATACATGAACTCTTCAGATACTGTCTGGGACCACATGATTAAGGCCTTAGACAGATCCTTTGACTACGTATTTCCAAGTCTGCTCACCAACAGCCTGCCAACTTTCTGGGGAGCCCACTAAATAAGCAGGATTTGTTTCAGCAGTCCACCTCTAGAAAGAGCTTTCTTTGTAGCTGCTGCAGGATGAAGTTCTGCTGTTGGAGAGCTTTTGTGGAAGCTGGTCTTCAGGAATCAACCAAGCCCATTCCTAGGGATGCCACTTACCTGAAGTGACTCTGATGAAACTCATGACATATCACACCACTTTGCACATTGCCATCAACAGCAGAATTTACCATTTTTATGCAACCACAGAAAGAAAACACTGGTGAAAATACTCAGGTTCTCTGGCAATGCTGGAGGTCCCACACCTTTATTAGTGGACTAGCAGTTTTAGAAACCAAAATCAGAAACTAGAAAGTAACAGTAGTAATATTTAGTAGCAATTAATATTACTAGTAATATTCCAAAAATACAGATTGTTATTGGGATATCTTCAACCAGTTACTGCAAGTTTCTGCTACAACTGTTTCTCTTTTTTTCATATAATATAATTCAGCATAATTATTTGTTCACGTGCAATCCTCATGGATCTGCAATAATTATCAACCCCAACAAGCGTGCATTGGTGGATCTTTGAAGTACCATTCTAACCCATTTTGTGAGTGTCACCCATCACTTGAGAAGACACTAGTGTTCTACTAATGTTCCTGATAAGACTTCTCTATTATATTTGAGTATGGAACAATTTTTAAATTAAAAAAAAAAATTCCACTTCTCTTCATCATCCATCTCTTCCTTTTCTTGACCTCATATCAAAACTAAGCACTTTTAGCGTTGACAAAAGCGGATACTCCAAGTTAAACTACTTTAAATCTGTAAACAGACCAACTCACACATTTTTAAAGCAACTCAACTGAACAAGAAGACCCTAACAAGCAATTCCGTGAATTATTACTGCTTACTTTAAAAAAAGAATCCATTTGAGCAGAAGAGTGACAGGACAAAATACTTACTGCAGTCCCAGAGACCTTCGTAAAAATCAAGAATGTTATGCTAAACTGAATGTGGGGAAGGAACAAGCCTGTCAGGAGCAATAATGAGGTGTTTCCTTATGGCACATCTGTATTTTTCCTGTTAATTAGTACTTACTATTATTGACAGACTCATTTCAATAACAGAAAGATTCTCTTGTCCTAACACAACGGAGCAAACTCTAGTGTTTAAACTCAAGATTTAGAATGCAAACACTGAGATACACACAGTGGGCTGGCTAGCCAATGCCACATCTCCATCCACTGTGCCTCTGGTACTGATGGACATGAGTTAAAGGCTGATCCAGCAACTTTTGCCCTTGTAGATGTTCTTTCTTTTTGGTTCACAAGAATAAAACCCCAAGTTTATCAGTGATCCTCCACCTGCATTTTAGGTCTGAAGTGTATAAACTAGCCAGTGCTTCTGGGAAGCTGCTGGCCCAGCATCTGCCCTTTTCAGGGTGGCATCATCTGCTACCTCCATTCCTTCACCAACCAAAGCCCAACACAAGTGCAAGTACCGTGGGTGAAAAGGTTAAATATTAAGAAAGGAATGACTGTCAGCAGCCACTGTACATTAGCTGAAAAGTCCAACAGCTGCTCCCCTCTAATCTCCTTGCTCATACCATAATGTATAAACAAGTATTAAACAGCTATCAACTTGGGCCTGCCTATTTATTAAGTGAGCATAGTGCCCATCCAGCACTATTGAGCTATGGCTGGAGTCACTGATGTCTACATGGAGACTAACTACACAAATTAATTCAGAAACACCACTTTTAAGGGCTTTTGAAGAACCACACTCACCTTGGGGGCAGTAGAGGTTCTGGCTGAGGCACTCCACCCTGTTCCGAGTGATCCGACTCCTACAACCATTCAAAAGAAAAGAAGACATTTCTTTAAGCCTAAGGAAAATAAAAAATCTTGTTTAAACTATGTAATTCTTATATTAAATTAAATCCTATGGACATGAAACACAGGTTTCTGGAGGTCTGGGAATAAAGCAGTAAGTATTATGGTATGATTCTGCCATTTTAAAGTGTTGTTGAACATGGAGGGAAATACGGAGGGTAAATTACCTGATTTACTACCTGAAACACAGCTTAAATTGCGCATTAAGTATCACCCAGTCCCTCCTCTCCTACTACATGGCAATAAGGACTTAGGAGCCAATTTCAGGAGAGTCATACAAATGTACAATTACAGTGCCCACAGGAATTGGCATTATCAGCTTTGATTTAACTTTGACACACGGAACACATTGACAGGCTTAAAATAGAAAACATGACATTCATGCAACTTGCACAAGACAGCATCTCTTGCAGATATCATTAGCTCCCATTAAAGAAGGCATCTAAATATGTTTGCTAGAGATCTAACAGACAAATCCCAGTGAATCTTGCTTTGGCAGATTAAGGCCTCCCAGCTGCCCATGCTGGCCCTGCCAGAGATTACCACTGCACGGCAGTCAGAGAGGAGGAGATGTGCCATGTCTGAAGGGCTTGGACCACAGTGATGGATTAACAAGTGACCATGCTTACTGCCTCCTGCTGTTTATTTTCATCCCAGTCCCAGAAACTTCTGCCAGCTCTGTGGAACAAGCACAGCTGCTTCTGGAACAGCATCGTAAATCAGAGTGCTGAATGTGGGTTCAAAAGAATCCTTTCTGAACCAGTACCTCTAAATAGGTCTGAACAGTCTTTTTACTTAATTAGGTGCTTGAATGTGCTTGAAACTCAAAAACAATTTCTGTGATCTTTCCCACCTAGAAAACACCCAGATATATATTGTGACAAAATCTGACCCTTGATGGAGTCTCCAAATTAATGTTCTGATTAAATGACCCTATTAGAAAGAAAACAACCTGCCACTTTCACACGAGGATACTATCCTCATATCAAAAATTTTCCTCTTCTGTGTGAAAAGGAAGAAATCTGTGCCAACTGCTGCTTATGGTCAACAACTTTTGCTGTTGCTGTTTAATCACTTCCACTGATACACAATACTAGTTTTAGAAACACAGTTCTTATCTTTCCAAAAATAGGACTTCAATGTCCCAGTGAATTCAATACAGTCCTTTTTTCAAAAACATCCTCTGAAGCTTTTATATGCCTGTCACAAACCGGGATGACATTGTAAAAGTTTTGGAGTTCCACTGCATGAAATGTCATTTAATGTCTTGCTTCAAAAATTATTTTTTTCAGCATTGTCCAGAAAAGGCAGAACCTTTCTGAACAGCCTTTTCAATCATGATGTTTTAATACCCTTTATCTTAATAGCAGAGGTAGCTACATAGGGATTTGTTGGCAGCATCCATGTAGTAACAGCTTTTAATTTGATTTGACCTTTTTGCTGCCTGTGGCTTTCGCAAGATTCTCTGCCATTCCTGCCATCAGAAAACTCAGTATTTGGAAATTTTACTGCCATTTTCTAGTTTATATTAATTCCCTTTTGAAAATCTGTGTCAAATGTCATTTAGCTACAATGCCTACCATTACTATGTACGTGCTCTGGAGCAAGGAGGAGAGAGGCTTACTTCCCAAAATAGGTGGTTCTACTCAGCAGAAACATTTAGAAGGAAAGAGCTGAAAAAAAGGCTTCATTCTCCTACAGAAAAGTTTCCTCTGCCTGCAAATTAGCACAGACACCAAGAGGAAAGTGTGCATGAAGGTAAAAAAATACATTTCTAAAGCACTTTGACAATATTTCACCATGCAAATCCCACTGGACTTTGAGCCACTTTGCAAGGCTTTTGACGCTAAGTTGTAGAATATCCTGATTCTAGATAATGAATACAGAAAATTGAAGACAGATATGATCAAAGTTTACTAAAATCACCAGGGTGCTTTTCAAAACTGACAGCAGTCTAAATTACCTAATTAATTAGAGGACAGAATTATAAGAAAAAAGCCTTATATTTTTGAGTAGTTGTTTTCATCTTCTGGTTCTTCAAACAACTTACTTTACAAATGCTTGAGGATCACAAGAGATCTTTTAACCAAAGTAAACAAAGCTGTAATACAGGAAAACAGTTTTAACTTACCCCTTTTTTCACTAGGTCACCACTGTTGGGTTTTCCCACTGTGATATTGGATGTGTTCCCAATAGGCTTTTCAGCAGGAAGTGGCGGAGGGCTATGTGGAATGTCATTTAAAGCTGTAAAAAACCCAGAAAATCCCAAATTAAAGTTGAATTAATACCTTCCTTACATGGATCAACAATAGGTAAAGGAATACACCTTGGTCTGGGGCATTTTTTGTGGGAATGCAACTTCCTTCCTCAAAGCCAGAAGAGTGAAAGGGAAGAACCATTTAAAGAACAGCAAAGAGAAAAGAGATATGGAGGGGAACATTGTAACTCTGAGGTTGAACTCAGGAGTACTTCCCATCCTGCATAATGGATCTTCACTTTACTCTCAGGACACCAGCAAGTCATTTCAGAGTTTCAGCTGCAATATTTGGTGATATAATATTAGATGAGTAGAAGAGTTTCTACCCCTTGGAATGCCAGATTCATTACTGGATACCCTGAAACGCCATCACCACATTTCTAAACTG
This sequence comes from Sterrhoptilus dennistouni, assembly GCA_013397095.1. Classification (NCBI taxonomy): domain Eukaryota; kingdom Metazoa; phylum Chordata; class Aves; order Passeriformes; family Zosteropidae; genus Sterrhoptilus; species Sterrhoptilus dennistouni. The sequence continues at coordinate 798,157 of VWZU01010893.1, forward strand.
GCTCACTTTTTTTTTCAGCTGTCAGCTCCTGGAATATCCTTCAGGCTGGAAAACAGCTGAGGGTTATTTCAAGTAGCCCTGAAAGATCAGAAGACTTGGATGGAAGAATCTCTAGAAAGGTAAAGGCAAGTAAATAAGTTATTGCCTGCTACAAAATTCAGGATGACAGAAAACACAGATGGAAGTTCCCAGGTAGTCTTTAAGGAGCAAAGCAAGTTTAGGACATGGAGGAGGAAACACTACAGATCTTACTAGGGAAGAGTGATGATGTCCTCATGCTCAATGAAGAATAGAAAATCCTTCTAAATATATGACATTTGCTTTCAATGTCTCTGCCACTGAAACCTGGGAAGCACTTGGACAGGTTTTGCCAGCATATTTACCAAACATTCTGTCTTTATATATTGGAACCATATCATCTATTTTACAAGCTGTTTGTATATCAAGAAAATTAATTCGACAGAAAGAACTACAGACACTTAAGCTCTTCTGACTTCCAGCTGAACTTGGAGTTACATAAAATATATATGTAGACAGCCTGGACATTTATAGACTGACAACAAAAAAATAAAAAGAGGAGAGATGCTATCCAAAACAAAACCTTCAGCTGCTCATTTCATGAAAATGACTCTCAACAAAGAAACAAATCATAGTAAGGAGAAGTGTTGTTTATTTTCAACACCTTTGTTGCCTTACTATTATATAAATGCTATATACACTGCTATGATGTGTAAAAATGGATCAGTTCAATTCTTAGAAGCAGCTCACAGTTACTGTGTTGGCAGTGACCAGGCATGGGGGAAAAAGTTGGGAAGTTCATCACTTTTCTAAGGTACTGGGATAGATGAAAAGTAAAAAAAAAAAAAAAAACAAAAAACCAAAAAAACAACCTAACAGTAATTCCAAAAGAAATCTTTTTATGTCTTACTGCTATAAAAAGTATTGAGACATTTCTTTACCACTTCAAATCTTGCTATATACACAGATGGCCTAATTTCCTCTTCCTTACTCTTTTTAAGGTAAGAATTAAAGGAACTAGAGGAAAAAAAAATCCAAATAATTAGAAGGCAGATGTTATTTTCAGTGTTTTTAAGTGTAATAACTGAAGTGAAATTTTACTGCTTCCTTTCTAGCCACATCTCGACAAAAAATGCTAATCCTAACTGAAAACTTCAACGGAGTTCAAATTCTTAAGCAGTTCTGTTCTCTTTTTGGTAGTGCTGGGTGAGCTGTTTTTGGGGGGTTTTAAAAATTCGTGTGATTTTGTCTTGTTTGTTTATTGGGGGTTTTCTTTTCAGTTTTTGCTGCTTCCTGACAGAATTTATCTCCTCCATAAACAACACGGCAAAAGACTTCCCTGTACTGAGATTATGTGGCCCCTTTACAATGTAAATCCTACTATATCCATTTATACCTTGGCCCAGTTGTACTGTTCTCCTCTTGTAACTTTTAACAGGTTACATTTCTGCAGCAGCTCCTACTTGACAAAAGGCTACTCTGCTTTCTCAGAATCTGCTTCTGTTCCTCCCTTATCCTATTAATCTTCCAACCACTGATTCCCATAAGGCAGGCAGTCCTTCACAACCTCCTGCTGTTTGTAGCTAAGTACAGGACCGGCACTCCTTTGTGGAAATTTCAATTACCACTAGAGAGCAGCAAGGGACCAGTTATCTGTAAGTTCAAAAGGGAATCCATCTCAGACCAAAAAAAAAGTCATGTAGTTGGTTGACTTTTTGTTTCATTTGATTTTTAATTGTAATTAAAATTTCCTTTATAGAAAAGATTTATGTCATAGTTCCTTTACAGTAGTTTGTAAACAATTGAAAAAACCTTTTCTTTTTAATCAGGTACTAACAGAAAGACTTTTCCTCACAGCTTTACCTTCAGTCTCCTCTGCCATTTTTAATAATTTCCACTGCTTTTCTCACATATGCAGGGGAAAAGAAAATTTAGTGCTTTAACAGTGGGTTAGTAATGGGGAAATTGGAAATAATGAGTGAAACTCTTAGGAGGAATACCACCTGCACATCCAGTTACTACAAACTGACTATACACCTACTAAATGTGACAAAACATGATTTTGAAACATGAGTTTTAGGAGCTATCTTTTGACATTTTTCCCTAAGCTCTGAGGATCAAAAATAAGGCCAAACAGAATTCTGCAAGTACGCACTTCAGCATACAAAGACCAACACAAAGACCTTGTGGCTCTCTGATGAATTTCCACTCTGAGACACTGTCAGTGTCATTTGTAAAGCTCTAAAGGATTAGAGATGGCAAGCTTTAGGAATACAGTAACTTTCAGAAAACTATAGTCAAAACCCTGACATAAAATTGAACACATAGGTTTTTGCATCCCAGTTCTCACATGCCTTTTTTTATTCCCTCAAACTGCTACCTAAACATTCTTGCTTAAATGGCCACAGATTTCAAAAGTAGCAAGGACCAAGGGAACTTTTTGATTTAAACAATGAAAACTATGTTAAACATCCCAACCAAGCTGTATTTGAAGGAAAGTTTAATGCACCAATGCTTTTCTTTGGACAAGGAAGCTTAGGAGCAGCATTAAACCTCAAGCTAAGGTCAGGACCAAAGTCAATTTGGCCAAAGCTTCAGCTCCAGAATACGGTTTAGCAGAGGAAACAAGCTTGCTCCTGCTGCAAGTGTCTCCTCCAAGTCTTCCTTTCCAGATCCTCCAGATCTGCCCCTTACATACAGTTTCACCTCTGGTAAGCATCAGCTCCATCGGGTTTGAGAGGCATCAAACTCAAGGGAGGGAGCCCAGTGAGGCAACTGGGCAGCAGGGAGAGTGGAACATGATGTTCATCTACCTCTCCCTCCCACCACAGCCCTTAGCCTGGTTCCTCTGTCCTGTCAAACCATACCATGGGATTCTGGCAGCTGATATTAGCTACTAAATAGCATATCAATTACTAAATGTTGTCTCAACTGAAATGGTTTTCTAACACATTTCTCAGACATTTGAAAGAAGAACTTACATTTCCCGGGTTTTGCTGGGATTCGGATCACAGTGGGTTTTCGAGCTAAAGCTGGCTGAGCTGTCTGTTCCTTGGCAGGTTCATTTTTGGTAAGGAACTGAAACGGATCTAAAAGAAGGAAAAACCCCAACATCTTTAATACTTATTGCTTTCATTATTAAGGATATTTATATTTCACACTCAACACAGTAATAAAAAAAGATAGCTCAGGCTGATGCGATTAGCATACCCAGCTTTTGTAAGTAACAGGTCTTCTTTGTACATGTGCTTTCACAGTTGACTTCACATAAACATGTTTCAGATACCTTCTGGGATTATATGAGCCACTGAACAAGAGGAACTGCATTGCTTGGTAATAGGGACCTGAAATCAGAATAGCTTTAGGGAAATGTTTACAAAGCACTTGATCTAATGCACTGACACAGCTGTGAACACATTCACTGCAAAGTTTTAATCAACGCAATCTTGCCAAAGCTAAACAATCAGCACTGCAGCAGATAAAATACCTACTGAAACATATGAAACATTTAAATACTGCCGATTACAAAACATCCTTGCTGTAGAATAACTAATTCTTTTGAAGATTCTGTGTGATTTTGTTGGTTATAAAACTGGTGACATGGAGGTAACTGGTTCAGACCAAGGTCTGGGAGTTGTGCCTGTGCTCTGCCCCTGCCTGTATCACTCATTCCTCTATAAGCCTGCCCAAGCATTCCACTGGTAAGACAGGAGTAATGCTTCCCATACTTCATCACCCTAAACACCGGTCTCTTATTAACAGGGATGGGAACATAGGCACATGTAGAAGGCAGCTGTAAAAATACTAGTACATAAATAAGACCAAATTAATGTGTTCTTTCTCAAATACACCTTCATGTCAAAGAGCTTCTTCTTAACAACTTCTCTCTTCTTAACAACTGCTGCTTCTTTCTGTGACATTATCAAATTCTGCAGTAAAATGGCAATGCTTAACAGTATCATAAAAGTGTCCAGTAGAAACTGGAGAAGGACTCTGGGTGATAAATCTGACACATATTCCTTGCCACAACAACCGAGTCTGATCTCTTCTGCTGGCCTTTTCAGATGTGTAGCTCAATGAGATATTATTTATGGAGTGTCACAGTCCAAGAAAGGAAGTATGCAAGGCATCTCTTTGAATTCCTCATGACTTCAATAAAACCATACCCTTTCCCAAAACTACTGCCACACTTCCTGACAAAGTTGGAAAAATCTGTATTTGATAAAATTTTATCTTCAATACTTAGAAAAAACAGTTATGTCATATGAAGTCATGATTTTTTACTGACAATTTTGAACAATCCAATCCAATCCAAGCAAGACACTATATATCTGTGCCTGGCAATTCACATAAGATTTAGGAAAGTCCAGAAATGCAGTATTTATTTATGAACAACCTCATGCCCTTCTGCATTCATGTCACCCAGTGGCCACAGCTCCCCCTGGCCAATGCACCTGCCATCAGCCTGCTCTGGCAGTGCCCCCAGCTCCTGCTGCCAGCGTGCAGCTGTCACAACAGCAGGGACAACATGCCACAGGGCCCATGCATGTTCACCCTGCTCAGATGTCCACCTCCCACTAGCCCCTTGCTTAAGCCTTTCTTCACAGGCAGATCCATCCCATACGGGTGTGCTATGTGGATTTGTGCCATGGCCTCTCCTAAACCCAGCCTGCCTACAGGTTCCCCAGAAACCCACCTGGTACCTTCAGATCACATTTTATTCAGGAATCAAGTGAATAAATTCCTTATGTCAGGCTGCTTGTACAACACCTGTGAGTGTACACTTCAGGTACAAAGGATTGTGGCAGGCCAACCATTTGTCTACAGATAAAGGTATGCAGGCTACAGTTAAAAATAAACTCTGTTATCATCTAGACAAAAGATGGCTCCATCACATTGTGCCCAAAGATCGTGAGTGTATCTGGATATTAGGTAGGCAACCCACAATGTTTTAGAATATAAGGGTGAAACAACATTTTGTTCAAGTTATGGATTTGCACATGAGTGTAGGGAACTAAGGTCTCTTAGCTAAGAGAGGTAGGAAGCTAAGGTCTCTTCAATGAAAGCCACATCACAGCAAGAGTTTTCGGTAGAGGACTTGAAAACACAGACCACAAGTAGGATGGAAGCATTCCGGAAGTACAGTCATTACAAGAAAACAAAATCCCACCACTGGAGCAAGCCTGCAATATTCTTTTACTCTTTTATACCTCCTCTTCTATATATGCTAGCTACAATGCTAACGCTAGAATTGCATTTAAAAAACCTGAAGATCTATGAAACTTGAATTTTTATGCTGCTGTTCAGAGTGACTTTAGGTGCAGCTGAAAAAAAGCCCCTGAAACTGAGCTTTGTTCTCTCTTTTAGTTATCTGGCAACTCTCTATCAGACTTGAGAAGTGTCTCTGGTGAGGCAGCAAGGCCTCAAAGCTGCATTTGCCTATTGGAAAGCTGGAGACACAGGACAAGCAGAGGAAAGGTGAGCAGGGCTAAGTCATGGGCTCCTTGACACAGCATGACCATAAGGAACACTCTGGCACACAAAGCACCTCTCAGGGTAAGGTTCTGCAGAGGTGAACAAAGCTCTGCATGAAAAATGAGGAAACAATTTTCCAAAGCCTCCATCCTATGTAAATATAGACATTAAGAGACCTAGTGGAAATGCTCTAAATATCCCAAATATTCACAGTTAGGTGGTCTTGTAAATTTAAAGGAGATTTAAAACTAAAAAAATGCCGTTTGTAAGCTGTTAATCACTGCTAGGCACAGAAATAGTTTTCTTGACCATTCAGCAGTTGGCAGAGTTCTCTACATCAATACATCTGACAATTTTTAAGTCTGAGAAAAGCAATTTCTAAGGCTGAGAAAACCATTTGATGAACGTTAGTTTTCCTCTCATTATCTTATGTTCAATTATACTGTTGTCACTTCATAATTAGTTTAAAACTCATTACCTTGTTTGTGTTATTCCATTCCCCAGTACTGGGCTTGCAGCAGAAATTGGCTGAGAAAACGGCTGTGCTGCTTTGTGCAATGGGACTGACAACATATCAAATTTTTATGTTGTTTAACAACAATTGGGCATCGTATGAGCATAATTCATGGAGGTGTGAAAACAGAATTGTTAATGTACTCATTTAAAGCTTCTCAGCTCAAGGAAATTAATCTGCAAGTAATTTTTTGTAAGACATAGCAACAGGCTTCTATTGATTGTTTTTTATTAAAGTTTTACAGCAATGCTTAAAATCTGTGGCTTCCTTAGTCTCATTTTTCTTGAGCTTCTGTTTCAAAAGGTTATGTGATAACTTATATTACTATGCTTGTTTGCAGGAAAGACAAATGCAAACCGTGTATTCCAATAAACCATACATAATCTCCTTTCTTTTAACAGTTTTGGAGAAACAAACTTTTACCGCCCACTGACACACACCACTCTTGTTTAAAATTAAAAATGAGGTTACAGAAGAAGCAGTAGGTCTTGCCCATGCAAGAAGGACAGATGGGTATCTTCCTGAAATATTTATTGGTAGTCTTTAAGCAAGAGGTAATAGGTAAGTAAGATGGTAATAGATACCTCAGCAGCAATAAGGGGAATCTCCAAACAAATAGTAGGTGGAAAGCTAAAAGCCCAGACAGTACTATCTGTTGTGAAGATGCTTAGTCCTGCAAGTATGCACATGAAAATAAAAAATACACATGAATAAAAATACACATGAAAATAAATAAATAATACACATAAAAAAATAGGAAAAAAAAAAAACCAGAGAGAGACAATGGGATGCAGGTTCTTTCAGCATCTGATCTGTACACACCCTGAAAGTAAGTTCAGATGACACTCAGGGTTCTTGGTATTCTCTTAATGTTAGGCAACTAACCAGCTCATTCAAATAAAAGGAATTGAGTATCATTTGGGAGGAGACTTAGTTCTGCTCCAGACCTAAAACTGGAGGAGAGGCAAGCAAATCTGCTTTGCAGAAAGAGCCTAGCCATCAGTGCGACAAAAGTGCACAAATATAAAGAATATTATATAGAGTTTTGTATTCTCTGTGAAGTATAGAAAAAATTTGCCAAGACGTGCCACAGAAGATTAGACTTAAATGTACTTGTTGAAAATGCAAGCTGTCCTTAACTGAGCAACGAAATCTTGTCCATGTAGTCAGAAAGCTGGAGGGCAGATAAAACAAAAGCTACTACTAGAATAGCAAAACTTGGACTTTTGTAACACCCAATAGCAATAAAAGCATTCATGGGGTAGAAAACTACACACATACTACTTGTACATACAGAAGGATACAGATAGACCTTTTCTGAGCTTTCAGCACTTCTCTCTCCAAGAGTGGGAATACCCACACTTTGCACCTGTGTGTATCTAAAAGCACAACCATTTGTTCATTGCTCATCTGTACTAGTACAGGTGATGGAAATTACACTGCCTTTGGCACAAAAATACTGTGCATATCAGCACGAGTTATTATGGGAGAGTTTGGAGGCTATTCCTCTATTAAGAGTCTAGTTTGCTAGTTGAAGTAAGACTAGGATAGTTCAGATTGCAAGAGCCTTCAGGAGGTCTCTGATCAAACCTCCTGCCCAGAACAGGTCAGCTATGAGGGCAGGTTGGTAGAAATTGGTTGCATAAGCTGGTCTGACTTCAAAAATTAGATGCTGGAGGGTATTTGGACATACAGTGGATGACCAAGAAAATATACCCCCAAATTACCCTGAGATTAAGAACCACAGCCTTGTTCATTATCGCCAGGTGAATGAATGAATTTTTATTGCCAAAACATTCAAGTGCCCCAAAACAGGCAAGCTGGAAATTTCCAAAGCAGGTAATGGAAAGCAGTCAGACATACAAAAACTTTTTTATTGAAAATGTGAAGGACAAGGTAATGTATAATGTTGTTTAAAATACTTATCTACTCTCTTGCAAGAATCTCACATGCTTTCAGCAAAAAAAGAGGCATTTTTAATAAACATTTTCTGTTAAATAAGCATTTTGTTCCTTGACAAACTTTGTGAACAAAGGACATCTGCATTTCAAATACTGTAAAATAAACAGATTTAATTATCAGAGATGACAGATCTTATTAAGAACATTATAACTTGTGTGTTACTTCATAGCATCTATAGACTTGGAACTCAAACTAAATTAATTTGCATTCGACAACCTAAAGGGCTACTCATCTATTATGTAGCTATGATTTAAAAACCTTATTTGTTTCCTGAGCCTAGATATAAGGCCCTCTCCTGTGCCAGCTTTCACAGTCTTTAAAGGTTCCAATTTATATCCACTAAGCAAGCATCTGTAGTGACTGAAGAGTTAATGGATGCTTGATATCTCTTTTCCTGGAGACTGCCAACCTTGCAGCAGAACCAACAGGACACAGCACAGCCCTCAATCTCCAACAGCAGCATGTCCTCGGGTAAAACTGTTTTTACAGGGTTTTATGCCAAAGAGCAGATTAAAATGGATGAGATAGCTTATTCTTTTCTGGGGTGATAATTTGTCAGTAAGTAAAAAAGAAGACAGGTGTCTTGAAAATAACCACAATAAGAGTCATCAGGAACACAGCTGAACCTTAAGAAAAGCTGCATTATTTTGATGATATGTCTGGACTAATCTACCAGTTAGAAGTATTTTCTTTTTTTTTTTTTTCCTTTTCTTTTCCGTCCTAAGGAAGCAATTAAAATCAAGCAGCTGGGCAATATCCCCACAGCAGACAAATCTGGAGTTACTCAAGCAGCAGTTTTTCTGAATTGCCTATAATGCCACCATGCTACAAATTGTCTATAATGCCACAAATGCCACCATTTATGCCACAAGAAGCAACAATACATATGAATGGATAGCAGCATTGCTTTGGTTGGATTTTTTTCTCAGCAGAGACAGAAATGAACCTTTATACTGCAATAAAGTAGTTAAACAGACGGACAGATAGGTAAGACAATTAAGAAATGCAGTAGTCATACTACTGTTCGACCTGAACATAATGAAGATATCAAAATGTGAGCGGTCTCCTGCTGGTAAGGTAAGGCACTCTCTGAACTACTTTTCAAAGCATCTGGTTTAAATTGAGTTCTGCTATGTCAGGCACAGAGCAATCAGAGAATTATATGCTGTTTCAAAGAGAAGGAAGAAGAGAGAAGGAAGAAGAGCTCCCAACATGCGAAAAGGAATAAAACCAGCAGCATTATTACCTCTAAGTTTTAATGTAAATGTGTCCTCTAAATGCACCATTACCTGATCTTCTTTTTCCAAAACATATGTTCTTATAACATTTAGCAAGCAGGCACACTACACGCTTTGACACAGCAACTAATAATCACTCATGATAAAATCACAAGTGTTCTGAAGCTGTGAAATTTACAGTTAAACTTTCACTAGGATTTAATTTCCAAGCCTTTGTAAAAATGGATAAGTGAGAATTGAGCCCACCTGATAGATTACCAAGGCTTTTAATTGCCAGGAACTGCACAAGTCCCTGTTATCAGCCATAAAAGAAATGCAAAAGTAACCCAGATGATCCAAAATATCACAACTATCATCAAAGCATTAAAACCAAAAGGTGTAGAATCCCAAACAGATGCCTTCACATTCTGAATGACTGACTTAAACAGAAGTAATTTCATTAGGATACAAATGGCTTTGAACATTAGCCTTTGAGTCCAAAATTATGGCACTTAAAACTGTTTTGGCTGATTACAAAGCAGTTCTACAGATCTGTCTTTTCTGACTTCTCCTTCCTGCTTCCCTTGGGCCAGCATCGTGAGTTGGCTTCAAGACTGTGTCACAATTCACCTCTGAATTTTGCAGCTTCCAAAACTCCCATAGACTTCAACTCTCTGAGTGGCTGCTGAAAGCTTTAAAAGAAATCTCAGTATCTAGAGTCTTTATTTGCACCAGAATGATTCCCCTCTTCACACAGGTTGGACAAGGATAAAATTATTGATGTTTGGATAAGGGTAAATTCACTCAACTAATAGCTGTGCTGCTGGAGATGCTGTCAAACACTAACAAAACTCACAGGATTGCTTGAGGTAAACTTGAATCATTCAGCTAATTTTCATAGTTGAACTGCCAGTTAAACACTGACATTTAACCCGGTGAAACTAAACTTGTTTGTAGTCAACACTGTTGATCTTAGCACATATACAGTATTCAAATATCTTTCACTTACTGTGGAAGTGGTAGCCTGTTACAGAAAGCTGATGCCTTACATTAGTCAACTAAGTTGCTGTGGAGACTCTGAACTTTGTTTTGCCTGTTTCACCTTTTCATTCATATGCTCACTTCAACTTCTGCCTTCTGTGCCCTCCTCATCATCCACTGAACACTTCCCCTTCCTCCTTTCACAGCAGGAGTCAGCAGCAGCAGCAGGGATTGATCCCTCCAGTTGTGTTTACATTGGCCTAATGCACCTGTGCTGCACCAGACAAAATGAAGCTCTGGTAGCACTGCAATACGCGATATAACGCTGCTCCCTGACAAACAAGATATTAGTGCTTGATTTCCAACGCCACTGCATAAAAGCCTTCTTCATTTCTTAGGGTTGCCATAACAACAAGCAGAGCACTGTCATTTTGCTAAGTAATGACAATGACAAATATGTAAGAAATGCAAAGGTCTGGGGAACTGGGAGCGAGATTAGAGCTTCTCTTCCTGCCTTCACAAAACATTTTACCATGGATTCATCTTGCAAATCCTAAACTGTTCCTATGGGAACGTGAGAAATAGCTAGTGTTCTATGCTGCCTCATTTTCAGAGAGCCAGTTCTTCAGATGCTCTGTCAAGACATTGCACACTATTAGTTATCCAGGGTACAGGATATTATCTTGAGCTCAAAAATGCCAGCAATAATCTGCAATTAGTCATAATTTTACAGTGTAATAAAGTGGGAATGCTGCCATACCTTTTTCTCTTTAGTAGGCAAGAAGTAACTGCAGCACAGATGACATTTTATTCATTCATTGAATAAATAAAATCATGGGCAGGTGACTTAAGAAGTCAAGAAACTATTATATAAATAATTCCTCTATTAACCATGAGGATGGAAAGCATTTTCTTCTTAATTAAATGAAGAATAACACCTAGGGCACCAACCAGAAAGAGTAAGAATGACACTCTTACTTCATCACGAAAGCCGTTTTTCTCAGGTGATTTTCATTTGTGATCACTCAACCTCTGATTTAATGGGAGAATTAATGTTACATATTTTTTCTAGGTTGGGGGCAAGTTTGTCTTTCAGTGCACACAGCTAAAACATGATTTTCCTTTTTATGCATTTTCAAAATGTAAATATTCTCTTTTCTTACCTACTACTTAGAACAGGTTTGTTTTCCTTCTATTTGTTACATCTATTAATCAAAATAAGATGACTGAAACTGGGGAAGTTTCCCCCTAAATGGCTTTTCTTCTAAAACCATCCACATTTACAGCATCTATTCCATGACTCCAATCTCTAGACACAATCATCATGCCTCTCTTCCCACCTAGACACCATCAGCCATACATTTCCTTGACATAAGTACAAAACACCTCTCCAGTCATCCTGTACTCCTGCCTCGTTTCAGTTTTGGTGACATTTTTGCAGTATTCCTGGAATCTGTCAGCCCAAGAAAAAATGAACTTGTATCCATGCTGAAATAATCACCTCTCCTGCAGGATCTTTTGTTGCCTTATTTTTGTTGCTTTCACAAGCTCTCCTGAGAACTGTATGTTTGTACATACCAATCTTAACAATTTAAAACTTTAAGGGAACTTTCTACATCTGCCTTGGGGCTTTCATGACAATACAGAGAAGAAACAATAACAAATTGGAACTGCATCTGACAATATAATTCACAAACTGTGAAGAAATTGCATTTGTTAACAATCATTAATATTGATTTACTGTGACAACTACACAGCATCTACACTTCTCTTTCGTGAATATAAAGATGATAAATGATGTGGGGTGGTCAAGCCTGACTGGATGTCAAGTGCCCCCCAAAGCTACTCTGTCACTCCACTCCTCCAATGAACAGGGAGAGAAAATGTAACAAAACGCTCTTGGGTTGAGATAAGAGCAGGGAGAGATCACTCATGAGCTGCCACCATGGCAAAACAGATTTTACTTGGGGAAACATTACTTGACTTTATTACCAGTCAAATCAGAGAAGGGTAATGAGAAATAAATCCTTATCTTAACAACACGTAATTCGACCCCTTCCTTCTTTCCAGTCTCAACTTCACTTGCAATTTTCTCTCCTCCTCCCTGAAGCAGCACAGAGGGATGAAAAGGGGGGCTGTGGTCAGTTCATCACACATTGTCTCTGCCATTCCTTCCTCTTTGGGGGAGGACTTCCCACACTCTTCTCCTTCAGCATGGGATCCCTCCCACATTGTCAGACATGGGGGAAGTTTCTCAGAAAAGCCGCCCCTGCGAGCCCTCCCAAAACCATACCCTGGTCATCCAAACCTAATAGACGAGGTTAAAAAAATTAAATTGAAAGTCAGCTCCTTAAACAAGCCTTTTGTATGACACACCCTCTGCTTTAAAACAGAACTCTCCCTGGATTGCAGTGGGGCTGGTGAACTAAACCAGACATGCTGAATATTAAGAGGGGAAAACCTATTGCTATAAAATGTAATGACAGCCCAACACCCGTGTCTTAAACTACCTAAAACACCACTAAAAATTAACCCCCAGTGCCTAACAGTATCAAATACGGTTTATGAAAGGAATGTAGTTCTAGTAATTGATCTGTCCACAGGAAATAATTATTTTCATTTATTAAAAAACCCTGAAACTGTGTTACAAGAACGCAGTTGCATGACAAGACAAGACAGAAAGAGAGAACAGAGAAAATAAGTAGGCATTGGTGAGATGGACAGACTACCCCAGTATGTTTGATCACAAGCGTTCCTACATGCCACAAACACTGCTCCTTCTTCAGATGACTAGGTTTCCACTACAGACTTTAAGGCACTCAAATAAATTAGTCACATTAGATGGTGAGAGATAAACTGTCTCACATTCTTCAGCAAGAACTGTGGCACATTCTGGAGGTGACATCTAGCATATAAAATCAAGCCTTCTATCATTACTTTAGTAATCACATATTATATCCAGGTGACAAGTCCTGAGATTTGTATAGCTTTGCAACTTCCCAAGTCTCAAAATCCATGTAATTCTATAGTGATCTTAACATAACAGAAAACGAAAAGTTTTTTTACACACACATAAACCTCAACAAGACAGGTAGATGTAACTCACACGGGATACACCTGCAAAGAATAACCACAGTGACAGTTTAAAAAAAATTTATTCTTACCTGCTGCTGCTGCTGCTTCAGAACTGATGCTATCTTTAACTACACAAGCTGGACTTAGGGGCAAAACATCATCATCAAAACTGATCAGATCTCCTTCCACGTCTAGTTTATTTTGCAAAGCAGCTGCTGAGGAGTTGGCTGCAGGGGACAATTCCCCCGGAGACTTTAAAACCTTTTCTTGGGCACATACAGAAGGCCGTGGAGGAGCAGCAACCGGTTTTAGTGAGGCCAAAGAAAGGGCAGGATTTTCTGAGTAACATGACTTTTTAGGAACAAGAGGCCTTGGAGCAGGAACAGGAAATCTCTTTTGTCCATCGCTGTTTTCTGCAACTGATCCACTCCTTGCATCAAGAAAATCACTACTGCTACTTTTAACAAGGCCAGGTTTTGGCTTCTTTGGCAATTCAGGTTTGGTTACAACACTGCTCCCAGCTGTTTCAGGCTGAAGCTGCAATTCCTTGGAAGGTGTTGATCTGCTTTCGGTCCACACATCCCACTCTTCTGAAATTCTGCCTACCCCTGGCTTTGGAGCAATCACTGGCTTCTTTGTAGTAACAGATCTTGGGACAAATGAACGAGGGGCAATTTCTGGCTTTTTTGATAATCCTGAGGTATCATTAGTGCCTTGGGATTCAAAAACTTTGATCCTTGAAACAATACTATTTTGGCTCCTTTCTGTACTCATGCTGTCCATGACCAAGTGATTGTCTAGTAAGCTGTCTTCATCTAGAAGCGGTGACTGCTGAATTGGAGATTGCTGCTGTTTTGCAGTAGACTCATTCACTTCTTCTGCACTGTCTATCTTACTTTCAGTACTTTTGACCACAGGTCTGAGATTGCTTCTTGATCTTGGCTTTGGCACAGGACATATCACAGCATTGGGATTTTCTTGGCACCTCTGACCTTCAGGATTTTCGAAGACTACTAAAGGATTCTCATTTTCTGCAGGAGACTTACTCAGAAGAGATGCAGGAGGCCTAGGAGGTTTAAGAGGACTCTGCCCTGCTAACAGAAAAGAAAAGGTTTTACTTATCTATGCCAGAACATTTAATTTGTGCTATTTTTTGACAGCCATCAGGATGGTAAACATGATGGCTTTCACTGAGATCTCTACTGGTGCTTGTAAAAATACAGTTCTGTTCCTAAAAAGATGAATGGAAAAAATATACAAACTTCAGGAATAAACTGAAGATTGCCGAAATGCATGGTATCTACAAGTTGACTTCAAAACCTCCTGTTAACTTGCAGCATTGAGGGGCACGCAAACAAAATCCAGACCAAAGAAGAGTACAGCAGCTTCCTCAGCTTGGTTTGCACACTTTTCAGCCTGAATGTATGAAGTGCTGCTATTTTGATAAGATACCTGAGCTTCTCTGGCCCCAAAGTTCTTATTGTCATTTTGGCTGAATTGAACAAAACTTTCAAGATTTAATGATACTCCGAATGCAATAGTAGCTATTCAGAAGAAAGGATTTTTACAAAAATTTACAGTAGTAATACTTCACAGAAATTTAACTGTTACTCATATTAAATGCCACACAGACCAACAATTAAGTGCATCTTCAGGAGACAGACTAAGGTTTTCATCACAGAGAAATCCAAAACAGCCTCACCTCGACAGCCTGCAGATTCCCAGTGTGGAGGCACACTAGTTTTTACATTACTTCCTGGCAAATGGCTGATTAGTTCCTCTGGAAAGTCAGTTTGTGTTGCAGAAGTAGTGGTATGTCTAGGAGCAGCAGCATTATTGTTATTTGTTGTATTGACTTGCACTTGATTGATTTCTTTTATCACCTGCTCGTACGATGGCGGAAGCTACAAAATAGAGAGATAAATATTAAGGTACATCCAGATATGATACTTAAAATAAAAAAGGCATTTGAATTAAGAAAATACTAAATTAACATATACAGAAGAAAAGAACACTGTCATAGTCTTCTATTCAATGTGATGAAAGTCTGAGCAAGCAAAATCTGTTCCTCTTTAACCTAATGAGCTTTTTACCTTCGTAAATCAAACAATGCCTCATGTAAATTCACGCTCACCTCAGCAGGAAGATGTTCATTTCTCCTCCACTGAGCATGAGATGAAGCAGAAGGGAATCCTAATCCTTGAGGAGTGACAGGACTTGCACCTGGAAACCAGGAGGATGACCGGAGGGGTTCAGCAGCAACTATTGTAATTTCAGGACGCCTAGAAATGAAGACAAAGCGAAATAATTACCTAAAACATTTACAAATAGCTCTTTTAAGTATAACAGTTCAAGGTTTTCCTGGAACGGGAAATAAAAATAGCTCAGGTCTTCTTGATTTAACTAAAGGCATCTTTCCATGATTTCAAAGCAACTTACCTGACCTTCCTAACAAACACTTAGAATCCCATTCAAAGCCGTTAATTAAATACCTTAGCCAAAAAGTAAATTTATTGGCTTCAGTGAAATTATTTAACTGCTTAAAGTACTTAAACACAAGTTCAACTCAATTAGATGGTAGAAGTCTTAGTCTTCATGGGATAATGAGAACTAATCATGTCTTTGCCCTTAGCCTGCTACAATCTGAAAACAGTAGGGTAGTTTTCTGCTTTTTGGCTGTATTATCTAAAAACTCGTGTACCCTTAGACCCCAAGGGAAACCTTCCAGGGTGCTAAAGTGGGGCAGAGCAAGCCTCACAAGGCCTTTGGGACAGGGCTTATTTGCTTCCATCACCCAGAACCACAGAGACTTCCATGACAGTGAAGGACCCACAGGTAGCACCCCTGGTTTATCACTGTACCAGCTCTTTCACAGCATCAGCTGCAGGAGTGGCCCATGCTCCCAGGCCATGGTCTCTGCAGCACCACTGATCCATCTCACAAAACTTCCACTTTGAAAAGGGACTTCTGTGAGTAGGTAAAGCATCTGCTTACAGAAGCTTCTGTCTGCTGACAGAAATAAAGCTGCAGAAGCACAGCTTCTAACTATTTTTAAAACGATTTTTTTTTAAAAAAGGGCACAGTTCCTTCACATCTAAAATAATGGCAGACTCAGATCACCAGCCATCCAGGTTGGTGACCTCCATTCTCAATACCCTTTGAGAAACTGAAAGGAGGCTTTAAAGTGTGCTTATTTTCATTGTGAAGTGATCCCGTACATAGATGTCAGGAAAATAAAACAGTTCTGCAGAGGTTTGATGGTTGGTTGCATTCCCTTTTTGAGGACACATAAAAAAGTTGATGAGAGAATTCCTCAAACTCTTGACCTATCATGCTTAAAAATCAAAGCATTTCTGTTTTTTTCAAAGTCTACTCTAAACATACTAAGGATAGAGAGAAGGAAAGAAATAAACTAGAGGAGAAAGCCATAAAAAGTAATACTGTGATACAGTCTTTTACAGTAACACCTAATTGCAATATAAATAGCAACATCATACCTTCTATCCCTCTGTTGATCACTATGGCTAGAGGTCCGAGAAGCTGTTTAAAGAAAAGAAACAAAAGTTTTGAAGAGGTTAAAACATAGAGTCACAACAATATGAAGATAATAGCAGAGCCCTTACCAATCCACTATCAATGAAATGCAGAACATAGAGCATCTGATCCTAAATCCCAGATTTTAAGGCTGGCCAAGATTTTTTAAAAAATTGTGTTATATGAGAAGTTTTTAAAATATTCAGAGTGGAGTTTCATAATAATTTTAAGTCTCTCTATGTCCAAGTTACCATCAAGAGAGTTGGTCCTGTCCTCTGTCTTCTTCATTCCCACATCTTTCTATATTCTGCATTGTGGGGACCCTAGAGTTGAAACTTCTTTTCCTTTCACTAAACCAATACGTGAATTAAACAAAAAGAAGTGCTAAATATATCAGGCTTTTCCTTTCGATGGATAATTTCTGAGATGTGCTCTTCAATCTTATCTAATGTCTCTTTCTGCTTGTTTAATAGAAGGGAAAGGTACTAAGGCGCAGAACCTGAAAAGGTATTTCACTCTCCTTCATGTAAAAAAGAAAATACTAAATGTTACCAGCTAGATATTTGCTAAAGTTTAAATCACGTGTGGATTAAGAGTCAGAAACTTTTTTTTCAAATCATATGTTTAAGTTACATAAAATAAGCAAATCCCGACCTCTTCGTTTTTCTGGGTTTGCCATATTTACATTCAAATAATTTCTTTCAATGGCCCCATTGCATTTTCATTAGAATTTCTTTAGAGAGAAAAATTATTCAAGGGAAATTTTTTTTGCATAGCAAGTGCAATTTAAGGAAGTGGTAGCATCTTATTGTGCAACATCACAGCATCATTAGCCAAAATCAGCAAAGCATACTTGATTGAAGAGTTGCAGTGTTGTGTCAGACATACCTCTTCGACAGGGCATTTTGGATGTGCACTATTCATGAGTGCTAGAGGAAAAAAAGAAGGGGTTACAGAAGACAAAGAGGAGGTGAAGGAGAACAAACCAAGGCTTCAGAGTGCCAGAAGCCATGACCAAATGGGTTAGTCATGCAAGGATAGTGCATGTGCCAGTGCTGTAAGAAGATAACTGTAATGTCTATTCACAACACAGGTGCTAAAAAATGAAAATAAAAGTACATTTTATTTCTAGTTGCATACCAATTTTAACAGTGGGTGCTTAGAAGTTTTCCTTGCAGTAAATGAACCATGAAGAATATAACTGAACATGGAAATGTCCACTGTATGGCTCAACAAGGAAATACAGTGGGAATGATGAGAGGGAAATCAAATCTCTTTGAATGCTTTTTCTAGTTTAAAATTCTGGTTTATTTGCATTTGCCTTTTCTCCCTTCCAAAAACAATAATTTACACTGAGGATTTGATACAGCTGCAAAGAAGTTGGGATTCCCATAATTTATACTCTCACCTTCCACAGAGATTTGGGCAGGCAGGTTGATCACAGCAAGATTTCAAGTCTTGCTCAAATGATTTCACATCTAAATCAGTTCTGTAAAAATTGTTTGACTGAGTAAATAAACACCTTGCCTTCACTTTCTTCTTCAGAGATCTCAACACAGTACTGATCTAACACACAGGTTAGAGGAAACAAAACCCAAACTGACTCAGACCACTCAAATCCAAGATTACTTTCGCAAAGATGATGGAAGAAAGTGTTCTTTTGGTAAATGTAGTCAATACAATGGCTTGGGTTATAGCCCAATTCCCATGATAAGGGCAGGAGAAATAAAAGCTAATTAATGAGGAATGTAGAACTGAATCAATAAACCTGTCGCCTTATTTCACTATTTCTTAGTTTCTGGAGAAATTATACAAGCTCTTTCTTCCTGTAAGACTCTGAATGTGCTTCTATTTATCAAAGTTATTAAACAGGAAAAACCTATAAAAAGCCTTTTTCCTTTCTTAACATAGGCAAAAAAAAAATCCAGTGAGGTATCTATGTAATCCATCAAGCTCCAAAATTCAAGTAAACAAATAAACTCTCTTGAAAATAACACGTTTAAAATATTAATATAAAAATTACTTTACTAGTTGATATATATAAACATGTCTCCTTAAAAGGACTAATGCCCAAGCCATCATGTAGATTTTCAGAATGTACTCATTTTTCTGGGAAAAAAAAATCGCTCAAGCATTAATGGAATCAAGTTACTTCCATGTGTATAAACATTTAATATAAACATTTATTTTTTAATGACACTGGCAAAGGTCTTCCCTTCTTCCGTCAACATCTCTATTTTTGCTGTCACGTTATTTTACAACTGCACTTTTAGAACATATTTTGTTTTGGAAGTTCTTAAGAGGACTTAAATATACAGTAGAAACAGAGATGAAAGCTACTGCATCTTCTGCTCTCAGGTATTCCACAAATGCTAGGGAAAATACAAACTTTCTAAATAATCCTTGTCCCCAGACTCTCACAGCTTTTATTCTTCACTATTTCAAATAAATGAATTTAAATTAAAAAGTGCATGAAAGAAGACATGAATTGTTAAAACATAATACACATCTGACTTAAAAAACCACAAGAAAAAAACCTGCAACCATTTTTCTGGCCTTGTGGTCTTTTGATCCTTTAAGTCCATTCTTCTTTCCCTTTGTGAATTGTCTTGAAAAAGCATACTATTAATTTTTCCCTCAGATTTCAAATTATGGCAGTTTTAAGATTTAAAAAACCTCTCTTCCATCAGGGGAGTCAATGGAAATGTATTTCAGTGCTGGTTTGTACACTGACAACTAAAAACAGTTGGTTTCTCAACTTCAACAGTAAGAAATGTGCAGGGTGAGAATCACTAACATTTCCAGAAGCTTGTGCTTAGGGGTATTTAAGTAAAACAAGCAAAGTAGCTTCAGAACAGGGAGGAGAGGAAAATCTCAGTGCATAAAATCCTCACTTATTCATCTTATAACTTTATTGGTCTTGTGGGGGGAGGGGGAAAATCAAATCAACTCCTACCACCGTAACTATTTATTTCTGTTAGTGTCAATGAGGCACTTTATTAGCTAGTGTCAATGAGACATCTAAATGTGTTTAACTGCATATAGCATAAAGGATTAATGGTAATACTGTAAATAGAGGGCAGAACAGTAACTTACAGATTCCTCTCTTGTACTTATTCCTTAGAAGAACTATTTAGTGGGCTTTTTTCCAATTATTTTTAGATGTGTGGATTAAAAAGGGTATTCCATTTGTGCTGTATACTTATGTTTCAAATTTTTTCCTCTACTGTTTTTTCTCAGGGTCCTACTTTTCAAGTGTGCTTAACATGTCATTTTTATTTGAAACACATACAGATTATGGTGCAGGGGGTATTTTAAGCTATGGGATCAAAACGTCTGTGTAAGTACAACCACCATTTTACCACAAACCCATAAACTTTGATGCTACAGAAAAGCTGGTGGCAACAGAAGTCTGACATGCAGATTTGAGTCTTTGGAAGAGAGCTAGGCTAGAAATTACAGTCTTTCAGGCAACCTTTTAAGGCAATACAGAGACAACTGAAGTTATCACGGCTCTGCTCAGAGATAAGATTCTGTTGTGAGCAGAGTGCTTCCACAATGTATACACTGCATAACAATATTTGTGTGCTTCCATTAGCAAATCTGTATGGAATACTGAACAGTTTTGTCACTGTAGAGTGTTTTAAAAGCAAGTTTAATTTTGCATTAAAGATTGGAAAGATAGCCTCAAATAGGCCAAGCCTTTCTACAAAAAGGACATGTACTAATATTTAAAAACACACCTTCTTTAAATGCTTTCTAAAAACAGGCTAGACAGTTCTTCAAAACCTATGAAATATGAAGACTATTAGACTAAGAAGTTATCTGTGTCACTATATAAATGCCTAGGAGTAAAGGTTATTCATTATAGTATCTCAAGGAAAGCCTCAAGGGTGGGCAAACACTCTCTTCCTTACCTACAAAGTAATGCAGTTTGAAGAACTGACAGAATGTTCCCACCAAAGAGACCACTCTTGCAGTCTTCAAAATATCAAAGGTGTTGCATGACTACAGAGATCCTTCTTCAGGGAACACTAAAATGATCAGATAATCCCCAAGCCAACACCAGAAAAAAGAGCCTTGGTTTCACCCAACATCTGATTAGACTATTTCTGAATAGAAAGGTTGTGAAGAAAAGATGTGGAGGTTCAAACTAATTGGAATTTTTCATGCATCTCTGCAATAAGAGAGTTTTCTTCCAAACTGTTTCTTGGCACAAGGGGGAGGTCTTGCTCCTTTTCTTGTCCTGTTTCCAGGCACTGCAGGGAAATATTAGATTGTCTGACATTACAGCTGGGCTGATTTAATGCCTGAATGTAGCTAAAGAGATGGTGATGCCCAATTCCCCTTCCAAACATGGATTTTTGATTCCCCTTGAATGAACGTTAGCACTCATGTGACCCCACAGTGAGTTCACAGTGATAAAACAATAAGCATTGTCTGTACAGTTTTTGTCTCACTTTACCTCCCTGAACCTGCTCACCTTGGGCTCAGACTATCAGCAGCACAGGGGAAGGAACATGCCACCCCCAACAGCAGTCTCCTTCCTGCCTTTGTCTCCTGGCTCCAGTTCTTCTTTGTGCAACTTCAGGGAGGGAACTGATTAAAAAATAACCCAGGGAGGTAACAGGGATTCCTCCTCTCACCCTCAGGGTAATCCTCTATACCCTGTTCACAGCTGATCTAACTGTGAGGCACCACAGAGCCTGGCTGGCATTGCTGCTGAATAAGATCTTCATTACCACACCCTTAGAGCAAGCCTGTAGTTTCACTCAAATTTGACAATCATGATTTACAAAAGCACTCCTTCCTACACCTTTCCTTGGGCTGTATGTTCCTGCCTCTGCACCATTCCCTGCATTATGCCAGCCCAAATGTTTGTGCAGATGGGGAAGAGAATGAGGTCATGGAATTGATCTGGCTAGGAAAAAATGGGAGCCAAAAGAACCTAGGAAGCCCCCAAGCAAAACAAACAAAACCCATCGGCATGAACCATCTGCAATGGCCTAAAATTGCAAAACTGCCAAATGGAAAGCCACAACTTCAGAGTGCATACAAACTATTACACATCCTTCACTCAGCC
Source organism: Sterrhoptilus dennistouni (assembly GCA_013397095.1). Taxonomy (NCBI): domain Eukaryota; kingdom Metazoa; phylum Chordata; class Aves; order Passeriformes; family Zosteropidae; genus Sterrhoptilus; species Sterrhoptilus dennistouni. Next base: position 820,016 of record VWZU01010893.1, read on the forward strand.
ATGTATTTACTTAGGACAGAATGAGAATAGAACAAGCCCACAGGTTCTTCCAACATTTTAGGATAAGAGACTTGCTTCTGTAGCCCTGCTTCCTAACACCCTGGACTGAAAGAGCAGAGAAGAGAGTGAAAACACTGTTCCCTTTTTGTCTCACTGCTGCAGCATTTGGCTTGCTCTTTCTACTTTCTTTGGCTTTCTTGTGCATGTTGCTGTGCTGGCATCAATGGAAATAGTTTCACTGATTTCAGTGGGAGCTGGCTAAGAGTGGTGCGTCCAGGCCTGAGACCATCACTAAAGATCCTGGGGGAACTTTTTAAGAGTAGAGATCAAAAGATTACTCCTGAGCAGATCTCATGTTCACATGCTTGCTTCCTTCAAGTTACATTGGGCTCACTTTTCTGAACCCTATGGAGCAGTCAAAGAACTGAAAATGACACTGTCTTTCTATCTGGAGTTGTGGTCAGGGCGCCAAAGGAAAACATTCTTGTTGCCTCTGGCCACAAGAAATGGAGAGACCTATCAAAACAAAGTGATATACAGCATTGTCCACAAGTGGGTAAGTTGAAACCCTGTACATATTTACCATGTTTCTAGAAAATTTGAAAGTAAGAGCCCAAAGAATCGGGGATTAAGAATAACTCTGTTAGGGAAATACACTAGTCCAGAGAATATAATTCTTTTTCCAGATTAACTGCAAGGAGAGTTAGGAATTATTCAGTATCCATTGTAATATAGGTCCATCCTAACAGCACTGGGTACTGGCATACAAAAAACTACAGTTTCATATACAATGTCTTGCTATGTACAAGGATATTATTTTGCTATCTTATTACCTGAATAATTCACATGGTACTTATATTTCACCACAGTTATTCACATGTTAATAAGTAAATAACATGAGCCACAGCTTCTTGACTGGATTTTTTTAATGTGATTATGCCTCAAAACAAAGAATCACTTGCTACTACATTTTCAAAAACATAGATATCAAATGCTCAATGAACTCTTAGATGATTTCTCAGTTTGGCAAGGTACTGGGGCTTAGGCGGTCTGAATCAATTTCTGACTCCACCACAAAAGGCCCTCTGTGATTTGGTGCTCTCTGTTTTCCAGTTTCCATCTGTGGTAGCAGCAGCACAAATAAAGTGTTGCATTTAAATGACAGCATCATGCAGACTCGCTCTGAGTTAAGCTTTCATGACGCCCTTTCACTACCTCCAATCTAATCCACACTAATGAGTCCCTGACTAATAGGTCCAGGAGAAACAAATCAGAACTACATACACTAATTTATTTTTCCCCATAGCAGAATCCTGAGGGTTGTTTCATTAACATGAAATTAAAAGTCATGGACAGAAAGGAAACAAAACTGAAAAGGGGAAGAAAGTAACAGCATAAAACACTTTAAAAGATGCATCTAAAGAAACATGTGTTCTGGAAACATCATGAGCAGGGAAAGGGGAAAAGGAATTAAATACTGAAATCAGGGAAGAGGAGTTTTGACTTTCATTCAAGATTTATAAACAATCCTTTATTTTCCTAAACAAGCCTAGTACATTAGTCTAATTCTATCCCCAGTACAGTGCATATGCAGTTGCTACAAATTTCTATTAAAAGAAAACAATCTTCTATTTTGTCAAATGAACTAAAAATTGGGAACCTCTAACCCAAGCTCTTCAGAGATGGATCACATCTGTGCACAGATGTGCTACTGCATAAATAAGAAAATGTTAGCAAAAAAGGAAAAAAGGAACGTTTAAAAATACGGTAAAGAAAGAAAGAAAGAAAGAGAAAGAAAGAAAGAGAAAGAAAGAAATAAAGAGAAAGAAAGAAAGAAAGAAAGAAAGAAAGAAAGAAAGAAAGAAAGAAAGAAAGAGAAAGAAAGAGAGAGAAAGAAATTACAGCCCCTCAGCTTACTGCTTACTTACTTAGAGCTACTTTGTTTTTGCATACCAAGTTAAACAGTTACTAAAAATAAAGATGTAGCAATCTTACAACATTATAGTTCTCAAAAAGGAAAAGTAAACTTACATCTCTTGATTGCTGCTCTTATGGATGACAAGGGTCCTTGGCTTATTGAAGGAAAAAAAAAATTAAAACATGGTTAATGTCTTGAAGAGAAGACAATTAAGTAACATCATGCAAAAATTCCCCATATATTGTAAAGGGTTTGCCAAGCCTGTTTTTCCCCTACGTTGTTATCTTACAGAAATTTGTCCAGAACTCCTGGACTGTACAACCATACTCAACCCCTTTTAATGAAAACCAGGTTACAGCTTGGCTTCAAGACTCTTCAAAGATAGAAAGCTAGTTATTAAATCCATTACTTCTCTCAATTCTGTCTTGAAGTTCACATTCTGTCTCATGTGGGCGTGCATATTCACAGATTATAAACATTTAATGACTTAACATTCTCATAAATAAATAAAACTTACACAGTGAAGTAAAAACCTACAACTCTTTTGCTAAATATCCTTAATGATTACTTAACAACTTGTCTTCCTTTCCAGTTGAGATAACATTTTTCAGTAATAACTTTGTGGGTGGGGTTAGGAAGACAAGATGACCAAATATTTGTTGATACACAAGGACAGAAGAATGTTTCCTTTTGCCAACTCATCTGTTTTCTTAGTAAGACTAAGGTTTCTGATGACTCTCCTCTGAATGTTCTATCTAACAGATACAGCAGTTCCTACTATTTCTGCAGGTAAAAACAAATATAATCTGGGATTATCACTTTCAGAAATGTTGCAATTTGAAGAACATGGTATTAATATTCTTCCACTTTGTGCTAAGATACAGAGGAATTAAAACAACACAAACAAACCAACCAACCAGTTCAGAAAAGAAGGTTTTTTTCTCTTTTTTTCTCTTTTAAACGCAAGAGATAAAGAATATTTATTGGTGAGAAGCCTCTGGAAGTGCTGAATGGACTTTTTAAAGGCTGAAAATAAATAGACTGTATCTGGTTCAAATTAATACAGTATTTTAACAACAAAACAAAGGTATACTAATCAAGCCTTTTCCAGAAACCTTCCAGCACCAGACTTTATCAGCAGGAATGTTAGCAGAGGGAGTGGATTAGCATTTTAAGTCTGTTCTCACTCTGCTGGTGTGCAGCACACCAACTCTATCAGGGCTCAGTTTAGCTCCACATGCACATGATGGCCGCAATTACTCCAGTGCAATGAAGAATGGGGGGATTTGGAGGAGAGAAAAAAGAGACAGTCAAAAAGGATGTGGATGAAAAACGTCCTCCCTCTACAGTCATTCTGGAAACTAATTAAGACTAGAAATGAATGTTGCTCTGAAAGAACTGTTTTCTGAAACAGTCTGGCTAGTCTAGGATAAACAATGCCTATTTGTCTGGTTTCAGAAACAGTTCAAATGTGGCTTGGCCCCAATCCACGCTGCTAGCAAAGCTGCTTTAGAAAACATTCCTATCAGTCATATTCCACTGTGCATTTTTAGCAGAAAAGAGTTCTAATTTTTCTTCAAAGTGTCCCATCATAATACAGCTTTATCTTTAAAAAAACTTTTAGTTGTGTGTTCCTCACAGATGTCCCCCAGACTCTTTTCTTAGTTCCTCATATCTCAAGTCTCTTTCTTTTGGATGTTCATTTCTGAAGCTTTATTCTTTTGCTTTAATTTCTCTGAATAACTGCAATCTTCAGGGTTTTAATCGTATTTATTATCAGATAGGAAGGAGACCAAAGGCTGGTAACATGCATCTGAAATCTTTTGGAGCAGCAATAACTTTCTATACTAATAATTCAGGATTTACTTAAGTTTTATAGGCAGAAATTAGGAAATCTATGAAATATGCACATTCAGGTATCAGTAAGGAACAAGTTCTTTCTTCCACTGGCAAAAGCCCTTTCACTCATTGCAATTTGCCTCAGAATCTGATAAACACTTCCCATATAAAAGCAAGTCCTTTTGGCTGGAAATCATAGGAGTTGTCATGTAGACACAAACTGAAGCTTTCTGCATAGCATGAAGACCAAAAGGATACGGGGAAAACATTTTTTAAATCAAAATGCAAAGAACAAAGAAGTAAAACCTCTCATGAAATCAACCTAGTAAAGTTGAAGAATGGATATACCAAGGGCAGCAAGGCAGCTCAAATATGCAACTATCTGTAGAACGCAGGATAATATGGTTTTATTAGAAAATTCATGAGCTCATAGGCAAAACAAGCTGTTAGAAGACAGTTTTTCTTTTCCACTTTCCATTAACAGGTCACTTATCGACAACCTTTTGGCAAAGCTCTACATTTCCTACCCCAGGAGAGTTTGATTCACATCCAGCTTACAATTATTTAAGCCCTTTGAAAACATGAAAATGACAGTAGACACATTATTTTTTTCTTCCCCATGAAGCTCTGTGAAGGAACTGCAAACTTCGTAACTTCATTATATACTAAGCCAGTAATATAAATAAGATGCTGATCTTGGGGCAGCTGGTGATTTTACCCATCTCTTATGCTGAGCCCACCCATCCCTGCTCCATAGGAAGCAATTTCTGGTCTCTTCTGTGTTGCAAAGGGAGAAGTGATAAGGTTACTAATAACCTCCTCTGCTCCACAGTTAATGACATGTTTTCTCTCAAGCCATCCAAATAATTAACATAACCAAATCAAATTTAATGCTCCTATTTGATGAGGTAGGAGCTGCAGCAATTACTGTACTGCATGGCCCTTGCCTCTTTCCCACCTTCTCCTCCTGTTCAAAAGGCACAGCAACGAACCAGAAGGCAGGGAAAAAAAATCCTCACAAGTGCACATGCCAAGGAAAAATGAATCCATCCAAAATGTGACTCCCCCCACAATTATATGAGAACACCCGAGGGGACAGTGTGACAATAACTAGCTGTGGGGATGGGAGACAGCAGCTCCTGTGCTGCCCTGCAATGTACATAATTGCCAAGGTGAGTGAAGTCCAAACTCATATTGATGGAAGAAAACCATGCAAACAGCACGAAGTTTCAAAGTATTAAAGAATCTTATAAACCAGAGTCATATCTAATACAGAATGAGTAAAGATGCAAACTAGTCATCCAAGCCCTCACTTCCCCTTTCTAGCATGCAGGAATGGACAACCAGAGCAACTCCTGTGACATCTGCACATTTATCCTAGACCTTCTAACTGTTATTTCAACCACAAACATTGTTTCATTTCCAGCTAAGGCAATAGCTTTGATGAGCTTCCCCGGCCAGCTCCTCAAAATCCACTTTCCACTCAGAAAAGCCCACTAAGTTCAGAGGGGATCTATAAGTTGCTGTGCCTGCTAATGCTGAAAGCAGTTGAGTATTTGAAGTCAGCAGCAATATGAAAAAGGTCCCATGGGTCACCATTTCTGAAAGATAAAGAACCCGGAGTGGTGTGTTTCAAGTTGTTAAACACCTACTCACTCTTTCTGGCAGGCTCTACTCTGGGTTTCAAGGACAGGTTTTCTAAATATAAATACTTGAGGAAAACGCTTCAAAAGCATATTTCAGATCTGTGCATTAGGAAAATAAAATTGCCACAAGGCAGACCAGGCAAAGAGCTGTAAAGTGTTCAATGCAGTAAGTGCACTTACTGTGCATAAACCATGGTTTCTCCCTCATCAGGGGCTCTGCTTCGTCATTTCCTTGACTGAGCACTGTCTCTCTTCAAACAGTTTCAGTGTAGCTACCAGGTATCTCAAAAGGCTGCTCCTGCAGAGTGACTCCTGAGCAACTGTGTGAGCATCACTCACCTTGGCAGTCCCCACAGAGCAGAGAAGGGGAGGTGCTGCTTAAGTGGAATAAAGCTCAAGCCACACAGCCAAGGCAAAACCAAGACGCACAGCCAAAGCTCCAAGGGAGCAGGCAGGGAGGCATGTCTGCTTAGAGCAGGACAGCTACCTAAGCCAAGAGGCCTGGAGGTTCTGGTTGTGTTTTCACCTGGTCCTTTAGCTGGTTCAGGAGCAGCAGAGTCTCCAGCCCAGTGGAGGGCACCTCATGGGCACATTCCCATGAGAGAATGGCTGATGGTGAGGCAGCTTGGCTGTTGAGTACAGACAGCCAAAGGACTGATGGATTTTACTTGCCCCTGGAGATCACAGGCAGGACTGCCTTATGATCGTCCCCTTCCTGCCTGTGAGCCTACCCACAGCCATCTAGAGAGGGTCTCCCCTGGCTATCTACTGTCTCCCTGGCTATCCCCAGTCTTCTTCTGCTCTACAGGTTGTGATACTGCTTGGGATATGAAAGACATCCCAAGCTACTAGTCTGTCTCATAATCTCTTCATCACCTACTTCTACACCCTCCTATTGGCTCGCATGGGATTCTCAGCAGGAATTGAGCAGCCCTCCACATTGCCTGTTCTCTTTATCAGAACCAGGACCTTTAGTTTATTTATCTAAACTGACATAACAATGATATTCTACAGGAAAACTCATTGCACTTTTTTTCATACATCACTCTAGACATACATAAAAGCCTAAAGGGGGAAAAAAGCCAACAAAAATAATGAAAAAGAATGATCACTTGTTCTAAAAAATTAATATTCCAAAGCATCTATTCCAAGGTCTCAAAATTAATGTTTTATGTCAAGTTATATGAAGCTTTTCATAAAGTATCAGTCTTTAGGTTCGCATACCCGTGTAAAAGTTAAATGTATGTCTAATTGTGATGGTTATTGACCCTGCTTTATACGCACAAAAGAATTAAAATCTTGCCATTTTTAACGTCTTGTGACGTCTTGGAATGTGAGCCAAGAATTTTAAAACAGCTCATGCTAAAATTACTGGAAGGCAAAACACTAGTTTAATAAAAAGCATCATATATTCCTCTCAGTTACCTTAGAAATCACGCCATCTTTATAACAGCCAGTGTACTACAGTGCAACATTCTAAAAACTTATTAGAAGACATTACTTGAAGCACAAAATGTTTTAAATGTCACCTAAATTATTTCACTGCAGACTGAATTACATAAAGATGGTAGTAACTTCATAGCTAAATTAGCTGTGGTGCAAAAGATCAGATTTACCACCACCTGCAGGCCAAAGACAGACTTACTAGTTCTATCAAAAAGCTCCTAAAGCTAAAAGAGAAGACTCACATCTATCTCAAAATCGTTATGTGGGTGCAGTAGACAGAATTGTATTAATCCTGTGGCAGTTAATTCACACTGAAAATGCACGCACAGTGGTGAGCTGCACCAATGCCTCCATGGCTGAGGAGTCCCAGTCCTGTAGCTGATAGTGTAAATTAGCTGACAGGGCACACAGAGTCCAGGTGCACTTTCTCCATCAGGGTCAGAGAAGCAGACAGTGCACAGCCAGTACTCCTGCCTTCCCCATACTCACCATTTCCACCAGGTCACTTGTGTTGGTGCTGGCATGGTCACAAGTCTGCCGGATCAGCCACGTGATTTTGTTAACAACAAAGAATCCCATCCCAAATATCCTGATTAGTTTTCAGCCAGACAGGCCAACTGCTCCAGCTGGCTGCAGAGCCACATGAGCAGCAGGGTGGCACTGGAGAAGCGATGGGAGCAGACAGGGAGGCCAGCAGCAGTCCTTGCAGTAAGCAGCTCAGCCTCCACTGACAAAACAAACCTTAAGTCCATGACTCTGCCACTAATCTGACAGTAAATCACCAAATGCTGGCTATACCTCATGTCAGCTGTTCTCATCCTTCAGTATCTGCTGAGCCACTCTTTATATTTTTTTTTCCTGTTAGTGCCAATCATCCATATTGGCTTACTAGGAGATTAGACAAGCACCAGAAAATGCATGGTTGGCAGCAGCCTGTCTTCACAGTCTTTCTGTAAAATGAAGACTTGCATGTTCTCTGCTAGATCACGGGGTATTGTCCTGGCCCTGCAGGTACAGGAGGCTAAAAAAGATCTAGTCACCTAAGAAATCACATGCTCAATAGTCTAGAAATTAAGACTTACCCCCATACAACTTTACTTCTCTCTTGGTTTCAGCCCCAAAAGCAAGAAATCCTGAACCAGTAATTAAGTCCAGTGACAATTCAATCCTCATCAATATGCTGAGGATGTCTGCTTCTGCATCACTAAATGAATGCCACAACCACGACTTCCCACTGTCTGGACAAGTGAGGATGTAGTTAAGCAGCAGCTAAAATCCAGCTGCTCTGCTAATTAAAACAGCTCACGTTGATCAGCATAGGGAAATCTTTTCAGGAATTGCTCTCTAGCTGTTTCTTCAACCACTTATTACATATTCATGTGCTTGTCACTGTCATACTTTGGGATCATATTTTAGCAACCAAACCTTCAATTTTAAGGCAGAACACAGGCAGGAAGTCAAAGCAAATCATGGCAGCAGATGATAACATTTCACACTTCAATTCTCACAGCAGCCTACAAGTCATGAGGTTACAACGGCTTCCACATTGAATAATGTCCAGCATAGATCCTGAAGCTGAAAAAGCTCCCAAATTTTTTGTGAATGTGAATCACTTGGCTTGTGTGCACCTTGAACTAACTCTTTCCTGATCCTGAGCTGCAGATATTCTAGATAGATTTCCTACAGCCTTTTCTTTCAGTCAACCTGAGCTGAGCTGCCCCTAACCCCAAGATGACTGTATAAACACAGCCATTCCAGAAAAGCAAATCCTTAGAGCTTGATTCAAGTCATTCTCAGTCTTCATTGCATACTGACTGATTTCAGCTCCCAATAAAATGTATGCTACAAGAAGACTTTGGCCCTGCTGTAACACCTAAAAAGGCACCCCGCTATGCCATCTATCAACATATCACACTCACTGTTATGATAAGCCTGCTAGTATGTTTTGATTGAAATCAGTAAATAGTGTTTATGATTAATGGCAATTTAATCTTGGTAGTAACTCTAGGAGTAGAAAACACCTGTAATTTTAATAATAGCATAATTGCAATGTAGCATTGTAAATGTAACTGAAGGTATCACTGAATTGTTATAGTGATAGGGACAGGATATTTGGGCTCAGCCAGTATTATATTCAGACACAAAGATAACAGTTAAAAAACAGAAGGGAAGAACCAGTGCTTTCAAATAGAACAATTTAGCTGTAAAGTGCAGCTTCTGCTGATGGAAATACTTTACCATTAAAGTCTACAGAGTTTCTGCATTTGCACATGGGGAAAGATGACAGTGCCCTACTTTTACAGTTAAAGAGTACAAAACAAAGCCTATTTCTGAAGAATGGTTTTTTGATTCAACTATTTGCAGTTGCATTTTAGTCAGTAAATCAAAGCCTTCTCTAGCCACTGACGGGACATTCTGCTTGCTTCATTCATCTCTGTACATCAAATATAACCTGGTGGCCAAATGAGCTCCAGAACCTTTGTAATTGACATCACAGATGAATAAAACCTGGTTTAATCATGAAGGATGAGCAGGACAAAGGCATAAAGAAAACCAGTAAATCTGGATCCACAGGATTCAAGATGTCTTTACAAGGCTTTAACTGTTATAAAGTATGAATATTAGATTTTCTTCAAATAGTTCCTATATTTCATAGAATATATGAGTATAGTGGTAAGATTATCTTTAAAGGGAAAAAGTGGTATGTCAACATTCTCACCTGACTAGAAACATTAAATGACTGTAACAAAATAGATAACACTACTTTTATAGCAGTGAGTATCTTAAATCCTTAGTAAATCACTTACCTGCAGATCAGCAAAGAGAAAACAATAGGGAATGGGCGGGGAAATCACCCAAAGAAATTAAAAGACGGGTATATTTCAGCTGGATTTTGACAACAGAGAACCTTCAGAATAGAAACATGAAAGAGTATTGCTCCAGAGATGAACAAGCAAGAACAAAAGGGTGTTGACTGCAAGGGCAAGAATTCAGCAGGACCCTGATGATGCATATGCTGGAGGTGAGGAATCCAGTGGAGAAAGTTCAGGTGCTTGCAAGTATACAGACGTCAAAGACATCACAGCAGTAATCAGATAAAGACAAGGTATAGGTGTTTCTTATTTTGCCTAGATATGTTTGTTTCCTGTGTAAAAAACTGCAAAATACATGCCTATTTGCTTCAATTACTGTGCATCCATTGAGAGGAAACTAGAGTAATAAGGAAGGAGTTCCTGGGGAATCTTGAGGCAACTGAGGCCTCCAACAGGCGAATTATTGAGTCTCACTTCCCAGGAACACTACTAAATAGGTTCTACACTCAGCAGTTGAAATAATATCTAGATCTTGCCTAGTCAAAGATTAACAGCACGATTCCAGCACTGTAATACAAAAGACAGATGTTTGGGATCTAAAATGTAAAATTCAACCTAACCCACAGAACTGGGATTACGAGAAGCATTTAGTACTGGTGTGACCTCAGTAGCAAAAAATCAATTGACTGTATTTGAAAATTTCTAAGTACAACAATTGCCAATGCTAAGTTCTTTGACAAGTCCCATGCCATAGGATTTCTGTGCTCCTTCAGCCTAATTCAACTTCTTTATAGGCCAGCTGAGTCAAACAAGTAGTATGAAATGTGCTGGAGTTTAACCTTTAGCTGAGTGAGGAAACAAAGGGAATTTCCTCATTGTTTTAATTATAGATGTGTGTTAAGAGCAAAGGGATTTGTTGTGAAGGGATAGCCTACATGACAGAAATATTAATATATATGCACTAAACATAGTGAAGCTTTAACTGAGTGCTTAAAAATGAGAAACAAAAAACCCCAAACCCCTTCTACAACATAAACGTGAACCAACAGTCAAGAGATGTGTTTTAGAATACTATAAGGCCATCCATATAAAGAAACATACTGATTTCAAACAGGCCATTTGTACTTATAAACAAGTAATTTAACAAGCAGCAGAAACACTAATTTTCAATCCTCTTACATTAAAATCTCACCAAAGTAAAACTATCTTCATGCATGATCACATCTTGTTGCAATGTACTGCTGACTCACCCAGTTACACCCTACAGTATGTGAGATCCATGAACTTGTAACAATGGCCCTTACAGAATGCGCAGTGCACAGAAATTGTCAAATAAAATCTCATAACCACACCCTTCATTGGACCTGACTTTCCAGAAGGCACCCTGCATGCAGTTCAGTCAGAGAAATGGCATGTCTTCCTAAACACTTCTCCCTTGCCCTTCTCGAAATATTTCCTTTTCTTCTATGCCACAGATACTGACAAAGTTTTTGGTTACAAAATACAGAAAATGATTTGCACTACACATCAACAAACCACACATTCACGTATCTGTAGGTCACAGTGTTTACCTCTGAGTTTAAACATGACCTTAAACTTCAGTCCTTTTTATACATTCACAGTGATCCAGCACCTCTCAGATTAAGGTCAACCACTCCAAAAAGATATGCATCAAAGGTTATTTTTCAGGTCTTTTAATTCTGATTCTACAAGAATGTTGGTAAGGTATAGTGTATAGGTAAAAGCTAACACCTTTGCTAGCACAGGCTGGGGAAAAGCATTCAAGTTTACACATACACAAATTATCTTCTGAGAGAAAAATAGGAGCATCCACCCATAGATCCAAAGAAACTTTTTAAATCATTCTGATGCCTATAAAACCTGCATCTATCCCACTGCAAAATCCTGATAGGCAGGAACAGCACTGAATTTGCTGTAAGAACAAAATACCTACCTCAACAACCGAGAGAAGGGCTTTAACCTCCAGGGACATTTCTCCAGAGATCTCATCTTTGAGCAAGTCACCATGCAAACATACTACAAGACAAAAGGAACTTCCTCCACCCTCAATCATATATCCTGGCTGTCTTACAACATCATGGACCTCAAATTACATGGCAAGTCAGTAAATACTGCATTCTGTAATGGATGATTACAACTTGGAAGAAATAATCACTGTAATTTTCTGCCGCTCTACCAAATTTAGCTTCAGAAACAAACACCTAGTAGAACAGATTGAACCAGACCTTGTCAGAGCAACAGCCATAAGAAATACCACTCCAAAACATTTCACAGCCACAGATATCCATGCCCTTCCCTTGCCTGTAAGTATCCCCCAAACACATAGCTCTAGCCGATGCTCCTCCATGCACTCCAATCAATGTGTGGGGTGTCATCAGGTAAATTAGGCAGAGGAAATTAAAAAGAGCCACAAAGTATCAGCTTATTCCAGCAACTGAAAAAAAAACAAAACAGAAAAAACAAGGACCAGTGGGGTTATCCTTCTCTTAAAACAACCACTTAATCTCTGACCTCTAACCCTTGATCCATAATTTTTACAGGGACAGAAACAGAAAATAAATATTATTCTTTTTCCATCTCTAGTGCAACTTAAAGGCCCTGGATTCAGATAACATAAGCAGGTAATTTCTCTAATCTCCACTCTCAGTGATGCCCTTAATTCCAAAGGCAGTGAATCATTCCCGTCCTTTTTCTCATATCAGTCAACCTTCTTGCCTCTTGCTAAAATGCCTCTCGGCCTCCAAAAGTAATAGTGACTTTTTCTTTAAGACTACCTAATTGATTGACATGATCTATTTAAAAGCAGAACAACACCATTTTAACTTACTCAAGAAGCAGCAAAGCTATAAGGAATGACAGCTCAGTCTCTTACACTACAGAACCTAGAATGCATTATATAAAACTAGCAGACACCAAGCTCAAAAGAGCCAAAGAGACTTTTCAACACGCAGTGTGAGTTTAAGCTTTGGCACTGCTTGCCACAACACACTGTAGGTGCCAAAAGTGTGTATGAGTTAAAAAAAAACCCCAATGAACACCTGTTGGCTAACAAATATGAAGTATCACTTCTCTCAGAGAGCAATGCCAGCAGAGAAAGGGAGGTGATCCTGCCCCTCTGCTCAGCCCTGGTGACTCCATCTGGAGTGCTGTGTCCAGTTCTGTGCTCCTCAGTGGCAAGAGAGACATGAAGCTCTTGGAGCAGGCCCAGAGGAGGACAACAAAGATGATGATAAGACAGGAGCATCTCCCTTAAAATAACAGAGAGAATTGGGCCTCTTCAGCCTCAAGAAAACTGAGACAGGATCTTATTAATGTCTTCAGTATCTGCAGGAAGGGTGGCAAAAGGATGGAGCCAGGCTCTGCTCAGTGGGACAGAAACTGATGCACACGAAATTCCACCTGAACGTGGGATTTTTACTGTGCAGGTGACTGTGCCAAATTGTCCAAAGAAGTTCTAGAGTCTCCCTCACTGGAGATACTCAAGAACCATCTGGACACAACCACTGCAATGTGCTCTAGCACGACCCTGCTTGAGCAGGGTCCTTCACCTGGGTCACAACAACCCCGGGCACTGCTACAGCTGAGGGAAGAGAGGTTGGAAAACTGCCTGGTGGAAAAGGGCCTGGGGATGCTGCTTGATAAGTGTCTGAACATGAGCCAGCAGCATATGTCTAGGTGGCCTTCCAGGCTTGTATCAGGAACAGTGTGACCAGCAGAACCAGCACACTGATTGTATCTATGTACTTGGTACTACTGAGGCCATACCTTGAATTCTGTGTTTATTTTGGGCCCCTCACTACAAGATGGACACTGAGGTGGTGGGAATGTCCAGAGAAGAGCAACAAAACTGGTGAAGGGTCTGGAATACAAATCTTACGACAAGCAGCCAAGGGAGTTAAGAGTGTTTACCCTGGAGAAAAAGAGGCTCATGAGAGACCTTATAGCTCTCTACAGCCACATGAAAATAGGTTGTATGAAGATGAGGGTCTGTCTCTTCTGCCAAATAACAAGCAAAAGGACAAGAGGAAATGGCTTCAAGATGCACCAGAGAACTGCGTTATCATTTCAGATCTGTCTTTGATGGAAAAAAAAGAAATGCTGCTATTAACAGAAAGCATTTCTCGACAGTTCACACTGTAAAAATTTAACAGAACTCATTTCCTTGTCAACAGCCTTAGAAGGAAGAAGATAGATTGAATGGCAAAGCAAATAATCTTTTGTCCTATACACCAGTAAGGTGTGGCAAAAAAGCCTCTCCTGCAGCTGTCACTAACATACTTGTCCCATCATACTGTTCTCTTTCTTTCTAGTTGTCCAACCTTCACCTGTCAGGAGCACTACATGCTTTTAGCTATTCATGGACCTATTCTTTTAGAAGGGCCTGCGGAAACAAGGCAATAAAACAACACAATGGTTTTAAAAACAGCTGTCCAAAGAAACTGTGCTTTTGGGAGAGGAAAGAAGCTTCCTGACATGGTCCAAACTGTATCAGGATTGTTTGAACTAATACTGTATTCATAGAATCATAAAATCGTCAAGGTTGGAAGAGACCTTTAAGATCATTAAGCTCAACTGTCAACCCAGCACTACCATTGTAACCCCAGAACCACTAAACCATTAAACTGAATAATCCAGCACCAGATCCAGACGTCTCTTGACCACCTCCAGGGATGCCAGGGATGGTCACTCCACTACCTCCCTGAGCAACCTACTCCAATGCCTGACTACCACAACAGTCAATTATTTTTTATAATATCTAATCTGAATCTCCCCATCTCAGCTTAAGGCCATTTCCTCCAGTCCTCTCACTTCTATAACCTCCTTTCAGGTTCTAATACTAGATACCGGATACTGGTGCGCAAGGGGATGGGGAAGCAGAAGTCAAATGATATGAAATAGAAGAATTCTAATAGTAAAACCAAAGCTGTTTCTTTTTACTAAGCATTTATTAGCAAAAGTATTGCCTAATAAAAATATGGTATCACTGAGGTACTTCTTTTGCTTCAACCAGATATTATGCTATAGATCAAAAGAGAGATTTAACAAAGTAATGACTGTTTGTGGTTGGAACACCCTGATTAAATTTGGACCTTCTCTTTAATTAGAAGTCAACCTTTGCCTCAAGCTTCAGGAGATGGCAATGTCCACCACAGTCAGATGACAAGCCTCTTGTAACAATGCTCCCAAGATTAAGATGCAGCTATGCATACTTATAAAGACCACACCTCTATGAATACTTTCCACATTTAGGGTTGCATGGTCTAACATCAGTCCTCTGTAGCAGGGGACCCTCCTGGGGTATGAGACCTGCTGGTAACCTGCCTTGGTTGTAAGCCTCCAAGGAAACAGGCAACATGACTTTTTGTATCACTGGATCTTAGTTCTCTTCTTGAAGCTGAAGTAGCTGGAACAGATGAAAAAGCAGCTCATCCTTGTCTATACTAGGGGCTAATACTAGCTCAGTTGAGCCTGTAATTTGTCACAGATGGCCAAAACTAGGACAAACTCAGCATGCAAACATGGCTTAAATTCAAATGGTGATGTCTGCATTGAGCAAATTACCACTTCTGAACAGAGAAGTTTTGTAGCAAAATCAGAAATGCAATCTCACAAACGACAGGATCAGAGTCTAAAGTACAGCTGTGCAAATTGCACTTTATACTGTACATTATACTAAAATACATTTAAGAGGAAGAAATTATCAATGTGACAGGCCTCACTAGGAATACTTCACCCCCATGATATAGTAAGAATGCAACTGTAATATGCTTTAAAAGAGTACTTGATCAATACTTGATCAGTACTTGATCATTTCAATGTTCAACCTGCCAAATCAGACGCTGCTACTTAAGGTAACTGATTCCCTATACTAGAATAAAGAACAAAGACACCAAAGAAATAACTTAAAATGAAATTACAAAGTAGGTGAGCTGTACAGAAAAAGAGAAAAAAAAAGAATGAAATAACAATCTCTTCTCATTTGTGCACATCAGAGTGAGAGGCCATGGAAACGAGTACAATATAACTCCAAACTGAGCTCTCCCACTCAAATTCCAGAGGCAAAGGAAAATGTAGATACTGAGCCTAGACAGAAACCTACACAAATCCTTAGGGAAATAAATGAAAGCTCCAACACTCTTAAAATATCAACATGAAATACTTTCAGAGACAATCTAACAATTACTACTTCTGCGTTATAGGTTTACAACACGCCGAGTCTGCCTCCTCAGCCCTGACACATATCCTATAGGCTTCCCTTAGCAGCTCCTCCTCCTTTTCTGTTTTCTTTGAGAATACTACAAATACCTTTGGAAAGAATTCTCTCCCAGCCCTCCTTCCCAGCTACCACATAAATTTCATCTGCTGTTCATCACTGAGATGTCTTGGGGAGAAAAAAAAATTATAAAGAAGCAAAATTATAACCATGACTGCTTACTTCAGCTTAAAAAATGTGCAATTGTGTCTTTCCTGAAACCACCTTATTCAGAACTAATGTCTATCATGGTTGTTCACACCCCAGATAATTCTCCTAATGCACACGGAATGTGTCTGGATGGTCCTCAGGTACTTTCTATAGGAGTCTATTCTGAAAGATGACGGGATGAAACTTTCTCATGTACACAAGATGCCCAAAGAAGCAGTGAAATTCCTTCAGTGAAGACAGAGGGCAAGCCTTTTTCTCTTTATTCTTTCAACAACCATCTCATTTGCAGCGTTATTTTCCATTATGAATTTGAATAAGCACTGGAGAACAGCCCAGACAACGGAAGGAGTTGTTCAGGGCACCAGAGCAAACAGTCCTTCAGAATTCCCTTTGCAGAAACCAGGAACAGAGCACTCTTTTTATTAAAACAAATCCCTCTTCTCTGTTTAGGAATAAGGGATCTAGGAGGCTGGCTAGGATACACCCTTCACAACAAACTTTACTGCTATCTGTGAGACGAAGAGCCAAAAACCCTCAACACAACCATGATGAATTGGCAACAACATTAAAACAAACACCCCCAGGAAGAGGCTCTAGGTACTCTTGTGATCCCTAACTGCCAAAATCTCCACTGAACCCGTCTACCATTTATTCCTCGTCTCTACCTGTGATTCTTTTTCTCTTCGTTTACAGATAAGTATAAACTGAGCAGAGTAGAAATGAACATTGCAACAGCTCCAATGTGAAAGCACGTGCTGATGATAAAGCCATGATTAACAAAAGAAAGACACCTAAGTAGATTCCAATCTCAAATTGCAACAGTTTAAATCTATATTTAACCTGTGGGATTGCACTGCGTGAGTGAGTCCAAACTTTATCTCTTAGAATGAAAAAAAAGGAGTCACAAGACCCTACTTTTAAGATAACAAGGAAAGTCACAACTCAGAGCTCTTGCTTCCAGTTCTGCCATTGATTGACTGTGGAACTTGCAAGAAATCACTCTGCCCCCTTATACTGAACCTGCTTCATCTGTGAACTGGAGACACAGCTATTTTTTTCCCCCTGGAAATCAGCCTTCTGATCCAACTAACCACATGAACACTGACAGCAGCCCAAAGGAGAGAATGAGACCTTTCTTTCTTGGAGCAACACAGGCTTAGCTCACCTCAGGGCAACTGTGAAACTGCACCTCAAGGATCTGGAAAGGAGACTAGATACTTTTTACAACTACCCCAACTTCTGACCTACTGGGAGAGTACAAAAGCAGGACATTTCTATTTTCATAGCCTAAAAGCATGCTTAGACCAGGAGTAACCTGATACTCCCTAGCCTTAAAAATTGCAAAAGCTAAATGTAATGAATAGCACAGTAAAACGTCCCCCAACATTCATTCTTTCTTCTACACACAACCCTTCCCGTTCAGATGGAGTGCCAGCAAGGTTCAAAGTCTCAAACTTCAGATCTTTATCACAGTCTGTAACACTGGCTGGATGGGCAAAAGCCTGAAATTCTCCTGTGTAAAACAAAAGCATTGACAAGGCTGAGACATTGCTAGTAGACAACAAGGTTTTTAAACAACAGCAATTAAAAGCTGTACTTCAGGATGTTTGCGTGAAGGAATTCGGTCCTCCTGGATATTAAGTAATCCAGTGTTTAGACTCTTTTGGTAGTGTTTCCCACAGCACTATCACTTGGAAATAAAGTTAGTAAATGACAGACAAGCAGCCCCTGAGTCAGCTGAAAGTAAGGAGGCTCAATCTCTCACTCCTGGGAGATTTTCAAAACTTGCTTATAAAATACCATTGTGGGTCTGATCTAGCATCAACATCTTCCCACTATGAGCACGATTACATGAGTTTGATTACATGACCTGCATGACCCTCCCACCATTCTCTGATTTCTCAGTACAGAAGCATCAGAAGTCTTCCGACACTGCCCCTCTGACTAAGACAGAGCAATCACCAACACTATAAAGTTTAACAAAGAAAAAATGCCAGATTCTACCCCTCATAGGGCAACCTTGGGTGTACATACAGACTGGGGAACGAGAGGCTGGAGAGCAGCTCTGCAGAAAGGGAGCTGGGGGTGCTGGTCCATGGCAAGCTGAATGTGAGTCACTGAGCCCCGGCAGCCAGGAGGGCCAACCCTGTCCTGGGGAGCATCAGGCACAGCCAGGGAAGGGAGGGGATTGTCCCACTCTGCTCTGCACTGGGGTGGCCTCACCTCGAGTGCTGGGGACAGTTCTGGGTGCCACAGTGTAAAAAAGACATTGAGCTGTTAGAGAATGTCCAGAGGAGGGCAACAAGGTTGGTGAAGGGCCTTGGGGGGAAGCTGTGTGAGGAGTGGCTGAGGTCACTTCATCTGTTCAGTTTGGAGAAGAGGAGACTGAGGGCAGACCTCACTGCAGTCTGCACCTTCCTGGTGAGGGAAAGAGGAGGGGCAGACACTGATCTCTGCCATGACCAATGACAGGACCTGAGAGAATGGCCTGAAGCTGTGTCAGGGGAAGTTTAGGTTTGACATTAGGAAAAGGTTCTTCACTCAGAGGGTGGTTGGGCACTGGAACAGGCTCCCCAGGGAAGTGGTCACAGTACAAACCCTGACAGAGTTCAAGAAGCTTTTGGACAATGCTCTCAGGGACATGGTGTGACTCTTGGGGATGGTTCTGTGCAGGGCCAGGAGTTAGATTTCAATGATCCTTGTGGGTGCTTTCCAACTCAGGATATTCTATGACCTTGTGAAGCTATTAAATGACTGACTGTAATGTTTCAACATAGAAAAACCTGTTATTGTCTGTTTTCTCAAGACCTCAAAAGCATATTGGTTTGTAAAACCATCTCATTTATTTATAAAGTGGGGACAGTTCCACCACATTCTCAAGTCAGTGCCTTAAGATTCCCCTTAACGCTCTGTTAAATTCTTAAGATCTTCATTAAAGAGTGTCTTTTCAGGCTTTACAGATAATCTGGGAAAACACATT
This sequence comes from Sterrhoptilus dennistouni, assembly GCA_013397095.1. Lineage (NCBI taxonomy): Eukaryota > Metazoa > Chordata > Aves > Passeriformes > Zosteropidae > Sterrhoptilus > Sterrhoptilus dennistouni. Next base: position 839,103 of record VWZU01010893.1, read on the forward strand.
CTTAAGATATAGTCACTGTTACTGTAGTATTTCTTAAATACAATTTCACAAAATAAATACTATATAGCAGAGGAAATAGAAATGCAGAGAAGCTTTCACTAATGGAAATAATGGAATTCTGCTACATTAAAAACAAACCCAAACAACTAAAATTAAATGGATACAAAATACCATTCATAAAAATGATCACTTGATTTACCAGAGCTCCACTAAAGGGATCAGTAGCCCCTTTGATCAGCCCTTACAAATGCTTGTTTATAAAGGAACAAAAGATGACTTTTGTCCATTTGTACTGTTGACTTAATGCATTTTAAATAAAAAAGCTCAATTTACTGCAATCAAATGAAGGTAACCAGCTGTAAAAGAACTTAAGCACATTACAGACAGCATGCAGACTATATGCAGTAAAGCCTAGGATCTGTTTCTAGAAATGAACTACTTATTTTCATCCCCCTCCCCATTTTTTACAGTAGACACTGATATTCTAAAAATCAAAATTTCTTACTTGACTTCAAGTGATTGATACCCTACTAAATCTCTCAATAAATTGCTGCAGTTGTTAGCTACCTTCATCCTCTCATCTCCAAGGTCAAGACAGCTACAATGAATTATATCAAATTACAGGATTGTGTTTCAGGATTTTTTGATCCATAATCTTTAACCAAAAGAAGTAAAAAGATTCCAGTTCCTTCTACAAGCTTTACTCATGTTCAGTGATTAACTGCAAATATGTAGATGCCTGAAATCTTCTATTCCATTACTATCATGTAATTTTCACTTTGAAAGCATTCAGAGGAATAAAGATCTACTTTTTTGACCTAATTGACCTGTGTTACAGCAGTGCATGACCTGAAGCTACCAGAGACAACAGTACAAGCATGACCTGACAGTAAAATCAAGAATTATAATTATAGACCACTGTTACCAGTAGAGACATATTTTAATAATATCTGAAATGTAACAATTGAAGAATGGATATTAGGTCATGAAACTAAATGTCTCTTGACAAAAAATTGACATAGCAATAGGTATTATTTGGATTCAGCAAACATTTGCTTTGATCATACTAATGTGCTACATTTAACAAAAAATCAGCACAGAGCAATACACAAAATAGATACAGAGGCCCTGTTCTGCTATTCCTTGCTGTATCGAAATTCTCCTGACTTGTCAGATGGTTGCTAATATACCAAAAGAGGCAGAAGATAATATAATAATGCACATTTTGTAAATGTTACCTAATAACTGTTTCCCTCCCTTTAAATCATTATCTATGGTCTTTGGTTCATTGACTCTCTAGATTTCATCCCCATGCTATCTAGATCCCTGTACTACCCTCAGAACGCTCCCTCTTTCTGTAGCATTTCTCCCATATTAAACATTTGACAGGCCAATAACCAAACTAGAATATTTGTCAGAGTTCTTGACACTGCTGTAAAAATTCTTCTAAATGGCATCACCCTATAATAAACTAACTATATTAATGACCATTTATATACTGTTCTACCTAGAACAGGTTTTTTTATATGTCTTTCATTGCAAATGAACTATGTCCAAGGTATGTTTTAAAACTGATACTGTCTCACTCTACATAAACTCTTCATCCCTAATAATGCAAAAACTCGAGCACAAGCTTGAAATACATCTAGAAATACATAGGCAGAGAAATATATAAGAACAGGAGGTTGAAAAGGACAAGCTTTAGACCCTTGAAATCACAAGAAATATTGTTATGTGACTTTTTTATTATAATGGATGTTGTTCCAGACCAAAACCTAACCTTACAATGCATAAGGAAGAGTTGGTGATGGTTATCTGGGCCTTCTTTTGGTCTCTTCTTATCCCAGTGTTCCATGTTTGTACTTAGACTCCACAGACTTCTGGGCAAGATCTCACCGGAGTTTTGTATGAAACAATAAACTACTTCTCCAGCTGTCTCTTGGAAACATCTGCATCTGCTATTTAATCTTAGGTTACCTACCTTCCTTAAGGCTCACTGCTTACTCCTTCATCTTGTCAGCTGGTCTCCCCATGTCCACCTCCAATATTTCATAGGAATTCTAGTGCAGGAACTCTTGTTTCTAGACCTTGAGTTCAAGACCTGCAGTGTCATTTTTGTTCCACTTGAGATCATGAGAGGGATAGCATATTGTGTTTTTAAAATATGCATCCCTCAACATGCAGTTTAAGCACTAAGTACCCAAGATGCCTCTGAACCACTGTATTTTCTTCTTCCCTTGTCATGAACTGCTCCCAGAGAGGACAGTGTCCTAAGTGCAGTAGCTTATCATAAAACGGCATAAAACTGTCTCCAGTAGAATTCGCACAGCTCAGAAATGCTGCCCATGTAACAAGAGAAGTGTGCTTTGCACTTCAATTTTAGCCTTGCATACTTCATGATTTAGTTTTCCCTCAGGTCTTCTATCAAGGGGCTCTGGCCTTGATACAACTGCAGCTCTTTTCCTGGGCATGATATGGCCAGACTCGGGATAAGAATCTCATCCAGCAATCTGTCACCGCAGAATAATGCTTCCCATTATAATGAGAGATGAACCACTGAGTGTAGCAATATCAATTAGCAGAGTACATCATTTAAGTAAGGCAGGCTGCTCCTGTTCCAGTCTAGAAACAGCAGTGAGACATGCACAAAACATTAAATGCCATTAAAAGTCACCCTTTAAATGGTGGGTTTTTTCCTCACAACTCATGACACAATGGCCAGTGAGACTGAGAAAGGGGTGGAAGATACATAGATATGGTCAGAAAGCACATGCCCTACGGACAAGAATGAAAGACTACTGAAAGCTGCATTTCTCTTAACATTATGAGCAATCAACATTATTCTGTTAATTACTCTGTGCTTTCCACATAAGAATTTGGAGACTGTAGTCCAGGCAACTTAGGGCAGTGTTTTATTGCCAAAGCTGGTCCACGTTTGATTTTCCAATTCCAGGGAAAAAAAATCCAAAGTTTTACTTTGCTTTTGGTCCAAATTCAAGCTTCTAAAACACATTCCAGAGCAAAAAGGTACTGGGGAGAACAACTAGAGAGAAGAAAGGGGAAGAGATTTAAGGTGTTTCAACCTTACACTAAACATTTTGATTAAATTAGATTTCCTTTTGATAATGATTTGGATTTATTTGACATTATTGTAACATGACATGATCTAATGAAAGTGCTAACATTTAGACTATAACCACATCATTTTAAGAAAAGAAAAAAGTTTAGTATTTTTAAGTATTGAAGAAAATCAGCACATGCCGTGATTGAGCTTTTAAGCAGATAAAAGTATTCAAAGACAAAGGCAACACGACTTAAACAACGCTGCTGGAATCAGCTACAGTGCTGTGGCAGATGGGGGAGGGCAGGGAAAAACATCCTCTCCCGTCACATCACACAACAGATACAACACATCAAGTGTGCTGTAAGAAAATGCTACACTGTTCTTCCAGCTATAAATGCTAGCCCACTGTACTGTAAAAATGTGCTAAAACGGAAGAAATGTAGACTGTAAAAATCAAATGAAAAGGTCAGGTCATGTCAAAAGCCTGGACACCAGGGGCATTTTTTGGAAAGACTTTTCAGAAAGGAACGGGAGAGCCAGTGTTTGCTGGTCTGCTCTATCACTTTAGTTCATTAAAATTCCACTATCTACCACATGACATGGACAAAATCCTATTCCCCAGTGGAGAATTGAAAGAGAGAGAGTTTGAAAATTAAGCAATAGAGAAAGAGATTGTTTAAAAATCAGAGGACAAGAAGAACTACAGAATATTCAGGAGCTGAAGGGAAAATATGGCCTTGCAAATCAATAGCCTAGAAGATCATTAAAGTCCTGATGGAAATTCTAAATAAACACAATGCGTTGGTGTGTGTGTGCATGTGCGTTTTGTTTAAAACACTTTCATTTGCTTCTTGTGAAACGTTAGGTATGATGGGATCAGAGTTAATGGAATAAATAATAAAGCGTTGCTATTTTTGACTGAACCAAGAATTATTTTCCTTGCTATGGAAGCAAACAGTTCAAAGTAGCAAAAGTCATGAGGGGCTCTTTGCTTTGCCAAACAACCCTGTGCATGATACATAAAACAAGCATTTGGAGTTTAAGTGTACACAATTACAATGTAGCAAATCCTATTAATTTCTTGAACAAAACCATTACCCATAAGGAATATAAACCAATTATTTTTAACACAAAATTATTTTGGTATTACATGACTGTTACCAAAGCAGAGAAGCAGAAGAATGACATTTTTATATTTCTGGCCAATTTTGTAGTTCACTCAATAAAAGAAAAAAAAAGGGAGGGAAAAATAAAAGAAAGTGAAGAATAAATTAACAAATAGAAAAAATGCAGTTCTTACCCTGAAGAGCGGCAGTCAGGTTTATTTCTTTCTGAGCGATCTGTGAGAAAGGAGGCATAATATCAGCACAGAAGTTGGATGTTCTTTAGCAATACTAGTAGAGAAGTCTTTAAGAGAACTGTGAAACCCTATGACTAGCAAAACCAAAAGCTGATTCTGTTCTAAAACTGTTTTCCCACACTGGACTAAACTGCCTAAGACCAAGTAAAATTACTTGAAGTTTAACATTTGTTACAACTCTTCCACTCAAAACACAGTGTATTTAATGTTTTGTATTAATGCTTTGGAAGCTTCTCTTCCCTTTAGCTGAAATGAATTGTGCTTTAGGTCAGGATAAAAATAAGGGAGAGGGAAGAGGAAAAAAGAAAAACCACAGATTACTCAGCGCAAAAAAATCATTCCATGAATCATGGCTGGCAGAGTTCCCTGACAGGATGGGAGAAAAATCAGCAGTCGGTTGCAGCAACATCTGCAAATACATTGAAGCCAGTGCAACCCCACCATTAACTCTTCAGCTTCTGGGGGTTCCAAATACTGAATTTTTCTGTGTTTTTAGAAAGGTTTTGTTTATCCTGTAAGTCTTTCAAGCAGCTTATTTGGACTAATGAGATTGACCCACAAAAATCTAAACATAAAGCTCCAGTATGCAAAAAATGTATAAAATACTTCTCTCAAGAGTTATGATTATCATACGAGCCATTACAAAACGACCACAGTGTTATGATATTAGAATTCATGTATTATCATTTGTATTTTAAGTCCAGAATATCTTTTACTGCATGACTTTTGAACTACCTGAAAAATTGAGACTCTTGTCCTCCTAAAATGCATGTATTCTAAAATTAGAGGGGGTTTAATCTTTTAAAACAGAAAGATCCACTCTACAAGCAGAAGGTAATTCCTACAGCTACATACAATCTCCACTGACCATGGTAATTTTGCTTCTAATTTGATCTGTGTGTATTTTAAAACAGAAAGCTATTTTTTGTGTGTTAATAAATACTTTACTGAAAATCTTGTCTATACAAAAGAGTCTTCCTAAAAAAAAATTCACATTCACAGATTGTATTTTCAATCTTAAAGCTCTGCATTTGAAATAAAATTTGTTCTGTTGACAGCACACATTTGTTTGTGCAGTTTTATCTTCTGTATAAAACAAATATTTTCCTCTCCAAACTTTATGTGCTCATTTGATTAAGCTTTCATTAAAGTGGTAAAAATTATCTCATGTCAACAGAGATTAAAAGTATGTAATGCTTTTTCCATCCATAGGTGCTCCTACTGAGCTGTCACAGCCACACAGTTATAATTTATTGTCTTCCTGACTCACAGCAATCTCCATTTCATCACACTGTGTGCAACTTTGCTAGCAGAAGCAGCAAGGTATAGCTCTGGAACAGCTCAAACCAGAGCTGCAGCAGCAGTTCTTCAAACATACACTCCTTCCATCCTTACCATGTAACCTCCTTACCTGTGAGCACTGAAAAATATGAGACCGGACTTCCTACTGAAATCTGCTTGCCATCTGTTGCTTGTTATCAGTGTCTCCTGTTCTGTATGCAGCCACAATCTAACAGTATTCAGACAAAGCCCTCCCACTGCTAAAAGGATCGTGTGAATAAACCAGTGAGAAGGAAGAAACCGAGTCAGAGCACATGCAAGCACATCTGGGAGCTCTCCCACATAGCCCATGTCCAGTCAGCAGATCCACCACAGCCCGCCCACACCACTGCAACCTGCTCATTCAGGAAATCAATGTGATTCCCTTTTCCCTTTTATTTTCATTCCTGTTTCAACATTTCAATACTACATTTGGTTTTGCACATTTTATTTTCTGATAAACTTAGCGAGAACACACCATCCACATGCATACTGATCTTCTTGAAAAGCACGAATTGTAATCTTACAAGCGAAGAGCCAACATTATAAAATAGAACTAAAACCTTCACCTCATTAAGTTTGTTGTGACCTTAACCTTTTAAATTTGTTTTAGTTTCAAGTATAATGAGAGACTCAAAGAGCTCAATCTTTCAGTTAGGTGCTTGGAGTCAATTAGGTGGTGAAGTCACTGTCCCTGGAGGTGTTTACGGAAAGACTGGACACGGCACTTGGTGCCATGGTCTGACTGACCGGGTGATGTGGTCATGGGTTGGACTCAATCTCAGAAGTTTTTTCCAACCCAATTGATTCTGTGATTCCATAAATTTTTAAATGCTTTTTTGACATTAGGTACAAGCATCAATTCAAATAATGACACACCCCTAGACGCACTAGAACATGAAATCCTAGAAAAAACAGGAAATTTTTTTTTATATACAAAAGCACGCACACACAGATCTTATTTCTCCATTCTGTAAGCAAATCCTTGATTTGAAAAAGCTGAGTCTCAAAGCGCATGCCCACAACTGATTCTCTTTTCTCTATACATGCTACCTCAATAGCAGAGAGATCTCTTTGTAATCTTTTCTAACAGAAATAAGCAAGAAGACTGTACAGTTACAAAGATCTGAAATTTAAATCCTGCACTACAGATTTTTCTGCTATATCAAAGATACAAATTGCTATAAAACATTACAGGACATGATGTCCTTCTAGCAGGAAACTGTACATTCTTCAATTCTAAACTCTGGAAGCCAAAACCGTGTGTCAGATCAGAGCAAACATTGAATGCTGCTGGACTAGCATCTACAATGAACAAACAGGCCAGTCTGCACTCTGGCATGGGAAATGCACAGGAAAAAATGCCACTTCCAGTGACAGATACTACCCTCTAGACACAGGACACCAGTACTGTCCTCCCTATCCTTCTGTTGCTAAAAGTAATAAAATTCCTTACTGTGTATGTAGCTGTAGTAAAATATACTAGGAATTCATAAGCAGCTAGTACTCACAAGCTACAGAACCAGCATGTAGGATCCTACATTTATTTTAGTTAATGAGGTTCTTTCTGCCTGTCCTCCAACCCACAACTTGCATAGCCAGAGATCTGCAGTCTCTCAATCTGTGGGAACTGACCAGGCTCCAACCTCCTGTAGACCATACGTCAAAATTTTCTCTACTTCATACTCACATCTACTATTTACAAAACCTTTGTTGCCCTCATGAAATTACAGTCATACAAGAGAAACATATTAGCCTTGCTCAGCAGCAGCCTAAGGATATAGTGCAAGAAGCCAAGCAGCTAGCAGGTGGAGCAGATGAGGTGGAAGAAGTCAGACTCCTGGCTGAAGTAGGGAAGATTGCTGCCCAGTTCTGAGCACAGCAGAAGAATCAAGGAAAACATCAGGGCACAAAAGATCTGCTCTTCATACCACAACTGTTTGGAAATCTAGTGTTCATTTATGAAATTGTGCTCTGTGTATTTCAGCAGTAACATGGAAACCTTACGCCTTTTTTCAGCATTCAAAGGTTGAGTGGCAGACAGAAATGCCATGTTCCAGTTGCTTTCAGAAAAAACTGTGATTGTCTTACACTCCAAGTTCAGGAAAATTAGCTTCTTTTGTTGTTTGCTTTTAGTATGATAGAACAGTTTTTCTTCTCACGGAAAATATAAATACAACCATCAGGAGAAAACTGGGTCAACATCATTTCAATTGCTCCACAAACTCGGAAGACTTTAAGCTTTTGCCAAAAAGACCACCAATGCAGAAAGCAGTATCTTTAAAGGCAATCACTCTTGTTTCTGGAAGACAAGCAAGAAAAGGAAAAAGGCAACTCACACTAAGTAGAGCCATTATTTTCCTCTGTTTATTTTGCAAGCTTCTTCAAAGCATCTTGTTGCTAAGAGTGACTTCAACTGTAAAGTTTGCTCTCACTAGAAAAAAATTCAAGTATAAACATAAAATGTTGTTGAAAAATGAGTGAAAGTTAACACACATTCTGCCGCATCAAACTGCAAAGCTACTGGGAAACCTCCAACGCAATTACCTCCTGAGGCTGGTAACTTCCCACTTTTAACCCCATTCCACAGTTTGATCTCTTAAAAGCTGAAGAGAGGAAAGGGAAGCACATACCATTCCCATTTCTGGGAAGTATTATATCTTCAAGTTTAACTATGCCTGTTGAATTGACCAGTCAGCAAAAGAGGCAGGACACAAACACTCTTCAGGAAGACACATACCAGGAGTCTCTGTCCCAGCAGTTTTTAGCCCCCGGATGGCCCCAGCAGGGGTTTCACAAGGAAAGAAAGCATGACATGCTACTGTAACAATGGCAATGCTCCAGAAAAACCAAGCAATGGGAACTAAGCATGGGCTTTTAAGCAGTGCACCACCAAAGCAACACCAAAATATAGAGAGAAGTGATATTTTCAGGATAAGCAAATTATTGGAAGAGGCTGTACAACTTTCATTTGATGATGCATCTGAATGCACCAATCCCCAATGAGCTTTGAAGGCTGTCAGGCCTTAAGAACCCAGATGCTGAGATCAGTACAGGAGCTTTACAAAGCATTGTGCAGAAATGTGATGACTCCTGCCACTATGTTAGTCATATACATCTAGACCCAGGTGACCACAGCTAAATGGTGCACCAGTCCCTGCCAGCCAACTGCATCAAGAACCCCAAATTTTCATTTCTAATTGCCAGTGTAGATGGGACCCTCACTCAAATGAATTGCACATTTTCTGGGAAAAAGATCTGCATTTCTGCAGGATTTTCAATGCTAGTTGCTTTATTTGCACTGAGACAAGCAGTAACTGCCACTGATACCGTGACCTTTTTGCCTCTGTTTGTTAAGGCATATTGTGGCTCAAAGCCACTCTTCCTTCTTTTCAGCACTTCCCTCAGGTTAGGAATCAGAACAATGCAAATTGATTCCACTGTGTAGAATCTACTATAAATTTTGGTCAATTTTCTTAGGAACAGCCATACAACAAAACCCATAAAACTGAACATTTGTTTATGTATTTTAATATTTTAACAGTAGAGTCCCTTACCAGTTGTTTAAAAGGTAGAAGGCTCAAGCACAGATTAATGAGAAGCTTGGAAGAAACTTTTTAAATTTACTTTATGTATAGCTTTACTGCAAAAGGCTACAAAATCAGGACATGCTCAGAGTTTTTAATTGTGAGAGCAGACCATTTTTATATTTACTTTAAATTCAACAGTATGCTGTTGACTTCCAGAGCAGTACACTGCCAGGAAGAAAACAACATAATAACATCCCCCCCGCCCCCAAGAAATTATAGTATAGTAGTCTGTCAGTTTTAGTGCTAAACAGTAACTTGAGTCTGTAAGCACAAAGCATTCCTGCAGTTTTTATACTTGGGAGTAATGCTTTTTTCCCCCCTACTATTAAAAACAACTGATAGATGGCTGGGGATGGATCCTAACATGTAGCTGAGAACACACTGAACCTCTGCCGTCGAGTATTTAATTTTGAAACCTACTGATCCCCATACAGCATGTAATTATCCCAAGACTTTAAGTTATAGTATCTTTATCTTGCTAAAAAGGTTAAAAATAAACCATAATCGCATTTAGTGCGCTTTCAAGTGCACAACGTTTAAGTGAAAAAAGGATTTTACTGGACAGCAGAGACCAGATTTGCCAATGCTACATTTGCGGTTGATTTGTTTTTGTGACTCTGAAGTTCCACCCCCTCATTCTTGCTCCCACATTTCTTCTGCACTGCAACAGCAAAAGTGTGTGTGCATCAGTGTGAGCATATGTGCTAGCAAAAGTGGGGGCTGATGCAGAAAACAAAAGAGAAAGGAAACAGACTGTGTAAGCTCTCACCATTTCTCTAAAAGGTTCATGCTGTTAAAACCTAGACCAAACTCAGCACTGGGAACTGGGCTTGTTCTTAAGCCAGAAAACAAAGTATGTAAACAATCAAATACACCCACTACATACATACATTACCACACTTTTGCCTTCTACCACGGTTGTTTAAGAAGGAAATTTAGGATATAGCTGCTTCTGAAGCTCTTTTTCAAAGAATTAGCAACTCCTGAAAGTACAAAGCCCCACGTCTTCATAAAATACATCCCATCTGATCAGTGCAATGTAATTCTTAGATTATGTACTTCAGGTATAACTAGACATAGGTATCAGTACACCACCAAAATCACAGCGGGAGCTTCTCTAGATGAGCCCTACTAGTTAATTTTTTTATACTTTCATAAGGAAAGTATCAATTGACTCAATATTTTGATGAACACAAGGCTTATAACCACAAAATACGTTCCTCTCTAGGCATTTCAGAAATGTTAAATCTATATTTCTGAAAAATAATTCTCTGAGGTTGCTAGCATTGCCATTGAACAGAAAATATCTTTCAAGAGCACTGTATGACATTTTTCTTCCCAAATCAGAGATTTAGCATGCCTGCAGAGATTCTGCATATTCCTCAGCTAGACCACAGAGCTCATTCAGTCCTACCTATATCTGCCTATCACAGGATGCTGATACACAACGTGCAAAAAATGCAATAGTGATACCCGTGAATAAACTTGTCCTTCTGACACTGTATTAACAGACTACCTTATAAACATTACTACACAATATGCAAGATCCAAATTTATTCCATTCTTTTCCTTCTCAGGGACTCGCCCTGCTTGAGAACCAGAACATCCAGCACCAAAAGTGCCTTCAGTTTTGAACACCTGTGTGTAGGTACACTCACCTGTCACAACATACTGTTGAGACGGTAAACCTCAACAATAAAAGTCCCCAGTGTAATCTTATGGATTAAGCATTTGGAAGCTAAGTCATATTCAATGTGGACAAGACATGGATTCACAATAAAGTGATGAATAGCAATTCAGAAGATATTCCCTCTCCTGTATATTAGGAAATTAATTTGGCTTTAAAACAAAGAAGAAAATTTCTTTCTTGACTATTTCATCCTGTGAAGACACTGACAGAATAAAGGTGACATTGCTTCCAATTTAGGTATCAGACATGACAGTGAGTGCAAGATACTAAGTGCATAGGTCTGCACTGTGGGAAGAATTTGAAGACTGGGGAGATGAAACGACACAGAGAGAAAAAAAAAAATCTATGAAGAGAAAGGACTGTAACACACTCAGCCATTAAAAAAAGCAGTATCTCTAAAAATAGAAGAAATGTACCAGGCAAATGAAAGTATTCATTTCTCTTGAGATACCACTGAAATAGTCAGTAGCTTGTTCTTGGAATATTTTGTGGTCCTTTGTCACTATTTATAATTAAAGAATCTCCAAGCTGTTTACCCAGTTCATCTAATGAGAACAGCCTTAAATCTGACTGATTTTGTTACAAGTACTTATTTTCTAGGGAAGTGCATTTGAAATTAGCCTATTAACAAAATATTTTCCCTCCAGTGACATTGGTAATTCTGCCCAACACAGAAATAAAATAATCTGAGAAACTGAATGTAACAATTGTTTCTCATGTGCACTGGATTCTTCTGAAGTACTATAAAATGGATTACTCCCAAAAAGGACTATTGCCCTTTATCATCAAATGAACATTACAAGACCTAGACACATCATAAAAGGGATTAATGTGAAGATGCAAAAAATGGATTTATTTAATGATAGTGGCATATACAAATAAGTTGTTGTACCTTGAGATAATTCTCATCCATCAGCTTTGAGCACATACTTAAAAGTTGTGCAACTCTCTGCCACTATTCCGCAGAACAGGAAGCCCAGCACTTTGCTGTTACTAAAGCAAGTAATGTTTTAAGGCATATTATTTAATAATGCAGTGATCGGCATCCAATTTTTAAAAATGTGAATCACCTGCATTCTGAAGACATTTTACTGAGGTGTGCACTGAATTAATCCACATCTATTCCAAAGTAAGTGTTAAATATCTACCAAATCCCCTTTAAGGTACCTCAGAGTCTTTCATTACTGGCCTAACGTGTGCGTGTATATCTGCATAAATGCGCCTGTTGGTCCTGGAAGACCATCCTGACCAGCAGTCACCATGTACAGCTGGATTCCTTGCACCATGATGTCACCTTGTGCAGAAGGCCCATGTCTGCTGTCCACCTGATCCCTCTGTAGCCACATCTTCTATGTCCATGGGAAAATGAAGGGGTGTAGACCCAGCTGAGCAACACTAAATTAGGATCTTACTACAACTTGAGATAGGAATTCAGAATAGAAAGTCAATTCCAACAGTGGGAGCACATTGAAAGTCCTGACTAATTGGTAAGAGAGCCAAACAGGAGAGGATTACTGAGGAAGCCCATAGGTCCTCAGTGTCTTTGACAAGGATAGAAAGATGCAGTCACTGGACACCCTTGCCACAACCTTCTTAAGACAGGCCCACTTGCCTAAACAATGTGAAACATACCCTCCCAAGTGCCAAAAGAGAAGAGATAATGTTTTATGAAGAGGGAAGACATGAGACAGGGAAGGAGACATCAACTCAGAGAACAGATACACACCAGCTATGATGGAAACAGAGGTAGGCAACCCTTCCTGGGGTTTTATAAAAGCACAGGGCTTTCATACCACTTGGTAGCAAGTTTAAGCATGCTCAGCAAAAGTAAGTATGGCTCACAACACAGAGTCTGATGTATTATTTTTTATTTAAAAATCGAAAACATGGTAAAATTTACAAAATATATTCAAACCACAATAAAAATACTGGAGTTCTCTCTGTGTACAAAATGAAAGCTGTAAGTCACAATTCTAGGAAGTGCACTCTGAGCAACCACTCAGATACATACTCCTTTCATTTTTCACATACGGCCTTCGTACTATAGACAAAGCTGACTGCTGTATTTATTTCTGGGAACATTACAGTATTTCACAAAGCCATCTCGCCTGTTTCTTCCAGATTTTTGACAATTGTATTTTCTCCTCCTCTCAGCCCCTCAAAAACACACAGTAGAAAAAGCAGCTATTATAAAAGTAATTCTCTACTTGCTTCTACGCTTGACATGAGACTACTGCATCTTGTTCTCAGTCTTCTAAAGGCAAATTTCATCCATTCAGTTGCTACTCAGGTAACACAAAGCAGTTTCGCCTACAATTCGATGAGTGGCAAAAATCATATGGCAATTTAAAATGACCAAATGAAAGGATGGCAAAGCTATTAAGCATTCAGAAACCCTCCAAACAAAGAATCCTGTGCTTACCACAGACAAACACAGCTTTTCTGGACACTCTGGTAATGCTGGCAGAAACAGGTCCAATTGCTTGGTACCTTGGAGGAAATAACTACCCTCCCATGTACTCCTAGACCTCTCCCCGATTTTGTGAACTCTCCAAAAGGCCTACAGATCCTGTCAGATACATTCAGCCTCTGTAAATACACTAATAAGTACCTCTACATTGCTATGGTGCCAAAATACCATAATGACACACTGCAAGTAGTTATTGATAATGGATCCACAAACATCAAGCTAGTGGACAGCAATTACAGGAATGAAACGTGCCTGATGTCACGGCAGCTGCTACCATGCACTTCCCAGAGATGACACTGGTGATCTACAGCAAGCTTTGCACACTTGAACAGAAAAAAACTCCTTTTTTTCATGAAGTTAGGCCGATAAGTGCTGAATACATGAGGTCTGCAGCATTAGCCCATCTCATTATTCAGTAATACTTGTTTCATGCTGGCAGTGACACTCATCCAAGTGTGGACTTGACTGGCTTAAACAATGGACGTGGTAGACTTGTCCAAGTAGAACGTGGCGCATGCTCAGCCTCAGGAACTCCATTTCAGGTGAACTTCATTATCCCAGTTTGGAGTTCACTGGGTGTTGTGTCACACTTACTAGTGAAGAATGGAAAGCTTAATACAAATGACAAAGTCTACAGTATTTGCCATCAGCTGAACTGTGGCCCTTGGCAATGCTGTTCTTCAAGTACTAGGTGGAAGGAGAGAGACTTCTTATAAAACTTCTACTTTGATCCCAAATCCCACATTTCATTAGTTTTGTACCCTACATATACAGTACAGACAGTTATAACATGATTACAGCACACCAATGGAGTAATTTATTATGAGAAAGTTATTGAAATGCTGAGCTTGTTTCCAGAAACTTATGTCCCATCTCTCCAACAAGATGAACCAACAGTATTTTAATAACAAATAAAATCACAGCACACTGTACACTCAAAAATACTTGTAAATGAATTAGCACAAATATGCACAACCTGAACCAATTTTCATGTAGAGATCTGTGATACCAAGCACTCAGGTTTTAATGCAAGAAGAAATTCATGATGAATACAAAACTATTGCCTTGAGAAAGCAAATTATATTAATTTTAGCTTATCTCTTATAAATAGAATCTAAATGCTATAACCAAAGAAAAAAGTCAAACAGCTTCTTTTATGCATACAATATTCTACCTAGAAGGAGAATGGATCAGAAACCCTTTTGTAGGAAACACAGTGCTTGAAAATTTACCTAAGTTTTTAAGGCACTAAATCACCATGATCAAGACTACATTAAAAAGCAGGATACAGATAAGAAATTTATCATCATAATTCAAGAACCAGTAAGTACCCAGCAGAAATACCAACTAGGATGCAAAAGACAGTAACTGATTTCATGTATTAAATGATCGTGTTCCTTATTACCATGTAAGATTTGAAGACTAAAAGTCTAAGTGGATTCAAAAAAGGAATTAAATTTATGAAAGATTAATCCATTGGCAGCAATTTAGCAGGGCATTTCATATGGAGCCTCCCAGAAGTTGCTAAGAAATTGACTGCAAAGGGGAAGGAATCTCTCTTGGAAGTAAAAGTTAAATCCCAGGAGGTGTTTCTTGCATACTTTCCTGAAGACATTTGTTTTTTCAGCTTATGTGCAGGGACACACTAGCACAGCTCTGAAAGGCTGAGTGTGTGCCCACTATTAACCCCAGGAGTAACCATTTGAAATCTTTAGCATGTTTTGATCCAATCATATTTTCTTCAGAAGCCTGAACAAGCTGGCTGAGGTAGTAACACATACACAAAATAAATACTATAACCTCTTTAAAATCTTAGGGAAAAGAAAAAAGTTAACAGTAAAATTTGTTGCATACAGCTTCTACTCCAGTGTGAAACTTTTCAGCCTTGCTGTCATCCAGCCCTTCAGGCTGGACCCAAATACAGCCATAGAAAGCAGGAAAGTAGGGACACATTTGTTTTTTAACACATGCAAGAATTTCCAAACCAACTAGGTTCATCTTTGAAGCATCTTATTTAGCACTCCATTAACTTCTGCCAGAAGATTCTAAATTCTCAAGTAGCAATGTCAAATTGATGTTTTTAGAATAACGCATAAAATCCATACAAATTTCTACAGATTTAAAACATCACCTGAAGCAATTAGTGTACCAGCAGTACATCAAGTGGTCAATTTAAAAATACTGATATACATAAGATCCTGTGTCTGTCAAAATTTATACAATGTTGAGGGAAAAAATGGGAATTTTTCTTGGTATGTGCCATCAACCACTAAATCTATGCTTTCTCACAAAACTTATTTTCGTCCTTCTCTAAAGGGAAGGATGCTTGCCAAGCATAAACCACAGATCGACAGATGATATACTGTGTTCCCAAATCTGCTCTTGGAATGTTTCAGTGCCTTTTGTGATACTGTTTTTCAAGAGCAGAGTAAAAAAATCTTGGCCAGCTATGAAAACAACACTTCCACTACATTTTTGTACAGTCTGAGGATCTGAACAAGCAAAGCAGGACTGTGCAATGAGAAGGCTGACAGGACCAGACTCTTTTACCTCAGAAAAGAGAAGGCAAATAAGCTATTTAGCTACAGCACACAACTCCTTGTAGGGCAGCAACCAAGACCACAAATGCAAAGTCTTCCTGGTGTTAGTGGACAATGCTGACTGGGGCAATAGTCACAAATGTAGCTTGGGAGGTTGAGGCTGTAGATGAGCAAAAGTTCTACCATTAGGAGTAAGCAATGCACTGAAACAGACTGCCTGCAGAGGCTGTAAATCCCTCTCTTTTGGGAGACTTCAAGACACAAAACCTTGGCTGGACTGATCTAGCCTTGGCAACAGGCCTGCTTCAAGAGAGAGGCTGGACTAGATGACCCCAGAGCTCCCTTCCAGACAACACTTCCATGGCCACAAACACTAAGGCAGCAAAGCAAAGAAACTAAAGAATGCTAAAGCATTGTATTTCACTATAGACAATTAGCATCAAGAAAAGAAGTTCATGGCAAATTAGTTTAGTGCTATCAAAATAAAATTTCACATGGCACATATTGTGTGAGATGCTTATTGAAACAAAACACACAGAACTACATCAACTTTTAATGGAGAGTGTCAACACCACTACCCTGCTGTTTCCAGATTTCAAATCCAGGTGATGCACAGCTTCCAAATAGATAAATTATATTTATCATCTCAGTAATTGCAGCTTAATGTGCCTTAGTGACTGCAGCTATAGAGAAAGAAAAAAAAGGGAGAACTTCAGAGTACAAATTTTGAGAAACAGAATCACAACAGAATGCTGAACTGATAGACTGCAAGGACACTGGGCAGAATGTCCAAGATAAGGCCGGCAGGAACCAGATTAGGAGGAATAAACAAAGCCAACTCATCAAACTGATGTGCTAACTAACAGGCAAAAGGCAACTCTGGCAGAGGAAGACCACAACCACTGACTCACAGCCATTAACTCAAGAAACCCACATATTCAAAAGAAGACTGAGCACATGGGCTGATTAGCAGAAGAAGCAAGAAAGTAATTTAACTAACAGAAATAAAATACTAATTAATAAGAGAACTATATAAATTATAGTCAATAAACATTAATGCCTTTGCTTGTCAAAATGTATAAATAATGAAAAGTTTTGATAATTGGTGTACTGGCTTTGTGAATTTGCCAGTTAGGACCCCTTTCTGAGCTGAACTAAATAAAACAAATACCTCGACTCTGCGCGGATTGGCCTTTTGCATATTGCATGAAGGAACCCATTTTGGGACAACAAAAGCTATATTCTCCAAGGAAAATATTAACAAATTTATTACAAATATTACATTTTTTTCCAGCTGTAAACAACAACCACTGTGGTAAAAGCTTCTTGCCATGAGGTTATGACTCATTTTACACTTGCTGTCTATCCCCATTCTTTATGCCACAACCCAGACTTATCATTTGCTGTCCTGACAGGAAATGATTGCTTACAACACAGGTAACAGCAAGGTTTTTGGGTAATCATAGTTCTATGGGTCATTCTCTGGCTACAAACTCGCCTCTCCTTAAGCAATTATAAACTTCTGTGCCTTGCTTTGGCTCTAATCTAAATTAGGAAGATCCATTTAATCACTTAATAATGATACTTATTATTTGCCCTTCTTCAGTTTCCTTGGCTAGGAAATCACCCCACTGATTACCAGAAGTTAGTTAATTATTTTCCTAAGACCAACCTTCATTTTTAGAAGCATTGTTTCTTCAGAGAACACAACATTCTTCGGAGTTCAGTCTACACTCCTGGCCAAGTAACTGCGAGCATTTTTTTTTCTTGCCACTAACTTGATTTTCAAGATATGTTGGAGAATTTCCACGAAGAGGCTACATTTTTTAACTTCCAGAAAAGCTTTAGTTAGTTTTTATATTTACCTTAAGCAAGGTACAGTCAAAGACTATGAAATACAGTAGAAATGTGTGCAGTAACTTCAATGGGTTATGAAAAATGCCTAATCATGTAATCTTCTTAATACTTACAAGATACAACATATCAGCATCAGTCAGAGATTATTACAGGATAATTACATTTTTGCGCTCTTTGTGTCTGAAGTGTTTTACTGTGTGCAGCCTGAAGCAGTTATTAAAACTGAAGCTCTAAATCTTCATCGGGACTATCAAACCAGAACAGACTGAATCCCAAGGAAAAGAGGAAAGTGATGTTCAGCTGGCCATCAACTCCAGCGCCTCGTGAGTTTGTGAGCTAGCTGACTAAACAAAGAAACAAATAAAATAGTGGCACCTGCTCCCCTACCCTGAATGCTTCTGTCAGCCCTCTTTTTAAGGGCTTCCTGTGTACACATGGGCAGACTAGCAGATTGTAGGTAGATATATGAATTTATTTAAAACAAGGGACCTACTTGATAGGGATTTTTTTTCTCTTCTCATCTCTTAATAAAAGAGGATAAATGGTCACACTTGGTACGGACAAGCAAGAACAATTTCCAGACCAGCACTGAAGGACACAGGCATGCAGACAAGGAAGTTTCCAGCTGAATGATGCTCTTAAATGCGAGAGTTGGTTAAGCAACTAAGTCTTTGAATTATCCTTTTCCTCATCATGCTTCCCTCCCAGCCTTAGGGTTGCTGGGACCCCTTGGGAAGGACTAAGCTTGAGCTGTCTTGTTATGATCCAGTGAACCTTAAAGGACATCACCACCGAAACAGTCTCAGACCCAAGAATATAATGAAGAATTTCAAACCATCTTATTCTTTACTTCTTAAGGCCAAATACGTAGTTTTGCATTAACACGGGAACGACTGCTGAGCATTGTTGTATTAAATTGTTCATTTATCTGTAAAAAGTCCACGATGCCTGCAAATTAATGTTCACTGAACTTTGTCAGACACACTACAGAAATGTACCCCATAACCTCTCAGCATGTTGAGCAGTGAAATATTCAACCTTAATTTGTTATACTGGATACAGCTCATTGTTCTCAGCTTCGAAAACAAGTCAGTGCCAGTTTGATGTGGGAGTTGTGGGAGTGTAATGAATTGATCCAATTCTGAACTAAATCTTGTCTTGGCATAAAAACCCCAAAGCACTCAGTCTATCAACCAACCAACCAACAATATATGATTTCATCCATAGTCTAAAACCGCTCACTAGAGTTGAAAAAGTTCCAGGAAACATCTGAACTACTATGGCAAAACAGAAATAGGGGAAGGCGAAAAAATCCCCACAAAACTCAACCCAGAGATGTTTCAAGCAGTACTGCAAAACTCATGTGCAAAATTTACAGCCACTGTATGAGAACTAACCACAGATGTGCATCTGTAGTAAGTAAAACAGAGAAATTTTAAATTAAACCAAAGCCTTGATCGCCTGAACTTTTAACCACACATTAAAGTAAAAATCACAATCAACTCAAATAAATTTCATTATTGGCTTCCAGATTTGGTAATTGTATTTTATTTTTAAGTAAGTAAATTTCTGCCACATCCATAATGGGCTATTCTTTCTTAGGGAACACGGGCCAGAATTTAAAGTGAAATAATGCAGATATTGATTATGTTAAAATTTTCTTGTGTGCTTTAGATAATATCAGAATACTGCAGTACTCAGCCCTAATGTGACGGTAAGGACAAATAATTAACCAATGCAGTTCAGAACTAAAATTTACTATATTCACTATCAACTTTCCTGCAAGCCCACTTTAGTCAGTAGTCACAGGATAAAAAGGTAGTGAAAATAGGAAAGTACACCAGATTATGGCCCAGAGCTAGACTGGAGAGAACCTGTAAGTCTACAGAGAAACAGCATTTTAGTGAGATTGTTCTGGTTTGTTTGGAATTTTTTTGTTTCCACTTTATTGAAAACAAACTAAGTAAAAATATTAACATTCTAAACAAAAAAATCCAGCAAAGATCCTGTGGTCTCTATAACTTTCCAGAACAATAATGCATGTGACAGAAATAAGCAACAAGGGAGGTAAAAATTGATCACATTATTTATACTGCAGTAAAAAACCTTAAAAATTTCCAACGGAAGTGGCTTCCTTTCCCACAGCAGGTGACCAGATGATTCAGTTTTAATGAACCTATGCAGCTACTTTCATTGTTCTCAATTTGTAAAGAATGTGTTGTAGTTCTCCTCCCTATAACCCAAAAAACACATATATATATATATATATATTCGATCAGCATTTTCTCAAAGGGAAAATAATTTTTTTTTAAGAGTTTCAAATTGATCTATTAAATATCTTCTCACAGGTTTTCCAGAACATGCCAAATAAAAACTTTTTTGAATTGAGAGAAAATAATGCGATGACATGGGATCATGACATGCAGTGTGGTAGACACAGGCCATCAGA
Source organism: Sterrhoptilus dennistouni (assembly GCA_013397095.1). NCBI lineage: Eukaryota > Metazoa > Chordata > Aves > Passeriformes > Zosteropidae > Sterrhoptilus > Sterrhoptilus dennistouni. The sequence continues at coordinate 859,443 of VWZU01010893.1, forward strand.
CAAGACACCTGAGCTATCTACAACTACTCCATGGACACAAATGGTTCTGCCTATCTCATTTCTCCAAGTTTACCTGCTTCAACATCTGCTCTGGCAGTCTAGTGCTTAAGTATCTTCAGCTCATTAAACCAGCAAAAAAGACCCCAGCCCAACACAGCAAAAAAATAAACAAATCAACCCTCCAGTGAATGAAATTAATTAAAAAACCCAAACCAAACAAACCACGAGTAGGTCTTTAACAGCTCTCAGGCTGCAGTTTCACAGCAATCTAAGCCAAACTAACTTCCGACTGGCACAAGCACTTACCTCCCTCTGTCTGCATGTTCCTAATCTTTCCCTTGTGCCAGCTTCAACATTCACCCAAAACCATTTCAGTGAGCTGAATCAGAAGACTCCCAACCACTGAAGAGAACTAGAAAAATATCCCTCTGCTTGGACAATGCACCAGAACAGGTTGGGGCAGGTTCTAGCAAGCACAAGGGCTCCAAGTGAGGCAGCCACCCAGTACATCAGCCCAGGCTACCACCAAACCACAACTCCAATGACTTCACTCACCAACAGGTTGGACAAGCAGCAGAGCTGACACACAACAAAGAGCAAAATTGCACATTCCCCAAAGGAGATCGCACCTCTAGAGCAGCAGCAAGCTGTTAGTTTAGTCTAGCTGCCTTCATCCTACAGTACATGGTGCAGCACAACTGCAACTGGCATCAAGGGAAAATACTTCTTCATTGCAGAGCCTCCTGCGCTCTGCTTCTCCAATAAACCACTCCTAACTAGGTCTGAGCGTTCAGTATATCACAAGTACTTGTGAACCTTCACCTTTCAGCTCCCACATTGCAGACATGCCTTGCACCAGCAGGACAAAGGTGATCAACTGCCCTCACGCACTTCCATGCACAGGCTGAACATAGCAGAAATTTAAGCTGCTCGCATTCACAATTAGTTTAACAGACTGAAATACTTAAATTGACAGTCTGCTAAGGTGCCATTACATTTTTTAAACCCTACAACAAAATACCTCGCAGGCTTATTTAACACCTATTTATATTACCATTTTGGCAGTGTAACCGCACATTACATGCAAAAAAGCCCCACTGATTTTCTACAGGTTTGTAAATAAAAGTATGTAAATAAAGGTCAAGTAAGGGAAGAGCAGCAAACTCATTTACTTTGGATGATATTCTTCGCTGATGCCTTAAGAATACTCCGCTAGGAATACTAGTGGTGTTTTCCAGCGTAGAGACGTGCAAACAGATGGAAAGAAGGCAAGACAGCTCAAGCAGAATGCTGTTCATTCACACATGCTTTACACCAGTAAGGTAAACAAACACTGCTGGCCCCATTTCAGAGGGTGGGTGTCAGGAAAAAAAATACTAGTAAAAATTGAAAAAACACCTTTCATCATTTGTTAATAGCATTGTGCCAAAGACAAATTCTGGGAACAAGTTTTGTTCCACAAGAAGGTGACAAAGGTTATGTACATGTATAAACTGATTCCATGTTTTCTGCTAATAAGAACGTTTAGAAGAAACACATTTAGAAAACAGACATAACCAGCAGCACAAACATTTTGCTGTTGAGGAAACCATGCAGGAACCAACACTAGTTTTTTGCACTCTATCCCAGACAAGGCAGGAGCCTGTAGATGACCCTGCCAAACCACAGTGGTTTCAATAGGGCCCTGCTAATCCTACACCTGCACAGATAGGCAGTGACATAACTTGAGCCATGAAGGCCACAGGGCCTGCCTGTTGACAGTTTTCCTCTAGGATCCCTCATATTGCTGTGTTTTTGTCAACTACAAAGGGACACTCAATTTCTTGTTGCTCAGATGGATGGAAACTCAAATGAAACTCACAGAAGGTGCTATATTGTTACAATTGTATCATAATTATGAAAAATCAGAATATTTGGAATTCAACTTCGACTATGTAGCATGGCTGAGATTTTACCTGGAAACAGACCTTATGGAAATTATTCATTCTGGAAGAGATTTTACACTGCCAGAAAAAGAAATACTGCATTCACACCTCAGTGATTACTGGACAGTGACATGCATGTTGGACCCTCATTAACAGCGATGTCTGAATTAAATAATTTCAGCTGCTGCCAGGGTCCACTCGATTTTGTGATTTTAAACCAAAGCTTGTTGTTGTCCAGGCCTCTCTACAAAGACACATCAATCTGCTCACTCCCTAACTCCACTCCTCACATGCACTGGTTCTCGCCTGTTCACCAGGGCCTGCTGTCCATACCTACAAAGAAATGCCTAAATGTGAACAACTTTGCTATCTAGATATTCCTCTACCTTGGTACTTTGAAAAAAAAAAAAAAGGGCATTTAATTTCCTGATAGGGCACCCTAAGCACCTGGACAGGTCTGTGCTTATCAGCAGGTGCCCCTGTTGGCTTCAGGGTGGGGAAACAGTGGGACAGGCTGCCCAGAGAAGCTGCAGATGCCCCATGCCTGGACGTGCTCAAGGACAGGTTGGATGGGACTCTGAGCAACCCGGTCTAGCTGAAGGCGTCCTTGCCCACGGCAGGGGGGATTGGAAAGAGGTGATAAGTCCCCTTTTCTAACTTACACCGCGGTATGACTATGATGAGCTGGGAGCAGGCTCTGGGGGCGGCACACGCCCGCGGCTCGGATGCACCTGAGCCGAGCCGAGCTGCCCCGGGGCGAGGCCGCCGGG
>VWZU01010893.1:862599-891677 GCA_013397095.1 Sterrhoptilus dennistouni
GGGCGGGGATGGGATGGGCCCGGGGGCGAGCCCGGGGCGGGAGCGAGCGGCGTGTGCCACACCGGGCGGCCTCCTGCGGGAGGGCAGAGGGTGCAAGGTCTGCCTCGCCTCCTGAGCAGGGCAAGAATATGCCGAGAGGAGGATGGTGCCGGACTCTTCAGTGGTACCCAGCGGCAGAACAAGGAGCAATGGCCATAAACGAAAACACAAATTCCACGTGAAGAAGAACGTCTTTACGTTGAGGGTGGCAGAGCACTGGGCGGGGCTGCCCAGGGCGGTGGTGGGGTCTCCCTTTCTGTCGACATTCCAAACACACCTGGACACACCTGACCCCGCCTTGGCAGAGAGGTTGGGCAAATTACCTCCTAACAATTGTGTGATTCCGCAGGGTTAGAAGGGCAGTTGCTGTGCGTGGCCGGAAAGCCGGGAGCCCTGGGAGCTGTGGGAATTGTGGGTGCGGCAGATTGTGGCCCCGATATTGAGTGAGGGCCAGCAGGCTTTTGACCGGCAGCAGCTGTGGTTCACGGCTAGGAGGATGTGTGTCTTGGCCTCAGTTCATTACCGTGGTTTGAACTACTTAAGAAGTTATCTTAGGACCTACTTGAAACCAGTGAGGTACACACTTAACACTGTAATAAGTGAAGTGATATGAAAAATATGGCCGTGTTTTAAATCAAACACCTGTGTGGTTTTACCTCTAATTTCCATCCCCCCCCCCCCCCCTCCCCAGACTTCAGTTGCCTGGTATCTAAATAGAAATTATATTTCTTCTTCGCTTCATATGGTAGCTGTAAAACCAAATCATAAATGTTGTTACATATTATTCCATTGTAGATAGCACTAAAAAAAGGATTTAAGGAAGATAAATTCAGCTTCAGAGCAAGTGAATAAGGGACAGTAAAGCAATAAAGTATATGACCACAAATTAGAACAGGAAGATACGACTAAACAGTGAGTAATCCTAATGTTAAGCAATATCTGTGCTGACACACTGAGCACTTCCATGCTCACAGTGAACAAAGCATATTGTACAGGTTGAAAAAAAGTCATCGCAAAAGTGAAAAATATATAATGCATGAATACAAATGATTGTCTGTGCATTTTTTAGTGTTTCAGTGCTTGACTTTACAATCATTGTTCCTTAACAGAAGCTTTTTTCCACTGCACCTCTTGGTGTATGAGTGGTATAATAGTTATGCTTTGAAGGATATAAAGCTTTTTACTGTAAAAAGGTATAAGGCCAGGAATAAAACTGAATGTACAGCAGGACTGTATAACAGACAAATGAAACCTTCCACTGCAGGTATGTGTTCTCAAAAGCCTCATGCTTCGGATGACCTCTGCATGGATAGATTGCATGGTGGTCCAAGGAAATACCTTAGAAATTTCAGTGCAAAATCAACATGGCTTGTATGTGATCTAGTGTGGATACAAAACTCTTCAGTGGAGCACTGCTGTCACAGGTACATGCTGTTGGTATGTGCATGTGTGAGAGACAGAAGAGACTCTCCCGTGTAAAACAAACTATGTGCTGTTTGTATTCTGATTCTCTACTGTGAAGCCAAAATGCAGCACCTGTATTCAGCTCCTAAACTCCACTAACCACAGAGAACAACAGGGACCATCCACTTTCCACTTCTCGGATATCTCCTTTTTATACTATGTGTTTCACTGCTGTTTGGCAGAAAGGTAACTTGGTGTAATGTAAAATTACTAAGGAAGGAAAACCCAGAAATAAACCACAGAACGTTACACAAATTCAAAGAGCCCTCCTGTGTTTAGGGCTAGAGATTTTGTTGCTGTTGATGAAATTGACACAGAGGCTTCCAAGCATATAAAATTGAAAAGTACATTTGGATAAAACTTAGGTCTAAGAAAATCATGCTGAATGGAGTAGTTCCAGCTATTACTAAGAAAAAATTCCCAAAAATGTAATGTAATACAGTATAGAACGATCATGGGTGTTTAACATTGACAATCATCAGAGTTCCTTAGCAATCACTGTGAAAGTCCAATTTAAAAATGGAAGTGCAATAACCAAATTCTAGAAAGTGATTAAGTCCCTGAAGCAATCACTTGGCCACGTATCAAGCTCTGCCAGCTGGAAATGCACATGAGACAGTGACTGTGTTTAGGGCTAGAGAAGGCATTAAAAAAATGCCTGTAACTGAGCTTAAATGGATTTCACCAGAAAGGAAGTGATCAAACTAAGATACAATTCATATGTGAATACAACATTCAGGTAGAAGTAACCAACATACTACAGTAAACAGTACTGGAAACAATTCCCCATCAGGACTCCTGGAAACAAGAAAATTTCACACCATTTAAACAAAATTAAAATGCAAGGCAGCATTCAATGAAATACTTGAATCCTATTTCTGAAATTTTTGCAAAAAAAATTCAATAATGGCAAATACTCTTAAAAGGAGATAGAATAGCATCTCCCTACTAGTAGTTAGAATTTTTCAGGGTAATTATCTATAGGCATACTCACACTGCCAATATAGAAGTAATAGAACTAAAGAACAGTTTGGGTTGGAAGGGAGCTTAAAAATCATCCAGTTCCAACCCAGCTGCCATGGGCAAGGAAACCTTCATTTCCCTGGACTAGGTTATTCAGAGCCCCATCCAGCTTGGCCTTGAACACTTCCAGAGATGGAACATTCACAGCCTCTCTGGACAATCTGTTGTGGTGCCTTGCCACCCTCTCATTAAAGAATTTCTTTCTAGTAATTGAATGTAATTGTAATTGAAACCCACCCTCTTTCAGCTTAAAGCCATTTGCCCTTGTCCTGTCACTATCTGCCCATGTAAAAAGTCCTTCTTCCGCCTTTCTTTAAGCCTCTTTTAGGTAGTGGAAAGCCACAATGAGGTCTCCCCAAAGTCTGCTCTTTGTCAGGGTGAACAACCTCAGCTCTTTCAGCTGTCTTCATAGGAGAAGTATTTCAGCCTTCGGGTTATCGTTGTGGCCCTCCTTTGGACTCTCTCTAACAGGTCCATGTCTTTCTTGTCCCGAGGACCCCAAAGCCAGATGCAGCGCTCCAGGTTGGGTATCACCAGAGCGAGGGACTGGGGGAGAATCACATTCCTCGACCTGCTGGTCATTTGCCTTTTGATGCATCTCAGGATATGCTTGGGTTTATGGGCTGCAAGCACACATTGCTGAGACATGTCCGGCTTCTCATCCACTAACACTCCCAAGTCCTTCTCCCAAGAGGTAGTCTTGATCCATTCTCTGCCCATCCTGTACTTGCACTTGCGATTGTCCCAACCCAGGAAGGGGACCTCCCACTTAGCCTTGTTGAACTTGAGGAGGGTTACACAGGCCCACCTCCCAAATCTGTCCAGGTCCCTCTGGATGGCATAGCTGCCCTCCAGCTTGTCAACCACACCACAGAGCTCGGTGTCATTGCTAAACTCACTGCGTGCACTCAGTGCCACTGTCCATGTCAGTGATGTTAAACAGCACGAATCCCAGTAAGGACCCCTGAGGAACGCCAAAAGCATTCAAGGTTGGAAGTGGCTTTTAGGTTTTAAATGCCTCCATTTCTTGCAAGTAATTCTTTCCTAGTGAGTGCTTGCCAGATGCATTCATCCATGCTCTGTCTGTGAGCTTTGACTCACTTTTGGTTTATGTTGGTATTTTCAAGTGATAAACAGCTTTAGTGTTTTTTTGTCAAGTGCCACACACCACTGGCTTGATACCTGATAAAAGTGTGTAAATAATAGAGGTGCCTAGGAAGGGAGGTAGGTTTTAACAAGTCTGCAGGACATAGATTGAGCAGCAATGGCAGATCTACCTTAGAAGTCTTGGAACAGATCCTGACACAGCCCTTTATCTGTGTAAGCAGTTTCTGTGGGGAGGAGAGAGCTGTGCTTTTGCGTCTTTAGACAAGCAACAAAACCAGCTGTTGAAATAATCGAAAGAGCCACAGTTGCTGGCAAGTCTAATAATAGCCTAGGCCAGACAGAGTAATTTGTGATCATTTGGCTCAGATCAGAATACACACACACACACACAGAGATCTCTGCTGCTTGCTTGATGGGCCCAAGGGAAGAAGGAACAAAGAAGTGGGGAGAATGAATTGGACCAAATGATTTCAAGTGCAGAAGGAATTAAAGCCATGTGGGAAATTCTCTTCAGAAAGTCAAGGAACCAAGCCCCTCTTTTACTTTTCAGCAAATAAACCAATAGAAATTATATAAAGAAACAAAATGGGAAGAAAAAGTACATATAGACACAAGTTGCAGAAGTTGAATTTAAAAAAAACAACTGGAAAATAAGGAAAGCACTTGCTGTAGTCTAAGGTGGTTGAGAGGAAAGCATCAACATGTGGTATATGTTGCTCTAAGGCATTTCATGAAGTACAATGTATTTGTGTCTTATAAGCAGGATGAAGGAAAAATAATTGCATTCTTCTAGTTCAGTGAGAATCTCTGTTGCATACATGTGCGTAGGAATAAAAGGCTTTTGTATATTTTCATAGCTACACTTCTCCAAGAAAAATAACTTTACTGTTTCAAAAAGTGTGCAATTTGGTTATTAAAATCTGGAAATTTCTCACTGAAATTTTACTTTATCATATCCATCTTTGCTGTAATGTACATACTTGTAATTTCACAATGGTAGAGGAAAAGAAGGAAATAACTGGATAAATGGATCTTTGTACTCTCTGCTGAATGCTTACAATTAGTTGCCTTGGAGGTTATTATTTTATAAGTATTTTGCTCTGATTTGTGTCTTTGGACTTGCCACTTTGTCTGGCCCTGCAAAAGGACACTGTTTTTCAACAAAAAATGTCAGTTCTATAGAACTGTTTAATTGAAGTCACCCGTGTAGCCTCAATGTCTATTTAGGCTCTGCAAAGCAGCTGAAGCCTGCAATGAATGTATCAGTGTTTGGCTGAGGTACAGGAGCCTCGGACCACAAAAGAATGCAGACAAAGATTTTTAAAAAATGCAAAGGATGAAAAAGAGTATTTTCAAAGGGGAAAATGTAGCCTTTGGACATGACAACATTATTTTTGTTCTGGGTAAAAATAGCAAGGGTCTCGTTCAATAGATAAATGACGTTAGCGATACAGCCAGGGTAGGAAGCTGACATTGGTGAGGGCCAAAATCTGATAATTTGATCTCCATTTGTGTTCAGCTGATCCAATGAGTTCTAGCGTAGCTGGAGAAAGACATATCAGGAGCCAGCAGGCTTCCTGAAATGTCTCCAGCTAAATGCAGGTTCTCCTTGCATTTTTACAACTACTTGTGGCTCCTAGCATATCAGCATGATGACAGTCTAAAGGTAAGTGGTTTTGTGATGAATGAAGATAAATAAAATAGAAAAGTATTTGTTTCCATGAATAAGGACCTTTCTTACCGAAACCCTGGAAAATCACCTTGAAGCAAAACTAAGAATTCTGAGACTGCTCTCAAAAAATGAGAAGGATTTCTTTGCACAAAAGCAGCAAATCAAACAATTTCAGAAGACCAAAAATTGGCAGTCAAGGGGGGAAAACCTATTCAGAGAGAGATTCTTGCCGTTTTTAGTTTTTAATATTACTTTTACAAATAATTTTTGTTACTTTTCCTGTTTTCCAAATTTTGTGGGCTAAAAAGCACCCTTTCCTTTCCTGTCCTGTTAACAAACATCTTTCTAAAGTATAATTCTCCTTTATTATTCTTATAATTTGTGGGGTAATAAATAAATTTGTTTCTACTGCCCTCATGATGGAGAGTCTCAGAAAAAGAAGTAGAAAAATGTGAGAAAATATGGAAGGGAAAAGAGCTGGTTCAGAGCTCAATACTTCTTAGAATGAGAGGCTGTCAAAGCCAAATTGATTCATCGTTTGAATGCTGAAGTATGCTCATATTTGCTCTATAACCACAGAGTTATCGAGGACAAAGTTGATGTTGTGCTAAGTGAGCTGGCAGTGGCATGATGGAAGAATTATCACATTGGACACACGTGAGTCTAATACCTAAGAATATACAATGCTGGCCTCAGGTGAGTCCAGCAGCTTTCCTGCTGCAGCTTGCACGTCAGTGCAAGGAGCTGATGAGGGAAAAACTTATGGAAGAGGGCAAACAGAGTCCTAAAATAATTTTCAAAAGGTGAGATGATGTAATAAATTTTTTTACAGTAAATTTAGGGGTTTCTTGCATTAATTTGTCAATTGAGGTAAATTTAGGAGTTTCTCACAGTACTGAAATAGGCTAAAGGTATGAATAGCTCTGATTTTGTTTTCTTCTGTTCTTCTGTCATTAAATGCATCTAAACTGCCTTTCACTGGAAATATATATGACATACAGGCAGAGAATCTTTGCAGGTCAATACAAAAATATACACTCTCCTGGTTTTGGTTGTTTTTCTTTATTTGGAAGTCTGTGTGTTTAGTTGGTTGGGTTGGGAAATTTTCTCCTCCACAGTACCACCTGTGAGCAGTTAGGCATTCTCTCATGTTTTTCTTGTGCTGAACACTGACAGAATTCACATTTAATAGAAGTGTTCACAAAGCAACATTAATATACAGCAACAGAATAATTTTGCAATTAAATATTTGTATGATGATTACTAATTCAGTGCTCAGGTGTTTAATATTAATAAGGTTGTAACAGTCTAGATGCATTAATGTGTGTTTACTAATGGAAAAACACTTTTCTAATGCAGAAGTTTTAAAACAATTCAAAATACACTACGACAAATAGAATATAATGAGTTTCCAACTTTAAAAATAAATTACTTTGATCTGTTCCAGACATTATGTTTCAGTCACACATTCAACAACTTCGTAGAACAATTTTGTTTTATTAGAAGTTGAGTGAAAAAACAGTTTGACGGTTTTGATTGAGTACTTTGCTAGGACCCCTGACAAATTGTGGATGACACCTGCTTATTTTAAGCCAGACAGCCAAACATGATGTAAGATATAAGTGTTTATTTTTCAATTTCTTTGGTAAGAAGGAAGGACCTGCACACCTCAGTAGCAATTAAAGGGAAAAGAAAAATAATTTTACAAGATAGTGTCACTCCTGTCTTTTTCAATTTTACACCACAACCCTTACTCTATCACCAAATGTCAGTGGAGGAATAGATGATGACAAGCATCCTCGTCATCAGAGCCTCCATAGTAGCTTTAAAGAGGCTTAAGACTTGACATCAACTAAAGGGTTTATGTATTTCACACTCATGCTTGCAAGAATCTATTTTGCTTGGCTTTTAGGGGTCCTTCATTCCATTTAAAAATACTTATTTAGACAACTGTAGTTTCTGACCTGACAACTCCCAAAGGCATATCCATACTATTTCAAAAGATGAAAAACTGAGCTGATGAAATACTCCTTTTTCTGACTCCCAGAAACAATTTTATGCTATTCACACATTACTACTACAAAGCAATCTGGTGTTTTTGATATCAATGACCTCTTGCTAAATTCTTCAATGTTGAGTTTTCTTAGTAGTATCACAAGAAAGGAGGCATTATCCTGTTTTTTTCTATCTCCTAATTACTTTGCATATACATATACACATTCACTGGGTTCAGTGTTTTCTCCATGCTCACCAAGTCTGAGATCATAGGATTGCATAATTCAAAAGAAAAGGGTTCATATGATTAAAAAAATACAAAGCTAAAGTTTATAATGTGATAGTAGAACAGTAACCAAATTTCCTGGTTTAGTCATGGAAATGGATGGTGCCAGACTCTTTTCAGTGGTACCCAGCGACAGAAGCAGGAAAAATGGCCATAAACTAAAACACAAGAAGTTCCATCTCCACATGAGGAAGAACATCTTTTTGTTGGGAGTGGCAGAGCTGTCCAGGGAGGTCATGGAGTCTCCCTCTCTGGAGACATTCCAAACCCACCTGGACACGTTCCTGTGTCACCTGCTCTAGGTGACCCTGCCTTGGCCTAGATGATGTCCAGAGGTCTCTTCTAACCCTTCTGTCATTCAGTGAAGTGAAATGCAAATAGCTGCTAAATGTCTGGAGCTCCCAGTGAGGTCTGGATTGATGAAGCAGCATTTTTGCAAGATGCTGTTGGCGAAATCCTGACAAGGATGGAAAATTTCTCTTAGCAAAGTCACACCTTGAAATAGAGCTTCACAGTAGCTGGTTTCTGGGTGAGATCTGTATACAAGAGTTCTCAACTGAAAACTGAAGCAACTTGGATTTTCCCTAAGGCATCATTTGCAAACCTTTTTAGGCTTCCCTCACATGTTCTTTTCTGTGGCATTTTATGTTTCTCCTACTCTTCCCTGATGTGCATATAGCTGCTCTAGCCTGTCCCAAACCTCTGTCTTCCTCAGCTACAGCTACTCATACTGTTTATTCTTCACAATGTTTATTCCTTTACCCATAAAGATAATGCACTCTTTCCTTACAAAAAACACAACATCTTACACAGTCCAAATCTTAAAGCTGCTTGTTGTAATTTCATTAGCTTAAAGGAAATGCCACATTCATCAAGGGGCTGCAAACAGAAAGTTTTAGGAGTGTGGAAAGCATGAAAGGCAGAGAAAAGCCTGGGCAGAATTGCTTGAGGTTTTACGCCATGGAAGGAGGTACTGGCTATTCCTCTCTCCAAAAAAGGCCCCACTCCAATTTACACGGGTTTTTCTTGTTTCTAAGGACAGGGAGTGGTATCCAGGAATTAACAGGGCGAAAAGAATTCCGACACACTCATTTGTGCTTTCTGCATTCTTTATGGTTTTTCCCATTGACTAACTAAATTGTCTTTATTGACAAAATTCCCTACGTGCTTATCTCAGGATAACTTTATCAATTCGGGAACTGCTTCACAGAAAAAATCTTTTATGTCTATTCTGAACTCCCCTCCTCCCAATGCTGTCTAAATGCCAGAAGTTGTTTAAAGGATCTCTACGATGTTCAATTCCCGATCAGTAAGAGTTCAATGGTCTGGAAAATAAGGAAGAGAGTGTCAGAAGGAGTTTCTGGGATGCTTTTACAAAAGCCATGTGTTCAGAGCTGTGCTGGAGCCAGGAACAACCTATCAGTCCTGAAGCAGTTTTCTCAGACACAACTTTATTCCACAAAACTTTCAGGATTCTAACAAAGCCTTTGTATTCTGAAAGTCTATGATGTGGTCATGCCCCAAATCTGTACCTGGACAAACAATTTCAGACTTCCTTCAAGATGAGAGAAAACAAGTGAGATGTTCTGATTGAACTGAACATATAATTAAAACACAGTGTTGGATCTGGAATTCAGCTATAAAATCTACATAGATCACCCTCTCTTTTGCTCAGGTTGGAGCAAAACAGATCACCCTCTCTTTTGTCAGGTTGCATATAAAGAAGGTAGGTTTGAGTTACTCTCTTGTATTTTACCTGTGCAGCAACATATGGAATTTTCTACTGTTGATAGCTCTGGCATACACATTTACTATTGGCAAAGTGATGATTTAAAACAGAGAAAGGAGTGCAAAAATTTGCAAAAGGATTAAATAAAATATGCAGATAAAACCTTGGACCTATCTCGTACAATTACAGTAAATACAACATTCCGAGGGGATTAATATGGGTTTATCATCCAGTCCCAGGGCAAAACATAGGAAATGTTCAAAGCAAAAATCAAAAATATATTGAGAACTTCTGGAGTAAACTGTGTCTTGTTTTACTCTGGTGCTTACACTGGCTGAATGTTGATATACTGCTGCAGCACTAGGGCTCATCCATCTTTGGATTAGCACTAAAGAAAATGCCTCAGTTTGACAGTTGTAAGTGAGCCTTGTGTTTTTTCTTTTTTATTCACAGCTGGTTAGGTGTACAGGTCACGTTCCAGCCTCATTAGTGAATGGTGGCAACTGAAGTCTAGTTATTAATTCTCCAGCTTGCAAGTTGTTAGCAACTGAAGCCAAATAATATTGACATAATGTTGGCTGAACCAGAGATTTCTGAATCTAGAAGGATCTTTATTTTTGTTTCTTGATGAAAAATATCTTGTTGAAAAAACAAAAGTGACTGCTTAGCACTATACAGGTTCACATATGCCAGCATTACAACTGGTATGTTAAAACCAGGAAAAGTTATATGCCTTTATGTTTCTATTCTAAGTCTTTTTTGGAATTTGTTCAAGGCTTCTGAAAATTTACTGGCCTGATTACGCTTCCTGTTCTCTCTGGGAAGTGAATTTTTTCATGAGTGCAAAGGTTCTTGATAGCTTAAAATATGAAAATATGAAAATACCTTGCTTTTGCAAGATGTAATCTTCATCTTAGATACTCTGAAATACGTCAACATTCTTAGTCTTCTACCAGCAGAAGTATTTTATTCATTCTGCATCATTAATTGGTAAAGACTTTCAGGGAACAACTAAGATTTTTCATACTTTCCTAATGTATGACAAAATATATATTTGAAGAGGGCATGAGAGATGGAAAATCATCACTGTTAAGATGTCTCTAATGTGCTCATGATCACAATACTCTGGCATGTTAATTAAATTAACTGAAGCCTAATTCAATTAATACACTTTTTTCATCCTTCTAATCACAATAGCATGACTTTTATTTGTGTCTTTTGCATCTGTTTGTATACACATAATCATTCCTGTTTCTGTCAGTAATGAAAACATAATTTATAGAAATAAGCTAAGATTGACTTTTGTCTCTAGTAATGCAATTAAAGCCCAGAACTAAATGAAACAAAACATTATGTTGCATGACAGGACAGCATCTGTTTTCTCCTGTAGTTACCACTAAAATGTAAAGGGAATTTCGTATGCTATTTTCCTAATCTCTTCATTATTTTATGAATGCTATTCATATATATTTTTTCTTTTTTTAATCCTAAAATTTGACCTCTCCTTATCAAAAGTCAATAAAATTAGCATTGTGGCTTACCTTTCAATTCTTGGAAAATCCAGTGAAATGAATCTCTGGCTATTCGTGGGTACACATGTTGCTTTTCTTGTTGTGACTGTACTCTGAACTGTTGAGTGGAAGGAATATTGAAATGTCAGCATGCTTCTTGCCTATAAATAAAGAACAGGCACATAGAATGAGTGGTGTCAAGAAGGGAATGACAAATCATGTTCAGATATAACCCTGTATTTCTTGTGTATAGCCCCCATACAGCCCTATCCGATATTGATATACAATTTCTGCAGAGTAATCCAAATCACTTTCAAAGGCTGAACAATTTTTATTACCATTCATCTTTGTCAACATCACTTGAACAGCATATGTAACTGAACTCTGCAAGAGGCAATCTTTTTCTGTGCAAAGTGATATCAAAATTCAAACAGTGAGCCAAGGAGAAACAGGGAAAACAAAACTTTACAGCACTCCTAAGAAAGAAAACGAAGGAGATTCTATTGAACAAAGTAAAAACTTTTAAAATTTATGTCTATTGGATTTAATTTTTGATTTGTCCAATGCCTTGTTTCCAGAGTCCTTCCTGTAAAATAAATCCTTTTATATTGAAAACATTAAAAGGCCTCCCAGTTCTCATAGTTCCTCTGTCTTCACTCAGCCTGGCTAATAAACTCCTGCTACTCAGAAGTTTATTTCAAGCAGGAAATTCTGAGGCTAGCAGAAATATCACTTTCATTAAAGGCTAGTGACAAATCAGGAGAAATGGTAGAATCAGAAATGAGGATTCAGGATAAATGATAGAATCAGAAACCATCTAAAAGAACTGCCTTGTATAATCAGTGAAGGACTGTGACATGATCACAATGAGGAAAAGGAGTTTTAAGGAACAATGAGTTGGCAGAGGGAGAGATGGAAGGCAAGGGGTGGCAGTAGAAAAGTGAGGATCAGAATAAACTGCTGTACAATTTAGTTTATTTGTGGCTTCTAAATGGCCTGAGCATCTCCTGATCATTCACATGTTAATCCAGGAAATTAAAATAATGAAAAGACACACTGAGATGTTACTTCACACAAATTCTAGCCTTACGTTTGATATCATAGTTCTCTGTTTGTGTCATCAACTATATATTTGAATAATTCCTTACTTTTCTCCTGGTTACATTACATTTTTGTTGTTGTTGTTGTCTGCAATAAAAAAATTGTGTTTGTGTAGTTGTTCTTTCTATAATAAATATTCTTGCACATTTATGATGAACTGACATGGTCCACAATAACCCAGACCCTGATGACACGAAGCTCTGTGTAGGTTTCACCACAGCCTCTGGTGTCATGTTTTCTCAATTTCTCCTGTTACTCCTGGGAGCAAGTTCAGTGATGAACAGGCACAGTGACAACAGAGATGTATCAGCACAGTGTTTCCAAGTGAGTGAGCCTCACTGAAATACCTTAGGGCATTGCAATAGTATTGAAGTAATTCTTCTGCACTTTAAATGTCTTCAACTGTGCTCTACCCACTTCATGCTCATTAAGATAGCTGGAGTGTTCTGCAATGGGAGGAGTGCTTCTTGCTGGTGGTATAAGGAATATAAAGGCTGTTATCCAAAGAGCTCTTGCACAACATGGCAGAACAGAGGGGTCAGAGCCAGAATCTCAGCACCAGCCAGAAGCTGGTTCAGACTGCTGAGCAACCCAGAATGTGGGGAGTACAAAGATGGTTTGAAGGCAGTCTTGCTTATCCTCCCCTACGGCTGTGAATTCAGTCGTCCTTCTACATAAGCAGTCTCAAATTTCTCCTGTAGCCCTGCTGCATTGTTTACTTAATTTGTCAGGCTTCTTTGTACACCAGAATTGGGTTTCCTCACTTAGAAAAACAGTACAAATAGGAATGCTTTCCCTGTGTTGTGAACAGGCACAGGAGCCTGGCACAGGTATTTCTGTACACCTGTTTTAATCTCTGTCAGCAGAAGAGGACACATACTCCAAAGAGTTACAATCAGTCTTTCTACAAACTTCAGTTGTTTTGGGGTCAGGCATGTAAATCATCACATTATCCACAAGATATGTACAATGTTGAAGTAATTCAATGGAAAACGACATATTTTCCACACCTGCAGATTGATTTGATGTGATCACAACTGTGGGGCACTAGGGCCATTCCATTTCAGTCCTTTGCTCTCTTCTAGCAAACAACAGGGCTGCCAGTTTCTGCCAGATGTGGGAAATTCTGAGATATTAATATTTATCCATTGGGATGGGAAATGAGAATAATAAAGAAAAGAACACCCGTATAATTTTGTGGCAATTTGTTAAATATAAGACTGAAGAAAAATCAAGCCAGTTTCTTGAAGCTGGCACTGTGAAAGTGGCTAGCTTTTTGAGCCTTATATTTAATATACTGCTCACAGAATTTATCACATCCAATTCTTTTATGACAGTCAGTATAACTTCATGTTTGTGTGTGATTGAGAGCTATATCAAAATGTGTTCCAGAAGTGTTGGATTGTATTGAGCCATTTTTTCTCTTTACACTTCAATAAACTTACTACCGTGTGTACAGTGTCCCCAAAATATCTGTAATAAATAACATTATTGGAGATTCACCACTGCCTGAAGGTTGTGCTAGATTCCATGCAAATTCAGGATAAGACTTTTGCAGTTAAGTCAACAGGAAAAGAAATGGTAGCCTTATAGACATAACATGAAAAGAAATAGTACAAACAGTACAGATAATTAACCAAAGCAGGAGAATCAGGACAGAAGATTATTTCAATGCAAAATTTGATGTGAGGTGAGAGAGAGAGCAGAGCGCTGGGCAGTTCAAGGGGATTCTACCTTCAGTATCTCTTAGAGTTGTGTTCTTGAGTGGATTGGACCATGGCTTCCACTGTTTTGCAAGGGTGGTAGCAGGTGTTCACCACACTCATTTTAATCTGCTCATCCCCACTAAAACAGAGTATTAGTGAGGAGGAACTATGTCTAGTGAAATAAAGTGAGCTAGAGTAGCTGAGCTGAAGAATTTATTACTGTGATTATACTGACACAAAGAGCTTCCAACTCATGTTGGACAGTTTAGATGCACTGTTCCTACACTGAATAGCTCGTTATCCAAACAAATATGTAAAAAAGACCAACAAAACCCTAAGCAACAACACCAAAAAGCAAACAAGCAAATGACAAAAAAGACAAGAGGAAGGAAATATAATGGATGAGGAAACTGAAATACAGAAAAGCGAAACAGCATTTCACCAGGAATGGGAGAAGCAGGTCATTAACTCAGCCTTTCTAAGGCTCTATCCCTTCCTAGTTCAATGATGCTACCCAACATCTTTAATGGCAAAGGTCAGGAAGACTAGGAAATCTACTTTCGGGTCCTCTAGGCACTTTCTGTGTTGCCACAACAGGATTCTGGATATGACTAAATCATCTTGACACTATGATAAGATAAATACACTGAATTTGTGTAACTGACTAATTTCTAGTAAACAGAACAAGAGAAAAGAAATTAAGGTAAAAGCCATTGTTTATATTTTCATGTCTTGACAATAAGGTTAATTTGGTTTTATAGGCCTTTTCTCATTTCCGTTTATTTAGATGCACAGGGAAGAAAAGGTCCCTTTCTAAGATATTTTTACAATTTCAAAATACTGAGGGCACATTATTTGGTTTTTAAAAAAATAAAAGTTTGGGCCACCTATGGTCTCAGAAGCAGAGCCAAACCAGACAGGTGAAAATTTGCAATTAAATACAGGTTTGTTATGTGATGCCATTGTAAAACCAAAGAAACAGTGGCATTCGGAGAATAGCCATGGCTCATATTTGGAATTCATCAGAATAAATAATTTCCTATAGAGTCCTGTTGCAGCCCTATTGCAGCCATATCTGGTAATGGTGCACTGGCATTTCCAATCATTTAAGAATGATGCAAGAGAAAAATTGCAGTAAATGGTGACAAAGTTTTCCAAAAGCTTCTGGAGAAAAAATACAACACTTTGTACAAGGTGGACATTTTTAGGAGCTCCTTGTGCAGGAAATAGTTCAGTTTATTACAGCAGCTCAAAACCAGTGTTGACTGTTACAGGACCAGGTGTGGTTTGCAGTTCAATTCACCTTCATGAACCAACAGTTAAATTAGTTATTGCAAATGACAGCTAATCTGGCTTTTGCTATCTCTTTGTCTCTGCATAAGTATTTTGATGTGCATCTGCCTGACACAGTGCCACCCAACAGAAAATTGTTGATATTTTTTCACTGTCTACTGCTCTAACTCTCACTCTTTAGCCTGGCTGGAAGATTTGAGCATTTCAGCTGCATGTGTTAGGTGTCAAAGACTGCAGCACTGCAGCACTTTGTAGATTTTTATGTGGCACTGATGGTAGCTGGGGACCTTGGTGCTTCTGCTGCAACAAATAAACTACAGAGAGAGATCTTGCACTGCCGGCATTGTGCTTCAGGCAAATTCACTTTCTTTTGAATCCCAGCCTCTAGCTATTTGGTCAGCATCCCTGTTCTTTGAAAATGCTTTAATTATCTTTCAATATTGTCACTTGGAACTTCAGCATATGGTTTTAAGTCACACCACTTCTGTTGCTCTACTGCTGTAGAAATACGTTAGAAAATGAGGTAATCATATCTCATTTTATACCAGTTTATTTCCTATAGCCAAGATGTTTCTTGTCCAACTTCTTGCTGAGCTCCTAATTTTTTTTTAAATGATCTCCCCTTCTTTCTTAATCTCCTGTTCATAGTAAAATTTTCTTGTAATATTCCTAAAGGTGGCATCTTGTAATATTCCTATCACTGTGGCATTGAGAGCCTCTTAATATATGTAACAGTTTGGATCATTAGGACATAAAAACGATTACCTTCTTGGCAGAACTAATTAGCACTTTTAACAGCTGGCTCTGTTTAGAAACCAAAGTTGCCTTATGGTTGAAGATCCTGGAAAATACTATTCTAAGAAGATTTGTCCCTTCTTATAATATTAACCTACATTAACAAAATGTATTAAAATGTTGAAAAGGGCATCTGGAACAACGTTACTCACATGGCCAAAGATCAGCACCTGTTTTAGTTTAAATCAATGAAAACTGTGCAACAGATTTTTATTTCAGTAAGAGCAAGCTGTTTAATTTTTATCAATCCTTCTTCCTCTCTGCCCTCCAGCAAATCTAAGAGTGCATACAGGAGAATATTCAAAGCAAAACACATATTAAAACTTCTGAGCTTCTTTTCCATCTCCTGGGCTTCTCTGGCCAATAAGACCTCTTTTATTCACTCGAATGAATTTGCTTTGGACTCAGTTTTTCAGATCACTTTCAAACAGCAGGGATTATTTATACAGAAAATAGTATTATTTTGGAGCCCTTACAATATTTTAGGTAGTAATTGATGGTCACTGACAAGTCATAACCAGGGACTGACTGTGTTCTTTAGAAGTTAACATCTCCAAGAAATTAGGTCTCCATCAACTCTTGGAGCTTTTCTCTGAACTTGTGTGTGCTAAAAATGAAGGCAGGAACACATCTCAAGTTTGCTTTTGTTCCACTTTCTGAATGGAAACATGCAAAATTGCCCAAGGGTGAGGAATAATAGTACACACATATAGAGTGCCACTCCCACACTCTTGAACATGACTTTTGGCTAGGAAAGGTCTTGACACTTGAGTAGGACTCAAGTAAAAGTGCTTACAGGCAGACAAATCTACAACTTCCTCACAGTACTCCAGAAGGCAGATCTGCTAAATTTCAATCCTCTCCATTTTCAGATGCAGATATGAAAACAGTGACTTATATAATAACTTACTAGGCAGCATATTCTAACCTTGTGTAAATGAAAACATTCTTAAGAGAAGTTTAATGCTCCTCTAACCCATTTATAAACTAATGTGTATGGCTACAGATAAATGTCTACTCTTAAAACACTTGATTCGCTTCTATGTCTTATTTATTGCATGGATTCAAAATCATCAAAATTTCATACTTATAAAGAATACCAGGTATGGGTCAGTCTAAATGTTTACTTGATTTCCTGGCCATTTTGAAAGCATTATCCTTTTGCTTTCCTTTGAAAATCTAACTCGAATTAGCATTATTTTAGACAAGCCAGGACAACCAGAGTCTATGTTAGGGCAGTATAGTATGCACATTATTAATGATCAAAAAATTATTTGAAATGTATTTAAGATACCAGTCTGGTAGATGCCTACACATGATATGGTAGATTTTTCCTTCGTTCTCTTTTAAGGTATTCATACTCCCGTTGTTGGACACGAAGCCCAGATGTTCTCTCACTCATTCCCAGAAACTCCTCCAGTACCACTTAAGTGAGTGGAACTAAAGCTGTAGTTTATGTGCACGGCCATAGAGTGGCAGCCTAGTAACAAAAAAAAAATATATATATAAAAAAAATAAAATAAATGCACTTGATGTTACAAGAAGTGTCTGTTTCCTAACGGTTTAACATTTCAGAGGGGTTTCTAAACACTAGATAGAAAAATGCAGGAGGCATGACTACTCTCTGGAGGAGGGAATAGTGGAGAAGGGGAGGGGGAAATCTGGCCTTGATAAAAGATCAATACTAAGGGGAGGGAGGGGAAAGAGGTTGAAAACGGGATGGTAAAGGGGGTCAGATTATGTGCCCGTATAAGCAAAGCTGATCAAAGAGTAAGAAATGAAGTATTTGATTTACGTCTTAAAAATCAAATGCTTTTTCTTGCCTTTGATACAGGCAGTTAAGCACTTCCATCATATGTGGAAACTAGTGGACAAGCTAACATTAATGCAAGCTAATTTTTAGTTAAGCAGTTTCACAGATTTTTCATTGATAAAAATACAGCTCAAAAAGCCTCTGAATGTTCACCCAGCATTGCAAATCTACAATGTCAAAGAACAGTATTTCACTGTTCTGTTGCTTGCCATAGTTTTATGAAATAAGAACAATTAGATCTCTCTGCATTAAGCTTTATTTTTATGTGGAATTAAGTGGGTTTAGCAATTTCAAGCATCCTGGAAACAGTATGTAAAAAATCACTGAGGCTGAGCTTTCTTTGCATTTAAGTAAATGAAAATTAGGATTAACTCCATTAATGCTGGTGGAGTTTCAGCAGCATGAAATTACTGTGAGAAAAGCATTAGCCACAGTAACTTTTAAAGAAGTTAGTTCCCAGTGCTACTAAATTATACAGCTCATTATCCTTAAAACCAAAACAATTTTATATGAATCACTTATAATTTTATTTCAAATAGCTGCAATTATCAAATTTAGTTATTACACAATCAACATCTTCATGCTGCAATTCCTGATATTTGTATCTGTGATGTCCACACATATTACTTATGTCCTTTGGAAACGAGAAGTAATACAAAATTGAAAAAAGTGGAGACATAAATGCCAACCAATTAGTAACCAAATATTGGCTGCACTATACTTTAAAGTTAACAACTTTGACTTCAGCAAGACTGAAGATTAAGCAGACTAAGATATAAATTGAAAATTAAAGAGTACTCCCACACACAGTTGAGGAAGCCTTTGCAGGCAAACTCATGTTCCTTCAAATGACCAATTATCCTTTTTACCCACACACATCCATCTGACTTACTTGGCTGACATTCAATGATTAAAGTTCAGAGAACTTGTAAATACAATACTTCTCAGAACTGTAACCGTTGTTTGCAATAAATTGATGTTTCTAAAGAATTAAAAAGATAGGGATTGGGGAACCTCCAATCTTCTCAATATTCTCCTGGTTATCAAAACAAAGCCAACATTTTCTTTTCTCCAACTTCTACATCATTACCTCTTAGCCTGTTGACACTTTCATGTTTTTAATGTGAAAAGAGATGAAAATCAAGTAAGCAATAATGGTTCACAAAGTGAGCCACAGATGGGCCTGTCCAGCCTGATATCCCATCTTCTGCAACAGCAAATAGTCCATACTTCCAGGAAAAGTATGAAAATAGCTTGAGTAACCTCTCTCTTCAGTATCAAAGTGTTCAGAAATTTTCTGAGCCAAGGAGTGCCAGAAGTACTTTTTTCCATATAAATGATCATCAGTGAGACTTGCCCTCCATTTTATTCACTTCCCTTTAATCCTGAGACCTCCTCCTAGGTTTCAGTTACTATCCCTCACACTACTACTACCTGCTGCTTACTCAGTTGCTTTAAACCTGCAACCAGATCTCTTCATTGGCAGCACTCTAGTGTTTATGTTATGATAATAATGGTGCCACAGACTCTATTGACTGGAATTAAGGGAATAAACATCAAAAGGCCTCAGGAAACTCTATAGGATCAATGGTACAAAATCCAGGTAGCTGTCACTTACTAGCAAGGCCTTCAGGTAGGGTTGGACACGAGAGTCAATACTGTATAACATCTTTAATAAAGAGCCAGATGATGGGATGGATTGTATGTATAGCATGTTTGTAAGTGATACCAAACTTGGGCATGGCTAGAGAGCAAGGCTGCAATTCAGAAGGAATACCTCTGTATCCTGGATGAATGGGCTGATGGTGACCTCATAAAGTTTAACTAGGGCAAATGTAAAGTCCTCTGTCATGGATGGAATAACTTCAAACAATAGGACAGGCTAGAAGCCAGAGGGGCAAAGAGCAGCTCTGCATAAAAGATTTTGGTGACACTGGTGAAGTTTGTTTGAAATTGAGTTGAATGTGAGCTGGCAGCATGCCCTTATCTTTCACGGAAGGTGCAGAGTGATAGGGCAAGAGGCAATGGGAGTAAGTTAGAAAGAGAAATTCCCACAAGGTATCAGAAACAACTTTGTTACCATGAGGGCAATCCAATTCTGGAACAATGGCCCAGAGAGGTTGTGGAATCTCCATCCTTAGGAACTTTTGAAGCATTTGAATCTGAGCTGGAAAAATCCCTGAGAAACCTGGTTTAATTGGCCCTGCTCTGAGCAAGGATTGACCAAGGTGGCTTCCAGGGATCTCTTCCAACATGAATGATTCTGTGTTTCTGCGAGTCTCTGGTTGTAACAATTGAACCAGAAGAAGGTGAGGAATAAGGTGGGGAACACGAGGAGGATGTGGGTGGATCTTTTGGAGTGAGTCCAGAGGAGTGCCATGGAATGATCAATGGCTTGAGCACTACTCCTAGGAAGAAAGGCTGAGAGAGTTTAGATTTTTTGACCTGGAGAAGAGAAGGCTCCATGGAGACTTTATAGCAGCCTTCCAGTACCTAAGGAAGGCCTGCAAGAAGGCTGGAGAGGAACTTTTTATAGGGGCATTTATAGGACAAGGGGAAAAGGCTTTAAACTGAGAGAAAGTAGATTGAGATTAAATTAGAAATTAGGAAGAAATTCTTTACTGTGAGAGTGGTGAGGCACTAGAATAGGTTGCCCAGAGCAGCTATGGCTGTCCCTTCCCTGGAAGTGTCCAAGATCATTGGATAGGGTTTTGAGCAACTTGCTCTAGTGGAAGGTGTCCCTGCCCATGGCAGAGGAGTTGGAACTGGATGACTTTTAAGGTCCCTTTCAACACAAATCATTCTATGGTTCCATGATTCCCAGAAGAGAGCAATTTCTATCAAAAGAAGCCCACTTGTGAGTTCCAGCTAGGAACAGATTAACTACCAGAAATTATTCTCTGAAATGCTCAGGGTTCAGTACAGAACTAGCTTCAAAGAAATTTGGTTTTGCCATTTGAAAGAACCATGCACTATATAGCCCTTCAGCAGCCCAATCATCTTCAGAAGAAGTCTATAAGCTTCAATTCTGTTTTCATTCCTATTTTATTATTTATTATTATAATGTATTCCTGGATACGGTTGCAAACCCAGTAAGCAACTTCCATTTGATTTTCCAGATTACAACCAAAAAGTGAAACATTGTCATTCATTCTGCAACTTTTTCCCTACATCTATATACAATTTTCCCAGGTTATTTTCATGAAATTGGCAAGTTACACATGTCCAGCTGATGAAGAATTTATTTTGCATCTTTTTGAAAATTGCCCCAGAGCTTTGATTAATTTATCATGTAGGATTACCAGCACAGGAATACTTCCAGAGGAATACCTATTTTGTCTGCTGTCTCAGGTTTACTGCGATATTAATGGAATTGGAATTCTGAGGCATTATTAGGTTGCCTTTTCTTGATTTCTGTGTATAACAACTATCCAGTGCACTAATACACAAAAAAATTATGTGTATAGTCATATATATATACACACACTCTCACACATTTATACTCTTCTTACACATATATGGAGTAAAGTATCCTGGATCCAATAATAATGAACTAAAAGAAAAAAATTATAGGCTTAGGTTTTCAACTATACCACAGATTTTCCTTTTAATAAGGTACAGACTGAGACTGTGGTAGCTCTTTGAATATAATGGGATTTCTACTTGTATGAATAATGCAGAATAGATACTAGAGGACTTCAAACCTAACACTAGTTAGCATCATCATTTGGCAGGTGAGATATTTCCCATAGGTCACACAATTCTACATATTTATTCCTACTGATTTCACTAATCTCTGCTCTGGAAAGCCAAGTTCCTCCACTAGAGCATCTCCTCCCATCTGATGCAGATAACTCCAGCAATAAGCCCCTAGTGACTGGAACAGATGTTTCTGTTTATTTAATTTATTTATTTTACTAATACACAGCTGCCAGGGCCAACAAATAAAAAACATTGAATTCTATCAGGATTGCGATTTCCAGTGACTACATTTTAAAGGACAAGGTCCCTAAAATTGCTATTTTTTTTAAAACAAGGGTGTCAAGCTTGAACTTAAGTAATTATTTTGATAAAGAATCTCAAGATACTAGTATCTGGCAGCTTATATTCTAAATATGTGAGTTCTTGGTTGTACAAACTGATTTCTCAGAGACAAGTGTATACAACTCATGCTCTGCATTTAGGACACATTTCTTGAACTGTAACAGTCCAAGTTCAAAATTAATAACATTTTAATATATCATCCAAATTATTTAGAATAGTAACTAGGCATTGTTTTCATTTGTATTGGTAAATGGCAACAATATGCCAGTTTCCCTTAATGCAAGTAAAATACTACAGGATCTCATTTTGGGAAGAGAAATGTAAGGAAAAACAGCAAGAGGAAAAAAAATCAACAGAAATACAAAAAAAAAAAAACAAAAAAAAAAAAAAAAAAAAAAAAAAAAAAAAAAAAAAAAAAAAAAAAAAAGGCAGCTGAACGACAAATTCCCTTGAATTCTGAGTATTTCTGGTTCTCTATTTTGCCTTCAGCACCAGCAGTGGCAGTGCCTAACTTCCAGGTGCTGAACTACGTGTCCCTCATGGAGTGTGTGGGGACAACAAGCTCCTACACAGGCCACACGACAAGTGCCACTGAGCAGGGAGCTGCTGTGGGCCATCTGAAGGGCTGTGTCATACAAAGCAGGGTAACTGCAATTCTGTACTCCTTGGAGATTAAGGGTATAAATTAGGGCTGCAAATGAAGATTTTTTTATTTAGAGAGCACCCAGAGTCTAGAAACTGCTCTCAGAACAGAAGGGAGCTTCCTTCAGAACATATCAGCTGAGAAGCTGCTGTTGGCTCTAGATATAGTACATTAATAGATCATTTGCCTGAAATATAAAAGATCATGACCTAATTTTCACTCAGCCAAAAAAATTAAAACTCCCTTTCCTTGCATCAATATTTCTTACCCATCAATTTATGCAAAGTGTGAGATTAGGGAGTCTTGTGGAGCAGGAGTACTATGCTGCAAAGAGCACAAGCCTGGAAGAGCAAGCAAGAGGATGATTGTACCAGCTGGCAGCTAGGAATTAATTCTCAAAAGGGGAGAAAGAGACTTAGAGTTTGGTCTTCAAATTTTATCCAATGATTTTAAAATGCAAAGGGTTATGAGTGCTTCTCACCTGCTAGATGCTTTTGAAAAAAATCCCAACAGGATTTTATTTCAAATAATTTAGTCACCCCAAAATTTCCAACATCCATTTACCTCTAATTCAGCAAATTTTATGAGAATTTCAATAAAACTTCCTACTGAATGCCTTGCATAACAAGGAGGGACCTTAAAACATGGGCTTTTACATGTATGATTTGGCTGGTAGTCATTCTGGAGGTCTTGTCTCTCTCGAGCTGTCTACTCTGAGAGTTTGAAGTGTTTAATTGCACACAAAGATAGGTACTCAGCTTTTCTCTTGAACTGAGTATTTATTTGGCATAAATCAAATTATTGGCAAAAAAGTTAAAAGCAATTTTTCAAAAGATTAAGAAAAAACTTCTATCAATTAAGTACTTTAGACTCTCAACAGTCACCCACAAACTCTGAAGAGAAGTTAAGCTGCAATGCATAACATTAATTTCAGTTTCCAGGAAATAAACTTTTACTTTCTGTAAATCCTGTGCAAGAAATACAAAGCAAAGCTTCCTTCCTTGGCAAGTCTTACTTCTGTCTCTTATTTTCTCTGTAGAAACTAACAGCTACTGGCTAGGCAAAGTATCTGAAAATGGTGAAGAATCACTTTATTCCAGACCAAAGCAAGGAACAGAAAAGTCCTTGAAGAGAAACAAAACATTACTAACAACTACTCTCTCATTTTTAGATTTTTTTTACCTTGCAGCTGAATGGTTCATCTCCTGTCTGGCATTAGCCTATTCATAGAGAAAATCAGCATTCATATACTCACACAAGAATGCTACTTAGTAATATTTCATTGTATTCCAAGTAATATAAAAGAGACATACCAGCTCATATGAACTTCCCTTGCCTGTTTGTCTCTGCATCTTCCCAGACATGCAGCTGCACAGTCATTCCATTCAGAGAGCATGAAGCTTGTACATTTAATTTTCCTTCCCTCAGTTTCCAGCAGATTAAAATTTATATTAGCTCAGGAAAAAAAATGAATTAAGTAAAATTTTAAAAAATTCAAAAATTCTAGTATGTCTGATTTCAGATTTGCTAGATAGGCTTTGTGTAACTCGGACTGTGGGATCTGGGATTTTCCCATATCACAGGGAACCTATTCCCCATTGCCAGTAGCTCAGTGATTAGAGACTACCAAAAGGTCTATCAGGAGGACAAAGTAGAAGGTTTTATGAAAGCAGAGAGAGATGTGACTTTGGAAGGGCAATATAATGGTGAATACTAAGGGAGATGTTATGGAAACAGAGAACCCTGTGTAGGTATTAATAAGCAAATGCTTCTCTAGGGAATCTCATAGATTGCATTGTAATTATCTAGGAAGAGGCCTTGTATTTGACCCAGTGTGCAGCACTGCTGTTGTGTCTACTAAATTTTTCCCTGCTGGTGAACCATCAACTTTTTTTTTTTTCAAATCTGAAACAATTAAATTATTTAATTCAGGTTTTCAGAGATGACTTTTGAGGGGGTAGTGTTAGAAAACATGGATGTTTTTCCCTATTGATTATGATGTGACACAGATAGTTAAAGAGAATTAGCTTAAGTAGCTTTAGCTCTATTTGCTCAAATACCATGTTTGCTATAATCACAGTTTCCATAACTAGAATGGCAGAGTAATGCTGATAACCTATTTTTCACTAAGAAATGTGTTATGTAGTTCTTGGACAAATCTCCACTGGACCTTGGAGTACAACTTGTAATTAGAAAAGGAGGACTGAGCCTTTATCTGTCTACTGCTACTCAGCCTCTAGGGATATCTTTTTGTTAAATATCCTCCAGCTGTATTCTTAAGGTAAGGGATTTGCTATGGTTCAGACATAAATCTTCTCTGGCAAAGACGGTTTAGCAAACCTGAAAGAAATCTGTAAGAGACAGAAAAATTTTCTATCCTGCAAAACTAGCAGCCTGTGGGGAAGGAAGGAGGTCTTGTTATGTTTCTGCCAGAAGGAAAGATTTTTTCCTGAGTTGTCAGTTGCTTTCCTCCTCCCCAAAGACATCACTTGAAGGATTTACAGCACAACTCCAGGGTTCAGCTCTGTGTCTTTAAAGTACATAGAGAAAAGGTGAGCACCTAAAGAGGGCGTATGCAAGAGCTCAGATAATGGAGTGGCAATATTGTATGGTGTGCTTTGGGCACATATACACAAACAAACAAACAAACAAAACAAAACAAAAAACCCTCCCAAGCAATAGAATAGAGTATAATTATTTCTAGATGCATATGTGTTAAAAACCATTTTTAAAAATAATACTTTCAGCTTCATATATTCTCTGGGCTAATTTATGGTGCCCCAGTTCATTCTTGCCCTCATGCTGCTCCCTCTCTCGTGCCAGAGTAAGGATTTATGTGGTGGCAGGTGAAGCAGATCAAAAAATTGATCCATGTTAAATTTAAGCACAAAAAAGGGGGGGTTAATTTTAATCTGGATCGTGGAACTGATCTCATTTATTAAACAGCTGTATAGATCAGGGAAGATGGAAATGTGGGGAGGAACAGAATGGGTGGAGGAAGGCCAGATTACTTCTTCTGATGGCAGTGCTGACCTGTGACATTTTACAGCACATGAGAAATTACAGACTGTGAGCAGACTGACTTTTGGAGCACAGTGAATGAACGTATTCTCAAAATTACTGTCAGGCCCTTACAATGTATCATAGATAACCAAATTTAGTTTTAAAGAGGAAAAATAATTTTATTAAAGGGGCAGTGAACTTATTTTGGTTTGTCTCATAAATCACTAACCTATAAGAGTCATAGGTAAATCCCTTCAACTAAATCCTTATACAACTTATCCTTATGCTTACACAACTTTTAAAACAAAATTTCCTTTATTTAAGGAGTTGCCTTGAAACTGGTAAATCAATACATACCAATTAAGATAGATTATGAAATCTTTAACATTTTTTCTGTTCATCAAAGTACAAACACTTAAAGGTAATGTAGTCATTTCCAATCTATATACATGTTTAAATTAGTTACCACTCCAGCCAAGTGTCTGGATTCTATCCATATAAATGCAACATTTATCTTTCCTGTCCTAATGACTGTAGAACGGTACTACATTGCAAACTGTGTGTTGCAGCAAAATATCTGCAAAACTATATCTCAAAAAAAGCTTGGGGACGTCTTTTAACATTCAGGGATAAATGTGGTTTATACCACTCAGATGAAATATGATTTAGGTAGAAGTAACCAAAGGTTTTTCATAGGCATTTAGAGTGCTTTCCTTTCTTAGTATGAAAGTTTTAAGGTATGTGTAGAGAAAATTCTGAAGTAACTTTCTGAAGATTTAAAGCAAACTTTCTTTTTTCCTGTTGCTCAGAGAAGATGAGGAACAATGGCTGTAGCAAAGCATATAACATGACTTGGAAAATGCCTGTATTTCTCTTCATTCTTAAACAGGAAATGTTTATCCTCTAACACCTTTCCTGGAAATCAGATCTCTTGCTAAGAAGCAAATGTGGTATAGGTTTGTTTTACTGAGGGGGTATCTAGATTAAATCTAAGAAAAATCTGTGTTAAATGGGGCAGCAGTTCAGGAGTCACTTAATTTACAGTGAGCATTCTGGTTTGTTGGCAGTAACTTGGGTTTCTTTAAATGAAACTATTTCTCTCTTTGTAATTTTCTCTTTGTAGTACACCTGTGACTAGTAATTGGAGAGTGTAATTCAATTCTTTGCATAAAGTGCACTTATTATGGACAAATGGATAAAATATGTAACATGAAAAAATGGCATAGAAATCTACTGTAAGAGAGCTCTTCTAAAAGCTCTCTGGAAGATACACTTGTCTATGTGGATACACTTAGTCATCTTTTGTCTGCAACAGTAAAAATCTTCCTGATGCTGCAGGCATGCCCTGGGTCACAGAAAGCAGAAACTTTCTGGAATTTCATTAGAAAGCCTGAGCTTTTTGTGGAGTAAAACTGGTGACCAAAAGTATGAGCATACATGTTGTTGTGTTCTCCAACTACTGTAAATACAAAGTTAGTTATAATTATTAGTAACTTCACTAGAGGCACTGCATAATTATATCAATGGCACAACATTCAAGAGAGGCAAGTGCTGGCTGTGAAATCCCATGTTACCTTCACTGCTTGCAATCTTGCTGTCAGCTGTGGTTGGCTTCACGTGTTTTGCCTCTAACTCTTACACTTGGCTGAAGTATTTCTCAGTAGCTAAGAACGCCTTCAAAACTAAAAGGGTGAGTAGGAGGATTATTGTGAGCTTGTGATAAGCCATCTTTACACTTCCATCTCTTCTAACTCTGTGATAGAACAGCTTATCAAATGATTAAGAAATAGGGATGTAAAAGGACGGCTGTCTTGTAGTCAACCTAATTATCACAGCAAAAATAATTATGGAGTGCTTTTAAAATGCTTAGAGCAGCAATAGAAAGAAGCAAAATAGATCCTTATCGGCATCTGCAAGAGGCAGATGAGAGGTTTCACACAAAGGGCATCTTTCCTCTGTGTGCTGGCTGATGGGTCCCGTGCTTCTGAGACCAAAAAATGCAAACAGAAGTATCCTCTCAGTTTCTTCTAAAGTCCTCTAGACAATTCTACCAAATTCCTAAGCTGGCTTCTGCTCTGCTGTCCTACAGAGACAGAGATGGATCTGTCCATCTCTGCACCCAGGCTCAATAGCAGCACTTGGAAGCTGCTTCCTGAATTTATGTAACAAAATACCAAATCTAATGTTGGAAAACAGTTCTCCAAAGAGAGACATGCATGCTCAGACATCTAGGCAATAGATTCTGGATTCAGACTATGAGGGGATTTGTTACTAGCTCTGCTGAGCACCAGGCACCTCTGCCATAGCATTTTCAATAAAGGAATATATGGCCTTACTATTTCATCTTGCAGTTCCAAAACCAATAAACAACAGCATGTGAGGGAGGAATTACAGACCCTAGAAATGGCAGTACTC
The DNA here is from genome assembly GCA_013397095.1 of Sterrhoptilus dennistouni. Lineage (NCBI taxonomy): Eukaryota > Metazoa > Chordata > Aves > Passeriformes > Zosteropidae > Sterrhoptilus > Sterrhoptilus dennistouni. The sequence goes on from VWZU01010893.1 coordinate 890,239, forward strand.
CCTGCTCCTTAAAGTTTAGATTTAGTTTCGATGTGTGCCAAGATATAGTATAAGAACCAATGATTCTTCCAGTCTTCCTAAGTGGAGGAACCTCTGTTATGTTAGATCAGTTTTATTTCTTAGTAGATTTTTGAATGATGGTTTTATCCTGGGTTGGGAAAACTTAACTCTGGCATAGGTAGGTGTGAGTTAATTTGTGTGAGTCTAGTTAGTTAGAAATCTCAGTAAATTATCCTTCAACCACATAGAGCTTTGGAAAGAATGCTTCCTGAGCTCAGAGACAACACTGTTAATATATAGTATAATCTACTATATATTTCTTTAAATGAGCTGTTACCCTTACAGGCCAGCATCTATTCCTATTTTGAGTCTTTAGTGAAACCATAATAAGAACACTTACAATCTAATTAATTTATCTGAAGCCTTAAAAAAAAAAAAAGAAAGAAAGAAAAAAAGAAAAGGGAAGAAAACACAGTGGCATATTTAACTACGTTTAACTATTTAGTGAAGATTATCCAGTTCCAACCTCTTTGCCATGGGTCGGCATGCCACCCACTAGACCAGGTTGATCAAAGCCACATCCAGCTTAGCCTTGAACACTTCCACAGATGGAACATCCAGATCTGAGAGGAACCTGTTGCAGTGCCTTACCACCCATCCTCTTAATATGGAATTTTTCCCTAACATCTCATCTAAAGCTTTCTTCTTTTAGTTTAAAACCATTACCGCTTGTACTATCACTATGTGCCCATACAAAAAGTTCCTCTTGCTCTCTTTTCTGAGTCTGCATTAAAGTATCACAGAATTGACGGGGCTGGAAGGGGCCTCTGAAGATCATCTAGACCAACTCTCATGCCAAGACAGGTTCACCTCCAGCAGATGACACAGGAACTCCTCCAGATGGGTTTTGAAGGTCTCCAGATACGGAGACTCCATGACCTCTATTCCAGGGCTCTGCCACCCTCACTATAAAGTTCTTCTTCATGATGAAGTGAAACGTCTTGTGTTTTAGTTTATGCCCATTGCTCCTTGTCCCGCCGCTGTGCACCACTGAAAAGAGTTTGGCACCATCCCCTTGGCACCTGCCTTTGACATACTTGTATTAATGAGATTTTCTCCCAGTCTTTTCTTCTCTGGACTAAACAGGCCCAGCTCCTGCAGTCTCTCCTCAGGAGAGATGTGGAAGGCCACAACAAGGTCTCCCCAGAGCCTTTTCTTCTCTTCTCCAGGCCGAACAACTTCAGCTCTCAGCTTCTCTTCAGAGGAGAGGTGCTCCAGCCCACTGACCGCCTTGCAGCTTGTATCACTGGGGAACTACCTCTGATTTTCATTTGTAAGATCGGGATAGATTTAACATAGTACTTCTGGCTTGCGAGTTTTCCATGTAGGCAGGCAGAGACGGCAGGAAGCTTTCTTAATTGCAGGGTTATGGTTTCTAA
>VWZU01010897.1:0-20235 GCA_013397095.1 Sterrhoptilus dennistouni
CCTTTTCCTAAGGAACAGTAAAAGACATAATTGTCACAGCACCACAGTATAAAAGACCAGAGACAAACCTCAACTCCAGCTGCTGCCAGTAGCCACCGGATTGGTTCCATTCGGCCCCGTCCATTGAAGTAGTGCAGCCTGGGTTTTCCAGACATGTTTCCACGTGCCTGATTTCCTAGTCTCTACAATGAAGAAATAAATGTTGCAGTTTTGAGTGTCTAACCGGCTGTCAAAGTTGTCTTGTTGTAAAGCATCATTTATGCTTGAAGACTTTAATCATTTAATATAGGAGGTAAAAGATTATATTGACACACTGCCTTGTATCATTCTGCCTTCAAATGTTTCTTACACATAGTTAAGCAGAACTTTGAATTTAGAGGAATTGGCCCAATCAGAGAACCAGTGAATCAAAACCATTTGCATCCAAAGTGTTCAGTTCAGACCAAAAAGCAGATGGTGCTCTCTGTGTATTTTGGCATTATGTCAGAATACAGCTTACTGTTTAATCAGAATACATGCTATAAACTCGTAATTGCTGTGCTTTCTCCAGTAGACATTATGCTCATTTATAACCGGCCAGGAAGGAATTCTTGCCCACAGTCAACCTCCTTTACAACATTCCCTGCTTCTGTAATTCATCTTTAGACAAGTCTCCAAAGACATAAAAAATAATTTTGCCTCTGGTAACATCAGATTTGCCTTTACCACAGGCACAGCCACATGGGCAATGCTTGCCTCGTCCAGTTCCAACTCAGCTGGAATTTCAAGCAACAACAGTTTCTAGGCATGAACTTAAAGCAACAAGAGTTTCTGGGCAGACTCTCACCCACCCCACTCAGAACCACACGTGCACAGCAGCGACAAACCCACACAAACAGTGCCCAGCCTATACCAGCCTCACAGCTACTGACACCCTGCCAGCAACAAAGCTGAAGCATTAACAGCAGCAAAAGGAGAACACCCAAACCCCACCATATTCCCCTTGTAAATAAAACGTCACCTTCCCTACAAGTAAGGAGGAGGAGGTGAAGGGAAACACTCCCCACTTCTGAGATCTGTACTTCTTTCTCTTAATTCTCTACACCTCAAAAGCAGCTGAATTAGAATTTAACATTTGGTACACATAACCAGGTTAGTAAAGAAAGTACATATACACATTTAATCTATGAAACCCTTTCACTGACTGAATTTCATGTACAAGAACTCCCTGCATTTTTAGGGAAAAATAAAGAAAAAACCCACTTACCTTGTCCACAGTGTAACTCACTCTAAGCTCTCAGCAGTTCTGCCTTGAGATTATGTATCTGTGTAGCCCCTCCTACACTGAGTATTCAAAACCGTTCTCTACAAATAGGAGACTTGTCTCTTAAGCAAACAAAACCAATTAGCTCTGTTTAGTTACTTCTCACCTACAGAAAATAAATTCCTGACTAATGCTGACTAGGTACAAATAGTACAGATAGATACAGAGAGATGAGAGTTCAAGGTCATTGGAAACCTCTGTGCTACCACCAAATGGTAATATGCCTCCTATTTTCATTGCTTGCTGCCATGCTAGGTAAAACTTATTATGATGGCTGCAAAGCTCACATAGTTTAAAAGAATTCTGCTATGCCAATCACACTTTTATTCTAATATTTTTTTTTTTTTTTTTTTTTACTTTGAACACATTGGTGCTTTACGGAAACCCCACAATTAATTCAGGTCAAATCTTTCACAAGCTTCTATGCCTTGCTTAGGGTATATTCCTGCTGGACACTTCTGCTGTATCATCTTTGGACATCGGGGTTAGGGTTTTTTTTTTAATTTTTCTGTGAAAAATGTTTCCCTGAATATGACTCAGTGAAAATACNCACATTGGTGCTTTACGGAAACCCCACAATTAATTCAGGTCAAATCTTTCACAAGCTTCTATGCCTTGCTTAGGATATATTCCTGCTGGACACTTCTGCTGTATCATCTTTGGACATCGGGGTTAGGGTTTTTTTTTTAATTTTTCTGTGAAAAATGTTTCCCTGAATATGACTCAGTGAAAATACACATCAAAGACAACTGTGAGAGACAGTGAATGAAGTGTGGCATCAGAAGGCAAACTTCTGCACTCTGCACTCCTGACTGTTTACTTTAGTCAACTGTATTGATTTGAAAAAGTCAATACAGCATACATTACCATGCAGCTTCCTGCCTATCTAATCTATGTGGTTAATATTGCTGTAGCCATCACCTGCACTTCCAGTATAGCAGGCTGTCTCCTTCATGTCCTTCCTGTATGCATACTTCATTGCTTGGGAGCTGAAAATTATCTTCATCCTATCAGTCCTCACTGTTGGTACTTGTTACATCAATGTCTTCTATGCTTGACAATAAAAGAAACTTAATAAATTATTTAGAGCTAGAAACAGGGCATTAAAAGAGTCCTCACTGCACTGTATTGTCTTTTAGGCAGTGCCTAATCCCCAGGTGGAACACTCTATGCCATATCGCACATAAGGGGAGCCAGGCTTCACAAAAGGGGACCCCTGACTGAGAGCACTTCTTGTAGCTCCCCATTCTGGTTAAGGCCCTATGTCTCTCTGCCCCCTCCCTACATTTTGGGAAGGTCTTCTGTCCAGCCTCTGACACTGCTGGAAAAAGTGTTTTCCACATTCTTGGACACATATGACTTATGACATAGAATCTAGGATAATGTTGGAGATTGAAACTCTCCATACAGCAACATGTGCACCAAGGTGCATCTGGTGGTTTCAGAGACTCAAACTCCCTCTTAGGTAGCTTGTCTGAATTTACCAGTTGTGGGCCTGCCACTGATAAACTCTAGGAGACATCCCAGGTCTAGTGACCACCTGGTAGGAAAACATGAGTTTAAGCCTGGAAGTTAATGGTAGTGTAGACAACTTGGAAAACTCTTCTCACCTAACTCTGTAGGCACCAGCTTCTGGTCTAGCTGTCTACTCTCCTTCCAATGGGTCCAAATTCAGGAGGAATCCCTCAGCATGCTCTTCAGTTACAGCTGAACTACTCAAAATGATTCTATCTCAACTGAGGTAGTTAAAAGTTTAGACGAGGCCAGTCCTTTCAGACTTCCCTTATTAGGTAGGGGAGTGGAGTAAAACACTTCAGAAGGTGACTTATCCCAACACTGACATTTCTTGTCCTGTCATAAGTATCCAGTGAGATTTCAGGCAACTAAGTCCAATATAGTCTGTTTCCTAACTTGACTATCGGAAATGTTGCTTCACCGAGTTATTATATTCTTCTATTTTCTCCGTCAGCTTCATTTTCCCATATTTTTTCTAATTTCTTTTTTGTTCACTCATGTCATAGACTATTAAGCACCAGATCTGGTCACTGCCAGTTGTTGGAACACAGTTTACTTCTAAGCAGCTGCTTTTCTGTTGCATCAGGCCATTTCACAGGCTGTTGTTGTCTGCTGTAAATATTTTTATTTGAAATTCAATGGAACCTGAGTCTGTTCCTCTGTGTTCTGTCCTAAATGTGTAGATATAAACCCCCACTGCCTTGCCAGAGTCTGCAAAACAGAGTGCACCTCTCTTTCATAACACTTTGCTCTCAAGAGGTAATGCATTTGTAACCAGCTTGTGAATAGCTGGCATGATCATACACAAGGTTTGAAATAACTGATTTATAGAGAAAAATAATCAGTTTTGCAAAAACTTTGCTGAGAGACCTTAAAAATCCAGTTCACCCACAAGTTTTAAATTTAAGAATGGAAACTCGAAACAAATCTACTTCTTTAAAGGGTAAGTGATGCTGCAAGTCTTCTCTTGCACAGCTCTTACTCTGAGCTTCTTCTCATGTAGAAAATATCTTCTCCAACAAGTTACATTCTGAAAATACCAACACTGCATTGTTCTTTTTCCAAGTTAATAAATTCTGTACCCTACAAATAGTTCTTTGCCTCCATACTCCTTTGTTTTAATGTTTTGCCAAGCATTCGATATCAATAAAGACAAAGCTGCTGTCACATTGCCAGTGTAATAGAATGCTTTATTTCTGGTATAGGTTGCTTTGTTTCTCTAGCACTGGTTTTAACTAAAACAATACAAATTTGCTGAGCTTCCTTTTCCTTTGGTTTAGAGTTTTGGGTTGCTGCTCTGCTTTCCCCTCCTCTCCCAGCATTTTGAGTGTCACCAAAGGCGGCAAGGCTTTCATTTCTTAAAAACCTTCAACACGGTTTCTACATAATGGGCATCTGGTGGGGGTTTCCTTGGGCTGCCAGGCTGCAGGAACTTCTTAATTGTAGGCACATTGCTCATTTTGGTTTTAAACACCTAAAAAAACAAAAACAAACAAACAAACAAAAAAAAAAGCCAACAAAAAACAGAACAAGAGAGAAATTCCAGCCTCAAAAATGTGATTTACCCAGCATGGGGAAATAATTACTTCAGGCCTTACCTCTAGCTCCTGAATACAGAATGCTCAGTAATTAAATTACCTGCAACTGAGGAAACCCTGAGAGCACAGTAGGAAGTTTTTCCTCCACTGCTAAAATGGCTTCCATTAGCTGAACATCTGCCCAGCTGAATTTATTGCCCACAAGAAAGTCTTGGCCATGTTGTTTCAAAACCTGGAGAAGACAAGAAAATGCGGGGCGCAGATGAGAGTGGGGCATATGGGCATCCTTGGCAGCTAAGCCTCATAGCAGAGCAGCAGAGCTAAGCAGCAATTCTATCTGGAATTTCAAGGTGAACTTTTCAGCTGAAGCTGAGCCTAAATCACTTCATTATTGCTGGGAAAAAATGAAGGTTTTGTTCATGTTCTGGTACATAGACTACAAACTTGGGTCACTCAGTAATAATGAATGATGATGGATACCAGGAACAGAAACAAAACCACATGCTTAAGTAGACTAGTAACAGTCCAAGAATTAGAAATAGGGATAATGGAGGAAGCAAAAAGCAATGTAAGGAATTCATAGAACTCCAATTTAGATGTTTCATGTGAAGTGATGTCCAATGCTGGTATCAGGAAACAAACTTAGAAATGCAGAATTGTGACAGCTAAATAAGGAAAATCCCTGCCTTTGGGAATAGGTTATTCTAGTGCTAAGAACTTGTGTGATGTTCAGCCTTTATTACTGTTTTCCAAGAAAACTAAATAAACATTACAAAAGTGGGAAATATGGCCAGATGCATGAATCATATGGGTTGCCTCTGTTTTTAATAAATCTGTTACTGTTGTTTTACCAAAGTACTCCTAATCTCTCTACCTGATTTGTGTGCAAGGGATTTTTGCATTCCTTCAGTGAAATTTTTCCAAATGAAACTAAGTATGGCAGAGAGATGGGCTTTAAACAAATATAAGTATAGAACTGTTCCTTCAAGAAAAATAATCACATGCGCTTGCTTTCACTTAAGTGAAGTTTTTCTGTACAGCTGAGAACATATTGCTTTGCAGATGTTCAAATACCACAGCCCTGACAACACAAGCAAACAGAGAGGAAAATGTGCTTCTGTATTTCCCCTTCTTTGAGACAGCCAAAAAAGCTGTGGATTGAGAACTGACCTACACTACAAGCACATTCTTATTTTGCAGAAACTTTTTGGATAATCACAAATTTGACAGACACATACTTGCTGTCACTTACCTTTTCAAAGACTGGAAAGTACCTATTAGTTGCCCTCTCCTTAATTGACTCAAGATTTTTCTCCTTTGCATCGGGTGGAGAGAAAGGAAACATCAAAATCATTTGCATCAGATCTGATATTCCCTCCACATACATGTCAATCCTGTTGGTCAGGGGAAGATGGTAGAAAAAAGCACGGAAGTTATTTCATCTGTTTTCCAATTAACTAAGGCAACTTATAGGAATTTTATATCACCTACATAGTGCAAATTTTCACAGCCAAAACTAAGCATGAATGAAACCTGAATATTTTTCAAAAAGAATAAAAGCCTGTTTATGTTTGGAGCATTTCAGAAGCAGTGGTTAAATCTTACTGTTAGCCTTTTTTGTGCCTTTATACTGGATTTACAGGATTGAATTTGGTTTTTATAATGTAGCTATCAAATAACAGACTGCTCCATTAGTGAAAGGAGGTGTTACGTACAGGGCTCTCTCCTTCAAGTCTTTCCCATGGAGATTATATTTCCCTGCTATGTAGCTCATGATGGCTCTGGTCTGCACCATCTTCATCCCATCGATCTCGACCAGGGGCACTTGCTGGAAGAGCAGGAATCCATCTAGGGTGGAAAGGTGAAGGAAAGCCTGTTAGTTTCTCCTAGACTGCAAGGTGTACAGGAGAGCAAGGCACTGAGCACATTTTTCTTGCAGTTTAGGAGACCACTGATGTCTTGCTCTAAACTGTAAAACTCACAGAACTCAACTAACATTGCGGGGAAGATCAAACAGCCTGGCTCACACTCCTGTAGTGAGGTCACCACAGCACAGCTGGGCCCTGGGCTTGGCAGCACTGCCAGAGCTTCACTGGCTGGCGAGAGCTGGCCCTGCCTGTGCACCTCTGGAGCCTGCCTCATGCTGGCAGGAAAAGCCTGAACCAGCACTTCCAACCCAAGGAATAGGAGAAGAATAACAATATGTGGTGAATCTGAATTTTAAAAAAATCCAATTTTTTAAAATGCAGATCAATTTCCTGTCAGGGACATACACGAGTAGTACTGCAGCAAGAGCAAGCTGCTGGAATACAGGAAGGGGTCAGGCCGCTTTAAACATCCTGAAGCTACAGAGCTAGAGGCAGAGCCTGTGACAGTTGTTGGTGTTTGATTAAGTTTCACACAGCCACTCCAGGACCAGAGTTTAAGTGTCCCCATAGATTTTACAGGCCTAGCCTCAGTGCCATTTTACAACAATTTAGGCCTATTTAGAAACACCTTTGTAGCCCCATTTTCTGCTGGTCCAGGTAGGAGCCATTGTCTGAACTTTCAGTGAGGCAGCTCTGAGGGCTAAGTACACACAGAGATTTAGCATTGCAAAGTGAGTCTAGACCAGTTTTCTGCTGGATTAATTCTCTGGTTTTGGAAACACTCCCTCCTCCATTTACACACTAAGGGCATCCAGAGAACAATCCTGCCCTGTTTATAACCACAGCAGAACTCCAAATCCAAATAGGCAGCTGCAACTTGCATTGCTCAAAGTTAAGGATTTTCGTTAATTTTACTCAATTTATATCTGTTTGGTGAATCCTTCTTTCAGATATGCTATTCGTAACCAACCAGCAGAGCTCATTGATACCCAGGTACCACTTGGGCAGCTGTTGGCTGCACAGATTGTGACAGGTTAGTTATCCCTCAGGCCAACAGGTACAGGTCTGCCCGGGCCAAAGCCATTTAACCCTCTTAACCCTCTGCCTCTGAAAGAGCTGTATGTCTGCAGGCTGCCTGCTGGGAACAGCCCTTGGCCCAGGCATCATCCTAACCCTGCTGGGGCATTGCCTGGAGGTTCATCAGCTGGCACAGGCCAAAGTCATGCCTGAGCCAGTCTAATGATGCGGTAGTGTCTAAACACAGGAAACTGTCAAAAATCATATTGGTAGGGAGAGAAAAGAAGTTTAAGGGGGTAGTAATGTGGAGTTACTCCTGTTGAGTCCTGCCCTGCACAACTGGCAACATTCCAGAGGTTCCTTTATCAGGATGACTAATTTACGTACCTTTCTTCAACCCATTCTATTAAACCACACCTTTTTTCTTTGTGTTCTCACCATCTTAAGCTCAATATATAGACATAAAAGGTTTGATCTTCTTTATAAAGCTTCCCTATCCTTTTCATCATCATTTAATTCTTCTCTCTGGATATCAATGACCCCAGATACAATCCTGGTTATAGTATCACTCTTTCTAGATAACCTATTCATGTGAGGGATATACAGATTTGGGTTTTCAGTACCTGTGCTTTTCCATTTGGAGCTATAATTGGTCTGTGTACACCGCACTGTCCTCCCACATTTTAAGACTCCCAGCCAACCAGACCTGCAAATTTAATTCTGACCTACTTAATACCACTTCTATCTTATTTTTGTTCAATTTAGTTTTCCCTGACAGAATTTCTTTGGACACAGCTTTTTCTTTCTGAGCTCAGCCACAATGCAGGCAAGACCTCTTCCAAGTCTCCTTACATGCCTTGGCAAGCTCAGCCTGCTCTGAGGTTTCTCTCACATGTCCTGGGCAGCAGGTAAACTGTGGGGCATGTGCACTCTCTACTGCTCCTCACTGTCCCGACTCCTTCCCTACTTTGGCAGGAAGGTCTTCTCCTTCCAGGGTGTCTGTAGAGGGTTCACTGCTGGATTTCTTCTGACCAGATATCAAGGGCAGTGGCTAGGGCTCTGCACTGGTGTGTGGGAAGAACTGGTCTTGGTCCCAAGACTGGCATGAAGCTTTGTGGCATGCTGCTTTGACCATGCCAGGTTTTCCACAGGTCTCCCTGCTGGCTCCATGCTTTTTAACTAAGGGAAGCACCACATCTCAGGCTCAGGGAGTTCTATTTGCCCTGGAGTAAAACCGTTCCAGGTACCATCCTAACAATTCAAAGCATAGGTAAGTAAGTTGTATTCAGTACAAGTGTTTGCCTGTTTAATGTACTATGATAAATACAATAACAAAAGCTCTGGCTTTTAGCTTATAGCAGTTATTTGACTCTGGAGATAAAAGGTTACTCAAAACTAGTATTGCACTATTCAAGGTGTGCACCCAGAAGTTTCCACTGGTTTAAATAAACTATTTTCAAACCATAAATTTAGATAGACTGGACATTTATTTTGAAGGACTAAGCCTCTGGTGTCAGGATTCTTACCTTTGATTAACTTGTCATACTGCTCTTTTGTTTCCAAATAAACCTCGTCAAACTGAAAAAGTAGTGAGAATAGTGTCACACTGCTGCTTTGAACATTTTTCTTCTGTTAAGTGATAGCACGTAACCATGCCCAGAATTACTGAGTCAAGCAAAGGCAATGGGCTAGATCTTCAACTGCACTGTTTAGGTGCAGATGTCCTGAGGATCCCCCACATACCCTTACAGCTGATGGGGAGTAGAAGGAGAGCCTGGACACTTCTGCATCAGGGCACTGATTCAGAAATAACCCAAGACCAAGTAGCAACAAAGTACAGGCATCTGCAGAAGCAAGACAGGTTGGAGCCAGCACCAAGAGAAGCACAAGATACACCAAATATTTCTAACTCCACCCCAGCTAACACACATTGTAACTGCAAACTTAGTAAGACTTAGTTAGGGTGGCTTAGCACAGCTAGATAACTTACAATTAATAAAGGCCCTTTGAAAGATCCCCATTTTGTCCCCTTACGATTGATTAGTCACTTCAGGAGATTGCAAGTACTTCTAATACACTCTAAATGCCACTGCATTTGCATCCCAAGTATCAACCATGGAACAAGGTAGTTACAAACATGCAGTGCCACTGGACAAATTAATTAAGCCAGTCTCATACAGCTTTTATCCGCCACATGCATGTTAACTTGTCCCTCACTGAGAAAAGCTGAGAATACCAGTCTGTAACACTTTATTGAAAATGTCAACCAACCTCCACTCCAGCTGCTGCCAACAGCCATCGTATGGACTCCATCCGGCCCCTTCCATTCAAGTAGGTAAGCCTGGGCTTCCCCGACATGTTCCTGAGCTCCTGGTTCCCTGAAATATATTAAGCAGCAAACAGTATCTCATAAAACTGGTGTAAGCACCATTGTTTTGAGGGGAGACAGCACCTTTTATTCTCACTACGCCTGTTGAAGTTTAAACTTCATTTGGTTCAAAACATAAAATGAGAGACAGACCAGTAACACCACACAGCCAGTGCTAGGAAAGGAAAGATGTGAGTCTGTAAGGCCTTCCCCAGTGCTGCCAGGGAGGTTTCTTATGATTGCAAGCAAACACAGACATGTTTAAACAAGTGGTATGAGTCCCTAGCTACAGGGGGAACACCTGCCACCTATGAAGAGAATGATACAAAGCCATTGAAAATCCTCACATCCTCAGGGAAATTACTCACTTAGCCTCATTGCCATCATCATAGAAAAGATGAAGGAAAAGAAAACATGTTTTACCAGTAGGCTGAAATTTGTCTTGCTTTGTTTGCTGTGTGTGCATTTTTCAGCTTTATATGCAGTCGATTTCTTTCCTCAAATAGGGGTGAATGAATTGTTGATGTTCCCTTTATTCCATGAAACAAGACAAGCTTACTTGGCCATCCTGCCTGGCTACAGCCTGTTTCCTTGCTGCTTATGGCAGCCTTGAGGTGTCCCTTGAAGCCAGATGTGGAACCGAGATGCATTGGCTCCATGTGCCTTCAGAAGTATCCCTGGGGCATGCGGGCCCTGCGTGTCCAGGGGACTGGCACACGGAGGCTGTCGATGCTTTGCTGTAACTGTGCCTCTCCCAGAGGGTGCGGCAGAGACAGCGCCCTGGTACCGAGCTGTTCCATACACAGGGACAACCAGCTGGCCTGGCAGTGCTCACATGGGAGCATAAGCCTTTCTACATCCAGGCCTTAATTCCTCTGTGCTTCATGCCCTAATTTCTAAAAGAACATGAATACCATTCCCCTTCACAAAGACGCTTGTAACATATACTGATGATCAGAAGGAAAAAAAACCCTTTAAAACAGATCTCCCAATCATATCCTAATGGCTCAGAGTGCCTAACTTAAAAAAAATTCCAGGCGACACCAGTTTTCCAAGAAATAAAGCCAAAGCTGCAGCATTACATGTCACATCTTGCATCCACTTGACAGTTCTTATTTGAATCAGCCTCAGTACACTCTAGTGGCATGTCTGCTTCAAGTCACACTGCTTTGTAGGTGTACTTAAAATAAAGTACATTTGGAACATATTTTGCCAAAACTTGACTTTAAAAAACAAGATAGAGAGTTGTCCCTTAAGCACTTCCAGTAAGAACTGAGTCATGTTACTACAATAACCAGAGATATTTGGGGCAATTAAGTAAATATAATCCAAATACACATTAAGGAAAAAATATATTCAACTTTAAAGTGTGAATAGCGGTTCCTAATTACAATGTCTGGCTCTAGGAACAGTGTTTTATTAGTTTCTGCACCTTATGTGACTACTTTTTACTGTAGGGCAGCTTATCAATACAGTTCATAACAACTAGCTAGTGCTTCTTTCATTATCATATTTTTCAGCTTCATTGCATCTGTATCATTTCAACACACATTGCCCCAACTTGTACTGTACAGAAACTTACAGTAAATAAGACTTTTCCTTTAACTGAAAAAGCCAACAACTGAAATATCAAGTATATGAACCTCATTCCTCCTGCAAATATTATCTTTTGTTTGCAGAAGAGTAGAAAGAATAAGAAGCCTCAGGGATCACTTTATCATTTCACATGAACAAGAGATTATATGTGGCATTAAATTATGTGAGAAGAGCAATGACAAACAATTAAAATTTGCCATAAGGGTTTTTTTTAAAATTAAAATTATCTCTGTCAGCTCTGAGTGGATTTTAGTTACCTTAAGCTGACAATAAAGAAAAAAAAAAAAAAAGACCAAAAACTAACCCAAAAAAACCCTCTTGAGTTTTGATTAAAAGTCACCTCAATCTTTAGATCTGCTGAATGTATCTTCACTGACTATACAGGGACCTGACACCTGTAGCTCAGATACAGGCAGCTACATTCAGTTAGGAGGTCTGGACCTGAGTCTTGTCTGGTGGGCTCAGTTTAGCTGCTCATTCCCCTGTGAGTACTGACACCTGAGATTCCCTAAAGATCAGAAGATACAACCCTTGACTAACTAGAAACTTGGCAACTTCTACCTTAAAAAAAGGATGTACTGTTTAAAAAAGTTTATACATTTTTGATAGAATCTGTTGATGCCTTATTAGTAGCCAAATAATCTTTTATAGCTGTCACCCATTCCTTACTGCTTGCCTTAATTAAAAATGGTCATTGGGCCTTTCTATGTAAGTTATAATTTGTGTAAGAGAAGTATAGAATATCTGTGTTACATTCTTCAGCAAGATGAGTAGCTATTATCTGAAAATCATATTAAAATAATTCAAAATCTTCCAAGAACAAGTACTAAAACCAAACACTTTTCAGAAGCTGTAGGATTCTGCCACCGCCAGACAGCTCTTTGAAGGTAATAGAAAAATGCCTGATACTGATAACCTAAGGTGATGAAGAACCCATTCACTGGGCAACACACAATGCAGACATTCAAGGTTTTGAAGCTAGCTGCGTTTGTTCTGGGACTACCACACTGTGGTAAATTGTTTATCTTGTTTGCACAAGAAGGACAAGGAACAGCCTCTGGGATAGTAACTGACATGCTGAATCCCACTACACTACTCCTTCCACCCAGGGAAGGAAGGACATCACAGCTGTGTAGTAACCCCCCATAAAGCCTAAAAGGCTCAAGCAAATTTACCAGATGCGCTGTTTCTAAATGCCGGTCTGGAATTGTTATTTGTGGGTGGTCATATTGTCTGAGCAGCCACTGGAATACAGGTTATTGACTGACTACTGTGAATGAGCAGTGGAAGCTTCACCACTCAGTCCAAAGCTGAGCACACAAGCAGCTGAATTAATTGCTTTAACAAAGGTCTATCAGCTATTCAAAGAAGAGACTGTAAATACTTATGCTGATTCTCAGTACGGATTTGGAGTATTCCATGCCACTGGGCAGTTATGGAAACTGTGTGGATTTATGATTTCTAGTGGAAGTAAAATATCAAATGCTCCATGAATTACTGAACTGTTAAAGTTATACAATTGCCAGAGAAACGTGCTATCACTCGTCAGTCAGTTCATAGGGCAGAAGGACAAAAAAGGAGATAGGAAATGGTCTAACATATATTGCACAACAGCAGTACAAAGAACCAGGCTTACAAGTGGACCATGATCTGAGCTGGTGTTGCTCACACCTGAAAAGCTGTCTGACTACTCCTGCTGAAGAAAATTGACTCTTGCAAAAAGTACAAACAGCCAAATGTCCAGGGACTGTTGAGAACAGATATGGAAAACCTTCTAATTTTAATTAAGCAATATCTGAGTTCTATAATCAAAATGTATCACTACTCAGGGCATTTAGAGATTACTGCACTAATCCAGACATTGCTGAAGAACTGATTCATTTAATGAATTTGTGCTGCAGCAAAATAAATAATCACATCTTGCATACACTGCCCTGATATCTAGCAAAAGCCTCAACACAAAATTTGACTTTATACAATTTTTTAAGATTGTTTTTGTCTAAAATCTATATTTCAATCCTATTTCCTACTGCCTTCTGAGCCTTAGTAACATGCCTGTCCAGAATTTCTCTGAGCATGCATCTCAGGGATGCTAGAACAATTTAAGAGATCATCTCCCCCAGAAGCAGGAGCACTCAGAATGAAGTGCTGTTCCGTTTAGCCCTGGAGCTGGGATCGAAGTCCAGCATATCCCAGGGGCCAGCCTTCCTGCTCAAACCTAGAAGAAACAACACAATACTCAAGGCTTGCACTTTGTCCCCTTGGTTGTCTCATGCCTGCCTTGGTCAGCTCTGGACTGCACCACAGAATTAATTTCCTGCATCTTTCTCTAGCATTTTCTCTCCTGCAGTTTCCAGCTGGTGAATAACTATTAAGCCATTTTTAGTCTACCTGGCACACAGAATGACTAAGGAGAGCGGAGAATTTATATTACACCAGCAGATGCCCTAAAACTTTAGTTGTTTCAGTTAAAAATAGCCATGAAAACACTTTGAGAAAAAGAAATTTTTAAGTTCTTACCTTCTGACCTTGACTCAGACTCCACCCAGCACAGGCAGCTTCCCCAGGGCTGTTTAAACTCTGCAGCTTGGGGGAGTTTCCAGCCATACCCAATAAGAGAAAAAAAAAAAACTCCGAGGGCTCTTAAACTAACACTATCCAGTTTAAAGACGTATGGCTCTGAAAACTGACACCCAAGCAGAGACAGTCTTTGTTTACTGATTTGACTACACCATGACGCTAACCTCACAGTTTCTATGGTAGCCATCTATTTGAACTGTTCTCTTGGAATTATGGGGGCATTTTACTCAAATATAAGACCAAGACACTGACAAAATTACAGTTTTTTTCTGGGTCATATTTAAGGTAATAGTAATCATTTAAAGAAAACCCATTAAGGTTTCTAGGCTTATTTAGTTATTGGGTAGGTTTTTATTTTTGCTGCTGTATGGCATAGAGAACTTATTCAAAGTGTGGAATAACAGGTCTCTATTACTTAGAAATACAGTATCAACTTAATATAAAAAATGCAGGAGGAGTTTATGTCACAACCCACCCTACGTCTCAAGTCAATAGAATTAATTTTTGAAATTGAATGTACATGCCTAATACTCAGAGATTAAATAAACTATGATTTTCTTGCCCATGAGAAGTAACTCTTTCAGCTTTTCTATCTGTCTTTCAGCTGAAAGTCCCTAAACTGAAAGTGGATGTGAACAGACACAAGGATGGCATAGCAAATGGAAAATGGAAATGAGATTTGGGTGCCAGTATAAGGTTCTTTCTTCTAGCACAGACCCACATGTGATGTTAGGCATTGCTTTACACCCCTGCAGCAGACATTAATACAACTGATCTGAAAATCTGTTTGCAGAACGCACACTGTTATCAAAATTGTATTTGTCTGTCTAAAGCCATGGCTGTACTAACACAGCACCTCACTACAGGGAATCTCAGGACAAAAGTCTCCAGGTAATTTTTTCCTCACAGCTGGAGTTATGTAATGGTTTTTCTGCCTGGCAATTGCTGACAGTTTCTTATAGAGGATGCACTTCCCTTACAGGCTTCCTGCAAATTTGTAATTTATGTGATTCAGAGGTTGATGCTGTAAGCAAAACCCAACTGTATGGTGCTTCTAATTCTCTCTCTTAAGTTCATAATATACTGGGTAAAGCATAACAGTAAATGGACATGTCTGTATTTTTTCTATGTCAAACCCAGTTACTACCAGGCTACCCTACAAAAAATTCCTAAATATGGGTCAGAAGTCCAGCAGAGGCCCAGAACAGTTCCCAGCTGGCAGAATATGTACCCTAGTTTGGAAGATCTGAACATTGTGTAAATGCATGCTGTACCAAGCATGGGCACAGTGATCCCCAAGTAATGCAGATGTGGCTCCAGCAGGAATGCAGCACATACACAGACAGTTGAGTAAGAAAGGACCATTTGTTCATATCTATCCATGATGGCAGTATTGAATCAAGATTAATCTACTCCTGTTTTTGAGGTCTTTGATATCAGCATGCACCTGAGTGCAAGAGTTGGTTCAGGAACAGAAGAGCACACATGTAACCATAGTCTCTTTGCCCTCTCTGCAGTCTCAAATGCTGCAAGGACAGCAATAGGCTTGGTGGTAAAGAAGAATGGGAGGGAGAGGTCCCTAATGTAAGGGTCAGGGATGACTGAGTGGTCAAGCAAAGCATTCTGATGCTTTTTGGATTTGCTGAATATGGTCACATCTAGATTTGACTGTTGTTCCCCTTCTACCATTCCTGGTTGACAGAAAGCTGTTCTCCCTTGCTCTTTTCATTTTGCTTTCAGCACAGCCTTATATAATGTAATTACAAATTCCTTTGGAATCTGACGTTAATCATATCAAGGAGGTTGCTGCTATCTATAATTTGGTGTTCTGTAAGCTTCTAGAGCAGAAAAGAAATAAGCTTATTTTACACATGATTTGTTAAGCCACACCCATGAGTATTCAGGCAGCGGGCATGGGGCCCAGGTGCCACCAAAGTGATCTGGGGTTGGGCAAAGGCAGATTTTAACTAGTGAGTATACCATGCCCTGGCAGGTCACCTTCCCACTGTGCTCTGCAGACACACTTCCTTCTGCTGCAGATGAGGTAAGTTCAAAGTCTTCTCAAAATGTACCTACCTGCAATCCTCAAAAACCACTAAGCAGCTGGCTTGAGGAACTACAGCCTTCTCTCAGAGGTGAGCACAGGGTACATCACTAAATGCCACCAAAGAATTAGACAGAGAAGGGTAGGAGGTTTCCCCCCATGCTACTTATTGCACTCCTAAACTGTGACAAAACATAATCACTGTGATAAAAATAATTTGATTCCACATGAATAGTTCGAACAAGTCATGCATCACTTAAGCCTTGCTGCAAACCTTCAGTGACTTCTCTGGTTTTGTGCAGGAAGCTTCACTGATTGTGCAAAGCAAGGTTAACAAAGCCTGTAGTAACCCTCACACACATTTCCCTGAGCTCTTTGGCTCTGAGCTGGACCACTAGCACAGGAAAGTCTGAAAACAATAACTCAAATCTGATTTACACCCACTGTAGTGCTGTGAGGAGAGTTTAAATGGAGAGCTGTTTTTCAGTACATTGTTTTTTGGACTGTTTAGTCTTTATTGATCTAACTATCTCAACATGGTCAAAGGGCTGATTTATCAAGGCACGAGATAGGCAAGATCAAGGTTTCAAAGACAACTGAAACATACCTTTAGTAGTAAAAAGTTTCATTGTAAAACATTTTAATACCTTATGTATTGCAATTACTTCATATTTTAATAGAAATCTGTATTAGCGTATGTCTCCTCTATTTGGTATCTGTTGTGTTCTGGGAATCTTTCTAGCTCACTTTATGTACATTATTACAACTAAAAGTACTAATAACCTAAACTTAGGTTTAAAGAATCTTTTTATTTTCTATTACTAAGAATAGGGATGGGAAAATTGTTAATCAAGCCAACAAAAGCCTGTGAAATCAGCTTCATCAGATGGTGGCTCAGGGCTGATGATGAGGGAGGAGGCAATTTCCTAAGAGCAGATGGTTTAACTTCAGAGAAAAGCAGATGCAAGTCAGATGGTACAAGCCTACAAGCCTAAACCATACAGTGATCAGTACTGGGATCACCGGCCTTTCACAGTTTAATCTTTCTGCACTGGAGAGCTGCTTAGCCCCTAAATGTTAAATATCTTTCAAGATTTCACTGTATCCTTCATACTACTTTCATCCATTTAAATTCCTGGCCTCAATGACATCCTCTAACAATGAGATCCACTTAGTGTGAAAATGTTGCTTTTATTTGCATGTATTTTGCTGCTTTTAATTAATTGTATTATTCACTTCTGTTATAAGATGGGGGAGATGAAAGCCCTTCTCTGTCTCTCGTACTGAAATCACATGCTTAAAAATTAATTTATCTAATAAATTTGGAACTAATTGATTTTTAATTCACTTCTCACATGCATTTCTCAGTTCTGCTTTTTCCTTTTGTATTCTTTGTATTTTACTCTGTTGGTTGTATTTCCTGATTCTCTCTTGATTACATCTGCACTTTGTAAGAGTGCAAGAAACTGCCAAGTGTTCTGTCTTCTTCAAAACTTGAAATTAATATGTACGTGTACCTATTTAATTTCCTGCAGAAAAGAAAACTTGGAGAGAATGGAGGGCACTTTCTCTTCTACCATCAGGACAGCTTCCATCAGTTGCTGGACTTCCATCCACAGAATTCTGACAGATATGAAAGACTGCCACCAGCTTGACTCAAGAGAAAAAATGTTTACAGGAATTAAAAACCTAATGACTTTCCTGCGTTTTGCTCCGGAACAGAGGTGACGAAGTTATTAACAATCTAAACCTTCATTTCAGGTTTATTTCTGCGTCCTTAGTCAGTTCTATAGGTTGCACATCTACAACAGTTGTTACATTTCCCTAAAAACTACAAATGAAAAAATATCAGAAGAAACTGGCGCTGTGGTACAAGATACATAAAAAGGGAAGGGAAAGACAAGTGCATTGGGTCAGACACAAACCTTCATGTGGTGTTCTCTTGTTCTCAAGGGGAAGTTTTCAATGCAAGTTTGATAATGGAACAGGAATCTGGTTCATCTTGCCCAGCTAGTTAGCAGCACTACAGACCTCAGTGCCAGTTCACAAAGGCAACAGCTCCCTTACACATACATAGGCCTCTTTTCATCAGCCTGCATGGTGAGAGGTTAAAATGAATGGATGTACACAAAGACCTGAACTGTCCTTACTATAGCATGAATACTGAAAGAGGGCTTGGGTGCACTTGAGAACCATGCTGAAACTGCCTGTGGTCTTTATACACAAGGTAATAAAGTTGTAAGAATGAAATACAGGGCATACACTCATGCTAGAAAAGTGTTGATGGGGATATGTTTCATTGCTGAAAGTGGAGATTCCTGTTCTTCTAAACTGGAATGAGCAGAAAAGACACAAAAATCTTTGGGCCCCAAACCTATACAGTTCAGTTGTCTGTTTTGAAGAGAAATCCCTCTTGCTTCAAGTAGAGCCAGAACACTGTCCAGCTAGTGAAGTCTTATTTGGTGTCTTGTAGGGTAAAAATGACCTCCGGATCCTGGAGATACACATTCTCCAGCCTCAATGCTACATTGCCTTCATTTTAGCACCTGCCACTATTAACAAAAAACCAGCATGCCACTAGGAAAATAGTGTGCCTGTTTAATTAAGACACACACACACTCCTGTTACATCTCTGTTTTGTTGTGTGGCATACTCGAGGAAAATGTAGAACAAGAAGATGCTCTGCAAAGTATGAGAGTTACACTGCTTATTTCAAAGCTGTCTCTATGGAACCCGTTCCGAAACTCCTCAGAACTAATTGTTCAAATCAGGTTTTCAAAGGAATCCAGAAGAGTTGTCTCCCAGATCACCCTGTGACTAACATTCTGCAGCAAAACTGTCTGCTGAATAATAGCAAGAGTTAAATAAGATAACTATGTCCTTGTGAAAGTGAGTGGAAGGATATTCTCTGCTTGAACTAATGTGTATCCAAGTAGGCAGGCAGGGCTGGGGGTCGTATGTGCTAAACTCTGGCATCTGAGGTTGAATGATGAGGTGAAGCTCCCTTTCTTTTGCCAGAAAGGCTAACATTCCATTCCATCTTCTCTTGGACAATGTTTCCAGGTGTGAAATTAAATGGTACTGCTGCAGCATTGAAATTGGTCTGAAATGAAAAGTAGTGCTTGTAGGGTAAGCGACACAAATCTGCAGCAAAACTAGAAAATTGTCTCCACTTCTGCATTAGGATTAAGTGATGCCTACAGCTAGGTAGCTCTTGGGTCAGTATCAGAGTCAGACATACAATGATGCTATTTGAAAATTTCCACTATACACCAGGGTCACCTTAGCATTTTCAGATGTCAGTGGCAAGCTGGGAGCTGGCATATGGCTGATTATCCACTGTGTTCTTCAGCTCCTCCTCTGAGTTCCTGCTTCTCACATCAGTGGGAATTTAGGCAAAGTCTATTTAACTAGACTAAATGCCTCTGGTTTATTAATTACTACGTATGGAATAGTGGTTCATATCACTGAGTTTCAACTTTCCTACCTATTGTCACTTCATTTTATTTACTACGAAATGTGCTAATTTTTCTTTTAGCCCTTTGATAAAAATGTGAAATAGGCAAGTGCCACACTCTAACTATTATGTAGTTGCAGAGGGGCCAGGACCAGACTCCCCTCAGAGGACCATAGTGAAAGCAGAACAAACAACAGGCACAGCTTGCAGCACGAGAAATTCCAACAGACATCAGCACTGAAACAAAGCCTGGAAGGAGCTGGTGGAAATGTGTGTATATATCCTTTCCTGCGCCCTGCACTCCAAGGTGGCGTGCAGACACGCTTCCAGTGAGGTGCTCAGAGGCCTCACGGATAAATTGCATTCGGATAGTATTTGTTGCCACTGACTCCAAAAGTAGTCACGTGTTAAAAACGAGCATCTGGTGCTCAGACGTGTGAAGGTTGGCAGGATCTGTCCTTCAGGTCTTCCCCACGGAGGCCGCAGTGCACTTTTCGGGCTCCGGGCCATGGGCTCGCCCCAGCCAGCCCCACCGGGCACTGCGGGACGCGCACGGCGCCCCCTGCGGGCAGGAGCAGTAATGTCAGGCTAATCCCAGGCCCAGAGCTCCCGGGCTGCTGAAAGGGAGCCCGGGGACACGCCGAGGAGTTGCCTACGTCTCAAAAATTTCCACAGCAAATAAAATAGCCTTTCCTGGGAGCGAGATTGCGTTCCGAGTGCAGCCTCCTGAGAGCTCCCCTGCACCAGCAGTGTCCAGGAGCCCCGGTATTCACTCCTACCCGCCTCTGGAACGCCAACTTTCCCCTCCTGGACCTCAAAGGTGCGGCCAGCACCAGCAGGTCCTGGTGATCCCCGCTTGGAAACCCGCTGAGGGACCCGGTTAATTAAACCAGGCACGGCTCAATGGGGCACGGGCTGCAGCGAGGGCTGCGGCGGCTCCGGGAGGGGA
>VWZU01010897.1:20928-32903 GCA_013397095.1 Sterrhoptilus dennistouni
CGGATCCAGCCGGGCACAGCCGGCTGAGGCCCGGCCGGGGCGGCGCTGGGGAAGGTGTGTAAGGAGAGATAGAGCCCTGCACGACAGAGCGCCGAGGGAAAACAGTGGAGAAAGTGCCTTGCGAACACACGAAGAGAAGGCGGGGAGAAGGGAAGGCAGAGGAGTCGGGAACGAAGGAGGGAGGTTGAGTCTGGGAAGAACAGGACTGGGAGGAAGGTGTTTAAGTTTTTGTTCTTCTTTTGCACCAACTATATTAATTCTCCCCAAATCAAGACTATTTTGCCTATAGTGGTAATTGGCAAGTGATACTAAGCATAGGAATACCTGTCAAGTGCCTGCTAGAAGCAGTGTTAGGAATCCTAACCTTGAATCTGGCCTCTTGCCTTTTTTTTTTTNTTTTTTTTTTTTTTTTTTTTTTTTTTTTTTTTTTTTTTTTTTTTTTTTGTTACTCTGGTCAGGTGTGAAGAAGTGCCACAAGAAGCATGCAGGAGACTTAAAAAATTCCTATGAATAGCCGATGCTTCTTTTGCACTTTCAGGAACCAAATAGTAGAGTTCCACTGGAATTCGCTGCAATCTAGCACAACATCAGCAAGCACAATGCAAGCACAAGATCCCATACAGTCATCAGAAACCATAACTTGTACTAAAGCGAATATCCTGTACTTGCTAGTAAATGAGTGAGAACTATCCCAGTGTTTTCAATGGAAATGAACTTGTCATTCCATCAGCAGAGTGTTTTAAACCAAAAAATGGTTGTATAGGATCCACAGCCCTTACCTCCACTAAGCAGAATGTACTTGGCTAACAGCATGATCCCTAGGCTGATTTGTACATAAATAGATTTTACCAGAGCAAGAGTTGAGGAAAACCCCACTTGGAGAACACATCAAAACTGCCTGACACCTAAGGGCTTCAGGACATGTAACAGTGAAACAAATTCCTGAGGTTATTACGAATTTTTACCCAGGAATTATTGGGCTGGCAACATTGAGAGACATAGGAGAAACAGCAACAAATATCTGTATATATACTTGTTTACTACTGTCTTGAAGGCTAGTAACAGAACTGAAGAGCTCTTATGTGTTGTAAAAGCATAACTGAAGTCAGCTAACACCCTAAATGATTACTGCTAGAGTGTTTACTCAAGGTTGCTCAGTAAAAAAAGGTATTCTGTAAAAGACTTAGATTTAAGCTGATTTCATCCCTAGTTTGCCCAGAATATGGAAGATCACAATAATAGTCTGCAAACCTGTTGCTCTTTACAGGTTAGAAAGTAAAGTGGCAAACCTGTGTGGGAATATCAAAATAAGGTTATCAGACAGAGTTAACCCACAGCACCATGTCACACCATGTAGCCCTGCCACCACAGCATAAGCAAATATGGCTGTAGATTTTGTATGGAGAAGTCTACACGAAATAAAAACACTTCTAAGTGTTTTCATTTCAAAACAAACCAAGAAGATAAGTAAAAAATAATGAAACACAATGAAGTTCTTATCAACAATTTACTGAAATATCAGGAAATGAACCATCACTTGGGCCAGACCTGGAGCCTTGCAGAGTATGTCTGCATTAGTGGTCTGGAACAGGAGGATGTTTTAAAAATTAATTTCTTAACTGTGCTTTGGCTCCCATCACAGTTTGATCTTGGAGTGTACAAACTGGATTCTTTCTGGATGAAATTAAACTGAAAAATGTGCTCCAGGAGTGCACCAAATACCCTTTAAGTGTCATTCAGCCCACACAACCACTCTTGAGCTATGCTGGTTAAACCTGTCCTAAACACACAGAGTGCTCATGACAAGGCTTCAGTGCCAACTGTTCTTCGGCTCACATTCATTGCTGCTGTAGCACTCTATTTATTAATAGGAATAACCATCAGCTTTTAGGCTAATCACCAACAAGTACTGGCAGAGGCACCTCCTACATGTGCTGCATCTTTGCTTGTGAAACTTTTGAACAACATTACACCACAACTTTCTTCATTTTGTGGAGAAAACGTTCACTTAGCAAAGGAATTATCATCAACAACTACAGTGTTTTCCAAATTTTTCTATTAAACTAATCTGAGATTAAAGCAAGGACTGAACTGTCATTGCAATTGACATTACAGTAGCTGATAAATTACTGTAGGTCAGTAGAAACTTTGTATACTTTGCAATGAGGAGAAAGTGTCTGTAGCACTGAAAAAACTTCAATCATGCTGAAGCTGGGGAGTCTGTTGAGCTCTCAAGTGGGCAACTTGTTCATCAAATATCAGATGACTGTACTTACTACATCCCAATGTCAAGTAGCATCTTCTCAACCCACAGCAAACACAGGAATAAACCAAGGCCATTAGAGATTGAGCACAAGTCTTTTCTTGTAAGCGATGTCATTTATGTAGAACTATAAATAACAAGTATGAAATACCAAGGTAACATTTTGCAGAGCAGCTTTTCAAAACTTAAGTGCCATTTGTTGAAGTGATTAAAACAATTTTAAATTCCTTTGTCTAGTTGTCTGTGGAAACCATAAAAAAAAAAAAAGGAAAAGAAACAACATTTTGAGTTTGGTTGGTAGTAGATAGGAGCTATATCAGGTTTGTGATGGTTTACTATCTCTCCTTCACATCTCCATTCTCTTGTTTATAAAACACTAACAAAATCTGCCTTTCCACCAGGCATGTGGGTTAACAATGACCCTCCTCATATCAAATATAAAGAATTTATCCTCCAAGAAGAGTAAAAATGATGTTTGCAAGCCTCAGCTTTCATTCACGAGACAACAGGACAACATGACTACATAAAAAATTTATTTGATTAGTACAGCCCCTTAAGATACAGAAATTAAACAAAAACATCATTTGGCAGTCAATTTATTTCTTAATTCAGTAATAAAAGTGCATCTTAGTTATAAAGGCACAGTGTTGACATTTAGACAAGTCACTGATGTCCAGTAGAACTGGCAAGAGAAAGACCTTACTCTCCTACTTTCTTTAAAAACTACTTGTTTCATTTGCCAACATTAAACAAGAATAAAGGCCAACATTGGAAGCAATCGTCATATAAAAATCTGATCTGGATCTAGAAAAAAGTCCTCAGAAATAGCACGACGTACTGAAGTATCAATCGGCAACTCATATTTCTCTTTTGTGCTGTTCCACAAAGTCTCTAGGAAGACAGTGTGCTTGATGCCATCGCACTTGCTTAAAATTACCAGAAAAAAAATCTCAAGACAAATGAAGGAGGAAATAGGCTAATACTGAAGTGTTATAAAAGATACCTGCCCTGGTGCATTTTTTGTGAGGGCATGACCTCCTGCCCATTGAAACACCTCTCAACCACCCTTCTCCTTCCTCTGCGGTGTCACTGGACTTGTGCAATCCGGCAGCTCTCTCACAGCCTGTGGCCAGGGAAACTAATTTGCTTTGACATCATAGTACATGTGGAGAACTCTTCTGACAGTCTCTACATATTTATCATCAGGAACAGGCTTCCTCTGGCTTCCTGGCTCAAGAAATTTTTTGATTGTGGGGATGCTGCTTATCCTTGCTTTAAATGCCTAAAAGGCAAACAGTAAGAACATGGTATTTAAAGAACAAAAAGTAACACGAGAAAAAAATCCTATTTTACTAATTTGTGTAACATCCTTTAACAAGCTGTATGTGGAGACAAGACAGGAAATATGGTTTGAATTTTACTCTCCATGGATGAATTTTACTCTCACTTCAACCCTTTTATTTTCCACAGCAGCAAATGAGCCCTCTGTCTTGTCTTAATATGGGATGAAATGTTAACAGTTATCTGTGGTTTCTAATATGTACACAGATCAGTCCTTGTGATCCAAAAAATATCTTCCACTTAATGGTACCACAGAACTGGTGAGAGCCAAAAAAGGGAGAGTGCATTTCTTCAGATGTGTATAGGGGTTACTCCAGAAAATAACAGTATCTCTGGAAGAAACATCTTAGAAGGCTCTTCTTAAACCAGGAAAAGCAAGACTACAATGAAAAAGTAATAAATGTTTTGTGGAATTATTTACACATAACAGACTTTGAAATATCATTTATCATATTTACAGTCATATGAGCATCTTGTTAGTGCAAGGTACCTGTAACTGCGGAAAGCCCGAGAGCACATCTGACTTCTTCTCTTCTACCATTAAAATGGCTTCAAGAAGATGAACATCTGCCCAGCTAAAATTGTTGCCAACAAGGAAGTCTTGTCCATGGTCTTTCAAAACCTAGAAATGTCATGGATGAAAAACAGGTGTGAATAGCCAGCTGAGGTTCATGTTTTCAAAATGCTCAGGCACCCCTTCTTTGATATATCTACAGTTTCCTTTTCACCCTTCTCTTCCATGCAGCTAACAGGGGGAGCAGGAATGTGCCAGCAGCCACTGATCATTTTACAGCAGAGATCTAGAATCCCAGGGTCTTTCTTAGCAATCCTTTCTTCCTATAGCTCTAGGAACCCTGTGTACTAGACCAAAGGGTTAGATACCTTCTTGGTATTAACACCTTTCAAGTCTAATTTATCTGGAAATTTTCTATATGTTTTTTACAGCTTCAATGGGAAGATAGAGAGTATAAAAGAGAGGTGATCAGCAACAAGTGGAATATAGGAAAGAATGCACCTGGTAACCACCTATAGGAGACCTGGCAAAGCAAAAAACTGTCTTCTCTTTAGTCTTTAAAATGGAGGAGCTATTCCTGCTAGATCATCCTGTCCATGCATATTAATTTCCTTTGAGACTACCTCTTGGGTCCTGTCTCTAAAATTATTAGTCAGAAAAACACTAAGATTCCAGTATGGCTAGAAGTCAGCAGCATAGCTGTGTTTTACCGTGTTTACAAAACCCAAACAAGATGTACTTGAAATGTTAAACAAAGAAGACAATTAGCAGTGCTTTTGCAATGCAAATTACTGTGGTGGGTTGACTCTGGCTGGGCACCAGGTGCTCATCAAAGCTGCTCTATCACTCCCTTCCTCACCTGGGGAACATGGGGACATGGGGAAGAAAAAAAAGTGAAAGGCTCTTAGGCTGACCCACCCCAACTTGTCTGATACTGCTCTTACTCTCCTCCAGACAAGAGACAGTATGGATGTCCTGGTGTAAAGTACTCCACTGACACTTCTGCTTCTGGTTGTGGTGAAATACCCAGTATTCCCACTGCCATCCCCCCAGAATCAGGGAAGAAAATGATCCTCCTCCATACCTTTTCATACACTGGGAAATACCTGCTTGTTGCCTTTTGAACTATAACAGCATGTTGTTTCTCTTTATCCTCCGCTGATAAGAAAGGGAAGATCAAAATGAAGCCCATAAGGTCATCAGTTCCTCCAACACACATATCAATCCTTAAAACCAAAGCAAACAAAAACTTAAATAGAAGGTATCTTCACAAGCAAACTACCTTGTATTTGTTTTAGGATAGTAAACACTGAATTTCCCATTCCCCTGTTATGGTGCCTTCCCTCCCGTCCCCTTTCCAGGCTGCCGTGTGATCTGAGAAATGCTTTTTTAAGCAATCTAAAACACATTACCTCATGGAAATTATTTCTGCAATTTAAAAAATGTCACAGTGTGAGTCTTACTTGTTTTCTAGTGATTTTGGCTCTTTACTTGCTTCATTGTACAGATTTAAAGAGGCTTGCACAGAGCTTAAGAGTGTAACTTTGGTGTTATAGATCACTTCACAATCACCAAACACACAGCACCACAAGGAGTCATTCCCAACTGACTTAATTGTCTGGATGTATCCCACCTTCAGAATTTCATCCCAGGTTCAAGGAGTGCCAAATAGATAAGTAATGAGGTTGGAACTCTGAAGCTTACCAGGTTCTTTATCCAGCTAAATTATCAGTACGGCAGTTATTCGGATTGTCCCTTTTCCAGAGCTATGAGAAAAGGTTTTGTACTGCAGATGGATATTTAAAATGCTACATGCTAAGTAAGGCCAATCACACATTTTTCTTTTCTTCACAGACACATCATCAAGGATGTAATTTCACCTGGATGTAATTTCACATGAAACCAACTGTTTTTAACAGCTTCTTGCTGTTCTTTCAACAGCTCCCAAAGATCTAAACCATGCACTTTTTACAGTGCAGTGGGACATCATGCAACCACAGATAATGTCAAT
The DNA here is from genome assembly GCA_013397095.1 of Sterrhoptilus dennistouni. NCBI lineage: Eukaryota > Metazoa > Chordata > Aves > Passeriformes > Zosteropidae > Sterrhoptilus > Sterrhoptilus dennistouni. The sequence continues at coordinate 27,058 of VWZU01010897.1, forward strand.
GACAGCTCTTATTTTGTATCTAAAAATTAGAAACTAACCATTTCTTTCCAGAGTTTTCTGGTAACAAGTAGTTCAGCACCTACATGCCAGTCACCTCTCAAACACTTGTGTCAGGCTGTATTAATCTTTCACTAAGGCACAATAAACCCATGACTCAAATATTTTAATGTGAAAACTAACTGAGTTAGAACAAATCAGTTGGCTTGCATCTAACTGTGGCCTCTCAGGCTCACTGCAAGTTGTGCATCCCTGAGGCTCACAGGTGATTGTGCATAGGTGTGTGTGCAACTATGCAATTAATTCTAGGTGCACCTGAGCTACTTTACTAAATTCAAGAAGAGTAATACAGTTACATACAAGGCTCTTTCCTTCAGGCCCTTCCCATAGAGGTTGTACTTTGCTGCAATGTAGCTGAGGATGGCTCTGGTCTGCACCATCCTCATCCCATCGATCTCCACCATGGGCACCTGCTGAAACAGCAGGGATCCACCTAAAAGGAAAGACATACATTATTTGACTGATCTAATAACTCCACATCAGATTTCTTGCTGTCTTCAGATGAACACTGCTTTTATGGTGAGCTTGCTGTAGGTAATCATTGTATTAAACTGGAGCTCTTCCATGCAAAGAATAAATTACAGTGGTGCAGACAAATTAAACTGAAAAGCACAATTATTGTGGGTTACCATCCTTTCTTTAAAAAAAACACTGAAGCTGCAGTCAGGACTGTGTTCAGCAGCTTTTAAAATGAAATGGAATTGCAGTAGAGACAATCACACTAAACATCTCAACTGAGTAGAAAGTGTCTAGTTCTAAACAACCTTAAAAAATTCTGTTCCATTATTCAAACATTATTTGAAGCAAACATTAGACTCACAGATTTCTTTCTTATGACCAATCTTTAAGTTACATCAGGACATAAAATGAAATTTTGGGATGCATATTTTCTGGTTACTGAAGCCCATAATTAAGTTTTTTGGGACCATGTGGGATGCATAGACAAATGGAGAACAGAAGAATCCAGAGGCCTGGCAAACCCTGCAGGCTGGAAAGGTACTCAATTTACAATTTCATCTGTCCACATATGGAAAAAACCATATGCAGCTGCTCACAGCTCTTAGCTTTACTCTTCTGTGTGGAAAGGAAGACACATACAGTCTTCAAAGACTTCACACATCTCTAAGTCTGGTTACACTTTTCTTGAAGTTTCACCTGGACTCACCTTGCAGGAGCTTCTCATACTGGTCTCGGGTTTCCAAAAACTCTTCTTCAAACTGACAAAAGAGAGTGAGGAAGAAGAGGAAATAAGAATCATTTCACATTTCTAGAAGAGATAAACTTGTAAAGCACCATAAAAGGAAAATAATATACATCACAATTCTTCCATTTTCAGATACAGCCCTAAGGGAGAACACACCAAGGGCAGTAGTGGATATCCAATATCTCCTGGACTGTCACACTTGATATATGCTGCTAAGAGCAACCCTAGCAGAAGAACAGGCAATAAGAACTGGACTGAAAATGGCTTGTTTGGTATTAAACAGGCAGTGTAATATGAAACAATCAACAGTACAGTCTAGGCTGTCCTTGAGATGCTTTCAGGAATGTGGCAAAAATCTGCTGTGTCATATTTTGATTTGGGAGCTAGACAGGAACAAATTCTTTGGAGGTTAAAACAAAGCTTTTACAAAATAATGTACAAGTAGCAAGCCCTGCAGGAAGTTCTGTACAGATGCCATGTTTCAGGCACCTGAAGATTAATTATTCGCAAGATGAGAAACAAAAAGATACAAAACTGCTGGTGATCAGATGGATGTAGTTGCATTCCATATGGCTGAGGATGGCCAGTCCAATAAGTGTTACTTATGGAGAAATTGAGTTCAAGATTGACACACCAGTTAGACATCTACATGTATGTGTTTGCATGTGCAATACATGTCTGTGATCACTGCAGAACATGCAGACTAGAAAATGGTTGATATTACCAACCCCTAAATACCTTACCCAGTTAGCCTCTCTCATAACATCTGTGCCACTCATGTTAGCAATTAAGATTTGCTGCACTAGGGAAACCCCAGAAGATCAGGCATATAATCATACTGCCAACGTTCAACCATAGCAAGTGTGATCACATTCTGTTGGGAAAGATGGGACAGGAAGGACTTATGAATATGACTGCATGGTAAGAAATACTGTAGATGTAAAACCTGAGTGAAATAGGAATGAAAGCCAGTTTCAAGATGTGTGCATGGCAGGCAGGAAGATGGTGATTAGCTGAAGACAGGAAAACAAAAGACAAGAATGTTGCCTTTCCACCTTCGCAGAGACATCCAGGAACAAGTGCATAAGAAAGAAGTCTATAGAGTTTAGAATGTAAAATGACATGGTAATGTAGTAGTTGTTATAGGCTGCATGCAAAGTTTGTACAAAGGTTTTGTATCTCACCCCGGTTGGCCACTGTAAATTAGAATATTCAACACAAAAAGAGATATAATGTATTGTAACAAGAGGATCGCCCTCTTGTCCTGGCTCTCCTACCTTTTTCCCTTACCTCTCTCCTCTCCTGGGTCTCCTACCCTCTTCTCTGGCCCTCTCACCCTTCCTCCCTTACCTCTCTTGGCCCATCCCCTCTCCTCTCTCTCACCTCACTTGTTCCTGTTTTCTCCCCACGTTTTTCCCTGCTCCTACCCCGTTTTTACCCCTTAGCTCTCTTATATATCTCTCTCCCCAATCTCTCTTTAGGGCATTGCTTCAGCCGAGGCTGATGGCTGGAAGCAGAGCCCGCTTTACCCACGACCCTTGTAATAATAAAGCCACGTGTTTCTAGAACATCTCAGGTCTGCAAAGTTCCTTGTCCCTGCCATCCACGGAAAAATTTCTACAACATTCTAGAATTCAGAACCCAGGTTTCTGCTGATGAGAAGCTGAGAAAATAATATTCCAATTAAAAAATGTAATTGGTACTCATCAACAACTTTTTTTTTAAACTTTAAAAAAAAAAGAAGAGCGAGGGACTTAAAACATAGGAACAAATGATGAAGGGAAGCAAACAGTTCTGTCTTCTGTAAAGCTTTCAAAAAGACTGGTGGTCTTTTTAAAAAACTTGTATTCCTTGGCTTAATACACAAGTAACTGTATGTATTGTAGCAGCTTATTGTGTAAAAGAGGACACTCAGAGCAAATGCTAGTCTTTTGTGTCCTCAAACTGTATTACCAGTTTACCACTAAGATGGACAGCAAATTAATAGGTAAATTATATAACATCAGAAAAAAATAAAGTGGTATCTTCTTTCTCTGTTTTACCAAAGTATTTTTCCTCCTGCACAGAGATTTCTAATTTCCCTACACATGAGGCTCAATTTGCTCACTTCACCCTGTTAAGTTTCATCTAAATGATGCAAGACACAGCATATTTTGTGTTACAGCTTATTATGGAGGAAGCAGCCAGTAGAGTTAAAGATAAAACAAAAATCTCTATGTGAGCATTCAGCTGAAGACAGAAAGACTAGAGAAAGTAAACTGCTGTTTTATTGGGCACAGATAACATTTGTTATGTGAGGAACACGTGTATTAGTTCAGCAGCTCTAGGTCAGTAATCAAATGCTTAATTAAGGATTACACATTCTTGTGTTAAGCAAGTGCCACTGCTTACAGTGTCACTGCTCAGAAAACATGTAACTTGAAGCCATGCTTTTGTGTGCCTGAAGTAAAAGTATTTAATTACACTGAATAGCCGACGTTCATTTACTATTGCATCTTGGGATGCCTTTTCTTTTTTGACTAATGACATGTGATCTGCCTCAAAGCCAAGCTTACCAATGTGCAGCTAGAAGTTAAAAACTCTAAAACAAACCTCGACCCCAGCTGCAGCCAACAACCAACGAACTGACTCCATCTTGCCTCTTCCATTGAAGTAATAAAGTTTTGGTTTTCCGGACATGACTTCAAACTTCCTGTAACCTACAAGAGTTACAAGAGATAGTAAGTTAATAATGATACAAAAATCTGATGGCAGCTGGAATAATGCTTCACAGGTCACTCACACAACAAACATTTAAGTTAATTTTTGACAAAATGTTTTAGCAAAGTTTCAGTCTAAACTGATTTGATTTTACTGCTGCACAGCCAAGTCAAACTATTTGAGAGACTTTTCATCCCCCTGAAATTCAGGCAAAGTAAGCATCAAGTTGTGAAGTAGGAGATAATATAAAAATTAAAACATCCCCACAAAGAAAATGCTTTGAAAATTATCAAAGAGAAGAGCTAGTAAACTGAGTTTCCAAAACTGGCAGATCTTGTATCAAGGAATGCCAAAAGTATCTAAACATTAATTCTACACATTTAGATAAAGCATGGAAATGTACTTTTAAGCCTCTCATTTTTTTCCCTAGCTGTCGTGATCCAGCAATCAGTAGAAACTTCAAAAGTATTGCAATATGTGATCCAGGATGAGTAGAAACTTCAGAAGAATAGCCTGTTTCTTCTGTAGTAATTCAGATTACAATACAGAGTTTCAGAGTGTTGCACTACTTATCCTTCTACAGGCCACATTTCTGTCTATTAATAAACCCTGTTGCTCTGCAAAACTTACAGACTCTTCAGATGATCAAACGCTGCCTTGCAAGCAGCATTTTAGTTCTTTAATGATTTCATAAATGAGGCTATTAATTGTTATTTTTTGAATAGACTAGTGTTTAGGCCTTAGCAGGAACTGGATTCCACTGTAGAGCCATAAGCCAAGAGAGCAATCAAATTTAATCATACTGACATTTCACATGCAGAACTCCCAAACAGCAAGTCCTTGCTGCAACTGAGAGCTGTTCCCTCTGTAAGGTGATTTACTGTCACTTCAATCCACAGTTCAAGTAATTCTGGAAGAGAGGCTCTTGGCATGTGAACAATAACCTCCAGTTTCCAATGTTCCAAGAGCTCTTTCATAAGCAGAGAGAAAAAAGACCTTGAGCATGCACAAAGTGATCTGTTTGTTAGCCAACAGGCATGAAAAAGGAACACAAAATATGAGACTGCATCAGGCTATGGGAATTCAAACGAGCCAGGCTATTCCACCCCTGCCTGCCCAGGGGCCTCTGACTGCTCTTACGAAAGTGAGAGGGAACTAAAACACTGCCAAGTACAATGTCCAGTGCTGATAAATATAGCAGTGAATTAGAAACATAGAAAAAAGACTGAAGAAAAGTGTCACTGTGAATTACACAAAAGAACAGAATGAAACAGGAGCTACTTGTAATATGGTTACATTCACAGAGAAAGAAGAAAAAAAAGCCAAAGGTGATTTTTAACTTGTAGTTTAAAAAAACGAAAGAAACAGAAGAGTGGCACTTTTCCTCAGTGCCACTTCCAGAGACCTGCTCTTAGCAGGCCAGTGGACAGGTCACAGGGCATAAACAAGCCACTGATGCCTAACACAGGCCAAGGAGCCGCAACTGCTGGTAGATTGCTGTCCATTCCCCTCAGCCTGACACCTCAACAGGAAAAGGGGCTTTGTGAAAGATTTGCTGTGATTTATGAAGGCCATCTGGGCTAACCGGGAATGAGGGAACAGGAATATTGGTGTAAGAAGCTATCGCTCCCACGCCAGGTGAACACGGACCAGAAGAACATCGGTGAAGAGGGCCAGGGGATCAGCACGTCCCGCAGATCCCGGACTTTAGGGCCTGATTTTCTGTCTCATTCAGCAGCACCACAGCGGTTCCCCCTTGCACCCGCAAACACCAACACAGGGGACCCTCCCGTGCTCAGGGTGTGACAGGCTGCAGCCCCGGGCCATCGGCTCCTACCCCTCCCGGGGACGAGCTCTCGGCACACACGAGGTGACGAGCGGCCCG
>VWZU01010897.1:33981-57321 GCA_013397095.1 Sterrhoptilus dennistouni
GGAAAACTGGAATCCTTGCACATGTAAATTTATTTTTCACCTAGTTCTTCACCTGTGTGAGTGGTTTTCAGCCCACTTAAAACAGCTAACAAAAGGGCTGGGTTTGTAAATTATATACTGTCTTTAGGTTCTACTGCCTTGAAAGCCAGGGGAGAAGGCTAAAGAGGGGACACTAGACACTGAGAACAATTTTGAATAGAGCAGGAACAGAACAAAACAGAGTAACTTCCCTTGGAAGGGACCCACAAAATCTAGTTCAGCTAGCTGTCCTTCTTAAGTGTTATGCATATTATAATTCAGTCTTGCAGGCAGTTTCAGAGGAGCTGACATCCAAGGAAGGCTAAGTGATCAGTTTTACAGGGAGGTCACAGTATATTGCAGAAATTACACACTTAAACTATGCGGTGTGGCCAGTGAACATGCAGTGCCCCTCCAAGGCAGCTTATTAAAAAAACTGAACCCCAACTGAAAAAACCCAACCAAACAAAAGGCAAACTAAAGTGCTTTCATTAAAAATTGAATAAAAGAGCAAGTAAGTCAGTCAGTCAGTACTCCTCCAAGGATAACTTTATTCTGGGCAGGACATTTGACAACAGAAGGAATGAAACAAGCATTTAGAATACTTCTGAACAAAAACACTGAATAAACAAGAACCATTATTTCTCCCCATCTCTGACAATTCCACCCCACCCTTCCATAGTAAGTTCTAAAATGTTCTTTCAGTATATGTTTTCCTCCAGCATTATGGAACATCCTGCTCCTATCAATAGCCACATCAGATACAGGAACATCATGGGAGCGGGTTTTCTGGCTTTTTTTCCCTTTTTTTTTCTTGCTAACATCATGGCACTTACACACTATGTTTTGGAAAATCTGGATTACAGGGGTGAATGGATCCACTGTCAGACTCCTTTATTATTACATGTTATACCTAAGCCTGAGAAAATGTAAACAGTACAAATCAAAAAACATTTTCCACAAAGATGCTACTAAATATTAAAGCATAAAGTAGTAGGTTATATATCACAAATTCTCAGATATGTTGCTTATCCAGATTTCAGTATATAAAGACCTCCATCTTTTCCATATCTGTACTGCACACGACAGCATAGTAACATACATAAACTCAGCTCTGCCCTGCTCAAAAAGAACTTTTCCAGCTTCAGTAAGAATTTGCTTGAGTAAAGGATACAGCCGTTACATATAGCAAATTTTCTGTCTCACTAAGTTAAAACTAGTTGTGATTCTGAATGTCAAGATTATTAGCGTTTTAAAGGCTTTAACTTAGGAAAGGAGGAGATATATAAAAAAAGAAAATTAGAAGTACAACTTATTTTTCTCATCTGTTCACTGGATTGACTAAAGCCTGAATGCTATAGTCAAGAGAGTCACTGACTGTCTGATAAAGGTTCAGAGATCACAGGCCAGGTTCAGATTCATCCTGTGTTACTTGAATCTGACAGGGCTGTCCCTCTCCCTTAGTGGAGAGACTCAGGTATCTCCAGAATGTTAGTATATTCTCAAAGGAGACAGGTTTCCTTTGACATGACTCTCACCCACCAGGGGTAAGTCACAACAAAGGAGCTCACACTTAGGTATGATGAATCCAAGCCTCAGCTGCCCGTTCTCATGACTTGTCTCCTTCCACTCATAGGAACTAAGTGTACAGACCACACTACTTAAATAGCCTACTTAGGTCTAGGGATACTGGGATGGGTTCATTCTTGAGACAAACTACCTGGTGATAAAATAAATTAAATGATATGTGTAGATAAATACAGGCATTTATTTCCACCCACCAAGAGAAACACCTATCCTTCCAGTTCTAACACAAATATACATATTTCCCTTTCCACTTACCCACAGACACCCAGCAGTGTGTGCTTTAGAAATCAAATGGCTGCTTTATTTCACTGGTAAACATTAGCATCACTGCTGTAGAAGCAGTTAGGTATGGTTTGGAGTTAGTACTTGCTATGCCCAGATAACAGAGCAGCAGGACACTGAAGATGTCCTTGGCATGTGTAAGTCTTACATGCACATTTTTGCTCCCTTTTTGTCTTGTACTGTCTCACTGTGGGCTGAGCTCATAAAAGCAAACAGTGACCAGTGCTCCTGTGGTTCCCAGGTAGCCAGCAGCCTACTCTAGGGTACAGTTTCCTCAAAATCCCACACCTTCACCATGGGAAGCACCGAAAAGGCCAGAATCTGTTCTCAGTTTCAAAACCACAGCAGCTGCCCCTTGTGTGTGCTGGCAGATCCCATGGAAAGGATCTCACTGACACACAAGCCATTCAGTTCCTGTGAAATGGCTGGAAGCTGAGAACTGCACCCACTCTGATCCCTTTAGGCTGGATTTAAGTCTCAAAAATAAACAATTTTCCTCAGAAAGATGAGCATTTCTGCACACTTCTGCAGGGAGATGCATTTTCTCAGCACTTCAGCTTTGGCAGCACTGCTCCAGAACACAGCTATGGAAGGCGTTCTCCCACAGCACTGAACAGTTTTATGGAGGTGTAGGAACAGACAAATGCTGACTGTGACCTGAAAGAATCTTCTGCTGATGGCTGGACTCTGGCACTGCTTTCCGGAGGAGAACTAAACCAGATTATGGGGCTACTTTATTTTCTCTATAACTTGATTTAAATAATACTCTCATAAACTGAGTTAAACTGCTCTTCAAAGAACTGTATCAATTTCAGTAAAATCAACCAGAGTTTTATATTTTCTTAACAGGACCACATAACATCCCATTTTTTCCTGCAGAGCCTCTGGGCCTAATTTATGGAAGCTGACAATTTTTCACATTGCAAACGAAGGATGTATTGAGTGAAGAACAACTGAGTATAAACATAAGTAAGGTTAGACTGACTAATTTCCTCTGGGTTGTTTTGGTGGGTTTTTTGTTTGTTTGTTTTTTCTCCTTTAAGTGAATTAAAACAGCAGCAATTTAAAACAGTTTTGAAAAGTAAGTCAGCTGCATACATCTTGTTTCCTTGAACTATGTTGCTGGTATATCATTAATATTTTGTAACTCTGAAACCAGTTTTATTAGTTTTAGTAATTTATTAATTGTTAATATGGTCTTTAATATGTCTTCAGATCTTACATTTGCAACATAAGAAAAAAGAAGAAACACAATCTGCTTTTTCTCCTTTGAAATCGTTAGACCATTTAGATGAATTTAACAGAGGTAGGGCCACATGCTATTTCATAGTGAACTATGCCAAAGAACAAATTTTAAGCAGGAAAAAGGAACACTGTGTCAGAAAACCAATCTACAGAAAGGTATTTACCCTTCACCAGAGTCCTCAGATTTGGTAAATTTGAATAGCAGTCCAACAAAAAACCTTTTAAAGGCAAAAATAAATTAAAAAAAAAAAGGTGCCTCTCACTATCTTTCAGCAGTCTCTCAGTGACTGTGAAGAAGAGTTTAGACTATTAAGTCACTCACTTCTCTGATGTCAGTATGAAGCAATAAGCATAGGACTACAGAAGTGTGGCATTGAGACATGGCATCATTTGAAATTACACAGACTCAATTAGCACATAAACTTTAGAAAATGTCTAATGAATGCCCCTTCCTCAGTACTTCTCCTTCACTGCAATATTGCACCATGTGTTTTTTATCCACTTCTATAAAAAAGCTGAATCTAATAAAAAAGTCAATTTTTTAAAAAGTTCATTATAAAAATTTGCTGTATAAAAATGCCAAATCCCCTAAGCCTTATATACAAAATGCATCACTTTTATGAAAATAACTGGACGCAATATGTAACAAAATATTTTTATACAAAAAGGTACAAGATTGCATTCAGATTAATGCAGGTAAGTAAAAAAAAATGCTTCAAAATGTCTCATTTGTGGAAGATCTGCTCCTTTTAAATGTCCAGGTATATAAAGCAGTATGAAATGGTCTCACGTTGGCCAGCATTTCCTGGGAAGCATGCCCTGGTCAGAGGGTGTCTCCCAGGTCACCGGTGAGCGCCATACTTTGCAGACCAGTCAACGCGCCCGTGGATTGGTTCCGCTGCCGGCGGGACAGGCATCAACCTCGGCGAGCTTTTGGTAGGTGAACTGAACGATGGCCATCCAAGGAGGGGCCTGACTGATGTCACAGATCCAAAATCTAAGGGACAAAAAAAATCCTGTGGTAAAAACTTTCAGTGAGAGCTGCCTGTACTGAACAACAACCTGGTGCTGGTGCAGGTCCAGATCCTTACTTCTTCAGGAAATAAGACTCCTTTTTTAACAAAGTTTGCTGATGTGAAACAACAGTGGATCCAATCCCTAAAACCTTAGCAGACTAAGAGTATTTATATCACTGATTTGACAAGTGCGAATTCTGTGCCAGCTCTCACACCAACCTCTAGGTCCCACTGAAATAAGCTGTAGATAAACCCATATATTTAATAAACAAAAGTAAACACAAACCAAATCCTTCTCCATATGAAGTTCTGCAAGATTACAAACAATAGTTCCAGTCAGTCATATACTGATAAATAAAATAAAGCAAAGATAAGTAGTTCAGTGCTGCATACATACAGCCTTGCTGGAGTACTGACCAAGGGACCAAGAGAACTTTAGTGCTGGACTTACCAGAAGATGGATCCACAACTGGTGCTAACTGAACCCTCTGCCCAGCAGAACCTACTTCCTTCTTCAGAAATGAAGGGACATAAGCACTTGTTAGACTGCTTGATCCTATGGGCCCTGAAAGAAATGGCAAGAGACACTCGAACACAATGGATCTCCCACACTGTCAACATGTGACAAAGGTGTGCCCTGAAGGATCTTGTTCAAGACCAAGCCTGACCATGGATTGATCAAAACAAGAACTTAATTGAAATCCACAGCTTCTATATATACACCTGCATTAGAGATGAATGGAAAGCAGGTACAAAGTGTATCTGTCAGGGAGAATAGCAATTCTCCCTGACATCTCAGTTTTTTCAAGGTTTCTCAAAGCTTCCAACACTTTTAACATTTCAGTTGGAATTATCTTGCTTGACTTTCAGCAACTATGTGCTAGGAATATATTGACTCTTGGTTCCTATGTAGCGAGTCTGAGGCTTTGATGCTGCACAAAGCTCTTAGTGAAGCCTGTGAGAGCACAACTTAAAAATGTGGTACAGATTCACATTTCCAATTTTGAAAGCCAGCTACAAAACTTGTCCCTAAGATGAGCAGGAACAGATCTGACTGATCTGCAGGATAAGCCATAGAAATGGAACAAAACAGTCTAGAGTTATAGCACAGAGGGACTAAACAAGATATCACACACAGAGCAGAGCCATCACACGTATGCCTACGCTGTACCAGAGCAATGGCAAAGCCTATTGTGGGAAATTATGGTAATAAATAAAAAAGAGAAAAATCAAATTACATACATCCTATACTGCTACAAAAGAAGCAAAACCTTGTAGAAGAGCCAGGAAAGAGATGTACTACATATATAAAGGTTCTCATGTAGTTTAGTTATTTACAGTGTCCTCCCACCTTGAATCTTTAAAGAACGATTTTCTGATTAAATTGCATCCAAAACTTTAAGTTGTTTTGGTTTTTTTTAACCTGAGTTTCTAGAAGCCCAAAATGTTTCTTTGGGCCAAGATTGAACACAAACTTCAGCAATTAAACACTTTCAAAGCAACATATGCAAAAGAAATATGGCACTGCAGAACCGTATCACATGAAAACCTGAAGCCACAGAGAGAAAATACACAGATACAATCTAAAAACATCCATGTGTTATCAACATGTTATATCTGATAAAAACTAATGTAAAAATCTACTAATTAATTACTTTAACTCAAACAACAGTGATTAAATACCTGAAATACCAAATGCCAAAAAAAACCTGAAGAAAAAAAATTGAAGAGTTTTGCTTTTGGTCTGAATTTTTTAAACTATAATTACTACATTATTTTAAACAACATATATTGAAAGACATAATAATAGATTTTCTTTGCTTAATTCATATAACGAGAGTGATGTGTATGGCTAGTTCAATTTATGCCAACTTCCTCCTGTAATGACAGCCTTTTATGCACCAAGTGGATTAAAATAATCTGGAAAACAGAAAACATGACTTAAAGAGACTGAAGAGGGAAACTGAAAGCAAGATGAAGTATTTCAAGTTGAACAGACCTAAGCTGTCCAGTCTTCTAGGCATGGGGTACCTCAGACTTATGAGGATTCATTAGAAGAAATTACAAAGTTTCAGTTTAAGGCAGTCTCCCAAAGAAGAGTGCTCAGAACCGATTTTAACACAAAGAAAGGACAAGGTTAGCAGATATCTTTGGAGCTGACAACGTTTTGGAGATGGATGACTCCAAAACACACCAGTGGGGAATTGCACAGACATCACTTAATATAATTTCTCAGGGTCTTAAGCACAGCTTCTTACCTGAATTCATCCTGTTAGTAGTACTTCCTCCCAAACCAGAAGTTTTCCCAGAAAAACCAGAACTGGGCCAGTGATTAGATGGAACAGACTCTTTGTTTGAAGTGGAGACTATACTATTCCTGGTGCTTATTCCTATATTGCAAAAATGCAAAGATTACTTCACTAAAATCCCTGTTGCCACACAGGCCTGCATTCATTCCACCTGATGCACAATCTTAGAACAGATGTCTGGTTTTACTTAAGCAAAACCTCTCCCTCTCATTAACTCTGTGAGTCACTCTCCATCTTCTCATAATACAGGAATGCTGTAACTGGTCACAGGCCCTAATCTGGCACACCTCACAATGTAAGTAGCTCCACTAGCATCAATGGTTGATTATATCACAGGACAAGGTCTTTACATCAAGGCCACAAATATTCTCACACCACAGAAACTGAACCTTGTATGTACATGAAATCTGTGTCTCCTATAAAAGCCTAACAGCGACAAGATAATCTGAGAGGCAATAATGGCAATTCCATTTCTCATAGTACTGTACTCTTCTTTGGTGTCTCTACTGAAACCTCAGAGCATGCAAACAGTTTGCACTACAGTTCATATGACACCTATTATTTGTATTTAACTTAGATCCCATATTTAAGCAGGGCACCTAATATTCAAGGATGCAGTTACAATTTATGATATGGCTAAAGCAGTCTTGGGATCAATGTGTTTTAAAATGTCTAGTAAAACAAGTTTAGCTACCAAAACTCTATCGAAGTGAGACGATTTGAAAGCCAATTAATTGTTTCGGGAAAAAGACTGAGTTTGCTGTCACAATACCTTCTAGTTTACCTAATTAATTTTGAAGTAGTAGTACTACAAGTGAACAAATAGCTAACACTACCTCTATGAATAGAATTTATGAGAAAGAATACATTTATATTCATCTCATTTTAAATACTGGCAGACACGCTGTCTTGCCTCCTGTACTTCATCCTGCCCCAGCACTGGTGTCAGTATAGCAGAGGTTATCATGAAGACAGGCATGTAATTCTCTATGGAGACATGGATCTGCATTTTACTTAACTGCAAACTACAGCAAAGCATATTCCCACTGCTAGTTTGCCTGTTGTTCACGGTATTGTATGCTCATGATGTAAGCACATGGCACTTTCTTTTTCACTCTAGAAGACCAGTCTTCTACTTTTTAGGGAGACAAGGAATAGTTTGGCACATATACAGACACTTTCTAACGCACTTCCAAGTATCCATCAGGAGGAAGTACCACCAAAAATCCTGTCCTCTTGTTTGTAAGCAGCACTTCTCAGTTGCTAGACTACTAGAATGTACTTTTTGTGTCATGGCCATCTGCATTAGGAAAGCTCTTTCTGTCCTGATGTTCCTTGAGCAGTAGCCCCCCTCCACAAGTTTGAAGGTTTACAGCTAATGTCCCAATGACTACTTCATACTCCTATTGGAATTGCAGGAAGAAAAGGAAAGTATTTTTTACTAACCAGGCCGATACCTAGAATGGTTTAAGTAGTGTTGCTTTGCTGCTGAAACTCGCAATGTGGGAGTGTCCTGCCGCAAAAAGGTCCCATGGGAAGTTCGTGCACTGCTGCCAGGGCCTACGGCATCCAAAGGCTTCAGGTCCAAAATGCTTTCAAATCTGTAATTCAAAAATCAGTACATATAGTCCAATTCTTATAGCACATGCTTATTCACAGCTGATTTTCTCAACTCCACCCCATCTCCAGGAATCATTTCCTTATAATGTGTTTGCTACACCATAAACACACAAACAACAGGGAGTATTATCAACCCAAAGTCACGCAAGTGCCCCTGAAAATCAGATTTATGCTTCTAGTTTCCTTATATACTGCTTGTAAAGGTTTTATAAATCATTCAGTAAGTTTCTCTCTTCTGTATACCATCCATGGAAACTGCAGCTGAGACTTGTCCAAAACAGTCTGTATGCGTAGAATATGTCAAAAAGGTCCACATATAAAACTGAAAGTATATATTTCAAAATTAATTTGGGGATAATTTTCAGTGGAGAAAAAAAAAAAGAATGCTAAATTTTATAGATATACATTTCTAGATACAAAGAAAGCATGAAGAGCAACGTTACTAAGAAAGAGGAAAAGGCAAAAGAAATAGACAAATAGCACATACACATAAAAAACCCTTACCTACAAAGAGTTTCATCATTCTGCCTCTTCTTGTTTTTCAAGTCCATTCTCAGGATGGAAGAGCTGAAATCAAGGTCTTCCAAGTCATCCCAGTCTTCAGAACTCTTAACTGTCCTGGGGAGATGTCCCCATCTTCGCCTAGGTTTTGGTTTAAGTTCACCATTTATATTCTCAGACCCAGCAGATGTTTTCTGTTATAAACATTGAAAAGAAATAAACCCCCATGCTTGGACCACAAACTAGGTGACAGGAAAAAACAGAACGTTTTTTCCCCTCTATCTCAAAGAGTCATAGTGGTAGTAGACCTGTAACAACACAATCTTCAATTTCTATCAAACATGCTAAGAACACAATGTGTAGCCTGCTGACATTATTATGTATCTTCCACATTTTGTCCGGTAATAAAGCCTCTTGAACTGACAGAAGAAATTTCTTAGGTCTCCATTCAAGTTCTATTCATGTTTCAGTATGCACCTCCCAAACCACTACTTTATGCTTAATTTTTACTTTTAGACCCACGTTGGGAGTAAAAAACTGCATGAATGATTATGTTTCCATAAGCCTGTGTGTAGACATTTTTTTTTTCTCTTGCAAGACAGCACAGGTACAAGTTTGTGTCTTTTCAGTCATGCAGGCTCAGCAGGACATTTTGACTTTGTGTGACACTGGCCAGTACAGACTCTGCTTATGACTGACCCTGTAGCAGCATTTGCACTGTCTGCTCTCGTCACCTATTCTATGAATCCAGTCTCCTCATTAGTAGACAGAAAGGGTAAATTCTCATGCTGCAAGAAGAATCTGTCGGTTTCTGTGTCCAGTACGGAAGACCAAAGAGACTATGATTCCCATCAATAAACTGGATGCCTTAAATGGATGAAGGCAATAGTCTCCTTTGCCTCATTTCAATACTATTTAGCTTAATACTTTTCTCTCTGGCATCAGTCTCATTAATATTTTGAACACTGTACATCATTTTTACTCATACAAGACCAGTGTCATCCTGTAAGTGGTGCTTTACAAAAAAGGGAAGCACAAAATGGCTCTAAAACGAGGAATTGACTTGCTTATTTTACAGCAACTGGATTTAGATTTCAATAGAGGAACTTTCAGTTCCTAGCAGAAAGCCGGAACGTTGGAACCATTTTTTAGTTCCATTCACTGTCCTTAATGAACTACAAGGACCTTGAAAGAGAACAAGAAAAAGAAACATAAGGAAAAAAGGCAGTATATCAGAAAGCTTATCTTATGCTAGATGGACCTTTACCTGCTGAGGAACCTTGTTGTGAATTACAGGCAGAAGAATCTGGTTAGACTTGTCCTCCTGTAAATAGTTATTGTGCTCAGCCCCAGAGTTGTCTGTCTTACATGCGTACACCACGTGCTGAGAAGACTGGCTCTGTTGAAAAGGCCTTGATGAAATTCGGGCATGAGGTTTCGGAGGGGGCTGTGCTGGAGGGACAGGCTTAATAGGTAGAGATGATCTATTATGCAGTTCCTTTTGTTTTACCAGTTCCTGAATGCCCAGGGCATGCCCAACCTGGAAGTACGAGTATCGAAGTGCCTAAAAAGTAATAAAGATGGTAGGCTTCGAAAAACCGAAGTTTTCATTTCCCCAGTCCTATGTGTCAGTACGAATTTAATTTCCTTTTTTTGGGGGGGGGAGGGTAAAGCAAATATAAGTGAAGACAGAGAGTTGGGACTGTTCAGCCTGGAGAAGAGAAGGTTCTTGAGGATCTTATCAAAGTATGCAAAAATCCAGAAGGGAAAATGCAGAGAAGATTGAGCAGGTCACTTTTCAGAGGTGCCCAGTGCCAATGGGCACAAATTGAAACACAGGAAGCTCCTTCTGAACATCAAGAAACACTTTCTTACTCAGAGAGTAACTGAGCACTGGCACAGGTTGCCTAGGGAAAGGTCAATGAACCAGACTCCAGTGACTCTGTGGTGCACCACAATTAAAGAACAGCATCACAGCCTTCAGTCATATATCCTACCATCACTCTGCTGCTATTCACAGTGACTGGATCATGCAATTCAAGTGTATTTACACACTGCAGTCACACCTTTGATCATTGAGCACATCTCCTGCACCCCTGAGCAACTGCTAAATGACTGTTCCTTGTGGCAATAGAAAAAAAGTCACAAGCCGAGAAAAAGAAAACCAAATCAAACCTGACTAGCTGTTGGCCGCTTTTTGGGGTCCCACTGCAGCATGTCTCTCATGAGCTGCACTGCCTCACTGCTAGCGTTAGGTATGAGAGTCTTTAGGTTGTTAGGTACACACTGAGGCCAGCGAAAATTCATGGAAGCTGAAAGTTGGTAGCCTTCAGGCCAATCGTTCTGGAAGAAAGAGATTTCCAAACATGACAGAAGTTCAGTTGTAAAGTATCAGTGCCTAAACACACATTCTACCAGTAACAGACTGTGTCCAGCTTACTCTGGTCTTATACTGAAAATTTCACTAAAAATCTTCACCTCAAATCTCTGGTGAGAGGTGGTTCTTGCTGTACATCTGACAGAGTCAAGGGCACAAATGGAATCAGGAAATAGGAATCTTGCCATGATCCCAAATTTTAGCCTCTTAAACTATAGGTTTATATGCAATGTACAAGAGAAAACTAAATTCCCACCTAATGAAATCAGTCTAAGGACCTCGTTTGCTGTGCAGGGGTCTATTTTTCCTCCTCTGTCAGCTTTTACAGCATAATCATTGCACAGAAATGCTTACTGCACAGAAAATAAGTTTTAATTTAGTTTATTATATCTGAGATCAATACCATAAATTAATAGTAAGCAGGAAAATTTATTCTATGCTTACTGCTACCATGCCATTGTGTATTGTAGAACAGCTCCAGGATTACCGCAGTCTGGAATATCACTTCAGTTACCTTTTTTGGCGTCCCTAAGACTTGACAAATTTTGAATATAGTATCAATTTCACTGGCGCCTGGAAAGAGAGGCCTCAGTGTATAAACTTCTGCCATTATGCAACCAACAGCCCAAATATCTATTGGAGAACTATAGCAGGTAGATCTCAGAAGTACTTCAGGAGCCCTGTACCTGTAAAGGAAAAAAATAAAAGGAAATCAACAATCAACACAGTTCAAACATACATGAAATTGCTCACCTTTTCGTTCTTTGCTAATGAGAGCAAACATTCTTTTAAAACCTTCTCTCCTGTACAGACTTTTTTCTTTTTTAATTAAAACTACATAAGCTTCTGTAAACTGTCTTATACCTTTCTGACACACAGCAACCCTAGCATGTTCCCACCTGCCTTACCACACTCCTTCTCTGCTCCTGTGCTGCTGCTATCCGTAAACTGTCTTGCACTAACTGAAGCTTTTCAAATTACTTGAAGCTTAAATAGAAGTTTCATAACATGGAGGCATCAAAGGTAGTATAACAATCACCACAAATTCAGTACTGTACTACTTTCAACTGCTGATTGCAAGTTCCTACAATGTTGGCGAGTAGTAGCACTTACCATCTTGTGGATACATAATCCGTGTAAGGAGGTCGAGATCGGATTTCTCGGGCTAAGCCAAAATCTGCAATTTTCACAAGTTCTGGTCCCATGCAGAGCAGGTTTTCGGGTTTCAAGTCCCTGTGAAAGAACCCTGAAATTCAAACGAAATACTGTTGTGGACTGCAATGTTACTCACAGCTGTATCCTTTACTTTCCAACTGGATTGTTTTGCTTCAGATCTTAGCATTGAAGCTGGAATATAGCCACACAGACATCAAAGTCTTACATGATCAGCAGAGCTGATCAGTACAGTGTTGTTCAGTTAGATTGTGAAGAACAGTATGCACAAGTGGGCTATCTTGTAACAACTCACCGCACTAATTCACACAGCTATCTTTCAAGTGATGTTTCTGTAACATTAAAAAAAATTCCAACATTTTAATGCTAGTTTCATTCTAACTGGAAACTGTCCAATGAAGTTATCAGTTACATAAATGTTATTTTAAACAGAATATAAATTAAAACAAGGGGGATTTTTGCACTTTGAACTTCTTTTTAAATCTGAGAACATAATCGGCCAGCATTCAACTACTCAACACCATGTAAGAGGATCTCAGTGTATTTTTTTAGTGCTCCCTGCACTCAGCAAAAACTGATCATGAATGAATGTTTGGCAAGAGTTCTTTCAATACAATGGAGAGAAGAGGGGTGGAATATCACTGACTACTGTCTCTGAAATATGCTTCCACCATTATCCTGGAAATCTTGTCCTTATGCTTCTTTCTTGCAAGCATCTGAACCACCATTCCTAGATACAGCTCCCTGTGTAGTGCCTTACCAGAGCTCTCCAAGCTTCTTTCCAGAGACTCCAAGATGCTCACTTTTCCCATGGCTTTGAATAGGAAAAAGTCTCCACAGAGAATGGACTAAATATTGACACAGGATGTGTCTACATTGTCCAGTATAACTAGACTAGCTTCTGTTTGTTAGATTAATGCATAACAGCACTGAAGACATAGTGCTGTAGGTATCTACTAATGAGGAGACTGCATCTTTCCCTAGGGATGTTGAGTTGATATTCTGGTGCCAGCTTGAACTACTGCTTCTTTGTGAAAGGTATCAGGCAAAGCAATCAAGGCTGTTCTTAGCATTTAGTACAATCACTTCTGTATTTTGCTGCACAGACATGCACCAACAGAACGCTTGAGACAATTTATTTAATGACAAACTTGTAAAAAGAGCAACCTGTTGTGTACTCAAATATAAAAAGATGCTCAAGAGTTTGGATGGACAAAGCATATAAGAAGTTTACTTGGCAAGTATTTCTATGCCATAGAGGAGCAGAACTGAGAAATACAGAGAGAGGAAAACATCCATGCGATTTTTTCCAAAACTGTTGTGGAGTGTCTTGGGACACTCATTCTTACATTCTTATTGTGAGCCACAATACCATCACAACCATCCTGTTGGGCTTGCCAAACATTTCCAGGTATTCTTAATTAGAGATTTGCAACATCTTGGTAGAAATACAAGTCTAGTGTGGTAGCAGGTCAGTGAAAAAGACAGTTTTGACATTGAGCTGCTCAGTCTTCACAGCTTTAAGTTAAATAGCTGTTCTGAAAGGCTGTGATCGATTTGACAATTTATTGAAAATAGCTGGCTTAGATTTTTGCAAATCAATCATAATATTTTTCTCTTTTTACATATTATGTATGCCACTAAAACAGACTAGAATTTATAGTTAGGTTTCAGATGACTATCCAAGCCCCATTAGAAGAGTGAATAAAGTAATCAGCTGAAAATATTTTGCAAAACAAAATATTTGTGTATTTTAAATGAACTGTAATGCTGGTCCTTATAAGCATTTTGCTTCCAGGACTTTGGCCCTCAATGTCAGTTCTCTTCTGATAACCCAGAGCTGCCCAGCAGCAACAGACCCTCCAGTGCATCTAGTGGACAGAACTGCAGCGGTCAGCAAAAAACCAAGAGGAAGCTTTTGTTAAAATAAAATATTTGTTTGGAGATTTTTTTATTTGTAAAGTGGGTATTGCTACTCCTGGCTGGTACATCAGTTTTATCACTATTGTAAATAATAGTTGGAAGCCCATGCAGCAAAAGCTGCTTGTCAATTGGACTTTATTACCTTAAAGGTATTTTACAGAGAATGTGTGTTTTATTCAAGTGTACCTTGTCAGTACGGGCAGTTTTATCTGCATGTACCTTGAGAAAAGAGTAATTTCTTCTTTATTCTCAGACTCAGGAGAGTTTAAATCTATCAAGAAATGTGCTCATTAGCATCCAACGAGTTTGAGAGTGGCCAGCTGCCAGACTGACAAAGTTGAAATCTACAGAAAAGGAGCTGAGCAAACCTCCAGAATGAAGTATTAGGAAACTGTAAAATACAGGTATTTTCAGTAACCTGAATTTTTCATACACAGCCATTTTTTTGATCATTCCTTCTGCTAAAGTTAGTAATGTAATTGCTTGTGTATTAATCAAAAAACTTACAAAAACACTATCTGTCTCTAATTCAGAATGCTTATAGCTAAAACATAACCTACCATGCTTATGAATAAATGCAAGCCCTTGCAGGATCTGATACATAATATTCCTAACTGTAGACTCAGGGAACAGTTTGTTTCTGTGGAATAAAAGGGAAGAAATAAATATTAATTAAATTCATACATTAGCTTATGCTATCTAATGAACTAAAAATAAAAGGTAGCAATGACAAATAAAACTGCCAGTCAGCTTTTCATATTTGCCTACTTTCTTTTCTAGCTACAGAAGAAATTCTTATTTCCTCTGCAGTCCCTTGACACAAAACTGGCCATTTAATTGAGAATTAAGGAAATAAATCACAGTCTTAAAGGCTTGACTTACACATTTACACAATGAAGTCCATGGCCTAGCTAAACTGTAGAGTATGATGCAAAGCATACTTTTAGAGACATCTGGGTTTTTTGTTTTCATAAGGTAGGATATCAAGCATTTCTGTGAAATTCTCAAAGATAACAGGTTTCTGTTATAGACTTCAATAATTTTTTCAAAGTTTGTGATTTCATACAATATATATCCATATATATAATTATATACCATATAATTATATATATATGTATGTGCCCACCTAAATTACAGTTTTTTATACCTGTGCATGCACAGTAAGTATATTTATGCTTAAAAAAGTACAATACATCTGTGTGAATGCCACATAAAATAACCTTACTTTTGAAAACCAAGGAAGATTATTATCATCTGCCAGGATGATACTATGGTCCACAGAGAGGAACAATTCAAAGCAGAAATTCTGCCCTCAGTTATCCTCTCATGGATGTTGTTATGGCCCAAAGGCTAAAATTAAGACTTTATTAATGCTCCAGCAAATATCAAAAAGGTAGATTTTATTCAGAATGCTGACAAATGAAACAGTCTTTGTTCATGTCAGTCCAAACTGCAAGGAAAAATAATTCCTGGAAGCAATCCAAAATTTGACACCTCTTGATTACCGTTCCAACTATTTTTTATTTATTAACTTATTTGAGGAAGCCACAGAAGAGGTGGTGATACCACTCTTATAAAAAAGCACCACTGGAGTACCCACACAGAAATCAGAGGTTCTAGGTCCAATGCCTCCTCAGTGTTAGGGACTGCTAAAAGCCCACAGTTCTCACCTCTCAAATGAACACCCTACTGCCCTGCCACACTAATCTGGGACAAGACACTGGAAATTCTCATTAGACTGGCTGAGATATGCTCAAAGGTGACAGTCACAACTCCTATTGCCTACTGCAGCCTCACTTTATGCTATAGTGATCCAAGCCTAAACAAATGATCCAAAGTCCTTTGAACAGTATCAGGGGTGTTAAAAGCACGTTACACAAGTAATTAATTTTTATCAGGAAGGGGTGATGCTGTTACATACCTCTCTTTCATTAACTGATAAAGATTCTCCTTCATGTATTCAAACACAAAATACAGATGATCATTTTCCCTGATAACTTCTTTCAGCTTTACCACATTGGCATGGTTTAATTTCTTCAAAGACTAGAAACAGAAAATATAAACAGGATTTTACAAGGTCTTCATATAGTGAAGAAGGAAAAAAAAAACCAACCCAACTTATTCACTGTTGCAGAAGGATTAACTTCAAAAACTCTTTGGTGTCTTAAATAATCAGACAGCTTTGAGAACAAAGACCAGATCTCCAAGTATTACCACATACACACAGTCTACGCAACAATTTAATGTGCTGGTCATTCAAAAGCCAGCTATCTGCTATCACAGTCAGTAAGCACCAGAACAGCTGCATTTTCTCTGTAAGAAACTTCCCAATGGCACAATTCACACTCCTCTTGCACCTGCACTGGCAACAGTCAGGTTAGAGTCAAGACTAAAAACAACCCTGGAAAGACTTCCTTGGTATTGTGGATTAACGTTTGCGGGCAACTTGCTCAGACCTCCAAGTGGGATGGGGAAAATCAGAAGGGCAGGAAGTGAGACAACTTATAGGCTGAGATTCAGAGTTTAATGGGTAAAGCAAAAGTCAAGCATGCAAGGAAAGCAAAATATGGAATTCATTCATTGCTTCCCATGGGCAGGCAGGTGCCCAGCCACCTCCAGTACAGCAGGGATCCATCACATATAATGGTTACTTGGGAGTCCAATGCCAACACTCTGAAGGTCTCCAGCTTCCTCCTCCTCCCCCCAGCTTTCACTGCTCAGCACAATGTCACATGGGATGTCCCTTTGGTCAGCTGTCTTGGCTGTGTCACCCTTTTGCCCACCTTCAGCCTACTCATTGACAGGGAAGCATGAAAAACAGAGAAGGCTTGAGGTTGTGAAAGCACTGCTCAACAATAACTAAAACATGCCTGTGTTGTCAAGACTGTTTTGGTCAGAAATCCAAAACACAGACCCATAGAAGCTGCTACAAAGAAAACTAAACCTACCATAGCTAAAATTAGCACACTTGGGTCTTCCTTCTTTTCAGACTTGCAGTGTATTTGATGTCCATTTTTATATGGTACCATAAGAAAAACGACCTAGGTTTTCTGCATGTTTTTAGTGATGACTATAAATTAAGGAGGTCCTTAGAGCCTACACCAAATGTTTTGTCAGCATCAGAATTTCATGCTAAATGTCTGTCCCGAAGCCAACTATAGAGAAACAATTGCACATACAAAAGTTAATGCGGTGCAAAGTGCATGTGTTCTCAAACTCTGAAAAACAACCACCAATCGACTCCACGTGCTGTGACAGGAAAGCTATCACTCACACCCCTCACTGCAGGGAGGAATCAGCTCTCTACAACCAAATTATTTTTGTAAGACTACATAATTTCAATAAACATTTTTATAAGACTACTAACACTCCCTTCCAATGCAGAGTCAGGAAACAGAACTGTAATGTCATACGCTACAGCTTACTTTGGGAGTAATGTTTTGACAGAAGAGTTGTAAAGAATTTGATGCTATCCCCAAATGCAACAATGATCGTCTAATTTGAAGTCAACCATTGAACAAAACAAGTACCTTAACCTCTCGAAGGTTCATGCACTCCTCCCAGGAATAAAACTTTCTCTTCATTCTACAAAAGTAGAGGGGAAAATAATGACTAATGCATTTAAAACATCAGCTGTTCTTAGAACCAAAAGCCTCACTGCATCTTAACAATTCAGTTTTTCCATCAAAATGTAAGATGTTACCTCCTTCGTCAAAAGATGTTACATCTCTAGGCAAGGTATAGTCAAGTTGAATTACTAGAATACACACTCAAATAGAATTACAGTCAAATAATAACAGGATTACACAGGATTTCATTTTTCTGTATATATATCTTGCTGAAAATAATTCAGAGCCTTCAACAAACCCAGGCATGCTGTTTTTCTTTCAGGTATAACAATGTAGCGGAGTAAAGTCTAACTGTAAAAAGAACAAGGGTAGTTTTGACAGTTATGAACTAAGAGGAAGGGTTTGAAACAAACCAAATGAAGATCCAATCACTTCACTGGGTCTCAAATTTTGTCATATTCTCCTTGCCCCTCTTCTCTATATTTTGATTTCTCTGTAATTTTAGTATCTTGCTGTATTTCCACATTTTCCTTTGTCCACTGCTCCCCATGTTTCTTCCTCCCTTGCAAGCTGCATCTATCACGCCAACTGCTTTTCAAATTCTGCTCTCCTCTTCAAGCTTATAAGCAACTCTGCTCTAACAAACTGTGTGGCAGTTTTCTCCTAAGAGAGACTGTAACTCTAAACACAGTATTTGTGTGTAACATATGGTCCTGTGTGTTCATAAGCATTTTGATTACCACTCAGTTCTTTGAGATGTAACTCTATGCTTTAGGACCAAACAGATGAAGGCTCACACACAAATGAACACAGAAGATCACAGATTAAAACTTGCAAAAAATACTCAACTGAGTAGTCTGGATTTCAGAGGGAGTCAGGCACTTTCTGAAGACCTGAGCCTTTACCTTTAATAAATAATTCGGAATTGCTTGTTATTGTAGCAAGTTTCCAGTTTGAAATCAGCTCTTAAAATTAGACAATTAGACTAGTTTAAGAACTACAAGCCCTTCCTGTCATGAAGGGGTCTGGATTTTTTTTTTTTTTGAGCAGTGTTTTTGCAGTTACTGTCTTGTTCACTCAGTTACCGGGCCACTTGTGTTTTTAACAAAGGACCAGCATTAACACCTAAGCTAAGAGAATACTTCTGGTTTGTTCTGATTTTTCTGAGTTTTTCCCATATTACAAACTGAAAATTAAAGGTGCTTCTAGCAAGGTCTGACACAGGCAAAATACCCTCAGCACAGGGAATTTAGAAAGTAGATAAAGCCAGCTATTGACTGCTCATACAAAACAGCATGGTACTGAAAGCTCTTTTGACAAGCCTGTCCCTTGTCATGGTCGGTATATCAGGAAAGTGCCTGCAATGCTTTACAGCTGTCTCCTACCATAGCTAGGACAAATAAGCCATTTACAAACTAGGGTCACTGCTGAAGCAGAAGAGAAAATCAATTTCTCAAGGAATTTCAAGAAAATCTTAAGCTGAAAAGACCTATATATAATAGTATAAAAGATACAATAATAGACAATGAGATCAGTTGTGTTAATTATCACTGCAGTATTGATATTCCATCGAAAATTAGACTACAAAATATACGTTCCATGTAAGCAGCAGCAAAAGGGCTGTAGATTCTAAAGCAGCATTGCAGAATACTCTAAATAATACATAAAACACATGTTTGCACACAGCAGCAGAGTGCTGTTACACAGTAGGCCTATGTACCTCATTCTCTTCATCTCCTGCTGAAGCTTTGGAGGATACAAGGAACTTTTTCATGCTGCCCAAATACAGCTCCATTTTACAAAGCTGCACAGAATGTTAAGTACTCAAACCAGCATGACCAAGTTGATGTGGACCTAGAAAGGAAAAATCTGGACTATGCATTATTAAGTAATGTATGAAAACACTTACTTTTTAATGGCTATTAGCTCTCCAGATTCAATGCTTCTCCCTAGGAGAACAGAGCCGTAGGTCCCATCACCAAGCTGTCTGATGGTTTTGTACCTATTCATGATGAGGATACTTCAGCTGCAAACGCATTTCAGCCCTTGGAGTTTCCTGTGTTTTTTCTCCTCCAAGTGTAACCAGTTCTTTCTGTGGCAGCATAAATATAGAGCACTCAGGACAGTGTGAACAGTTGCAGGAATCATGTTTTCAAGACTTAGCCTTTGGTCTGAAAGCACAGAACATAATCCATTTGATTTCTGTACTCTTCTGAGATTGTTTGCAGACTCCACTCTCCTCCAAGAGAACAGCCCCTGTCAGCCATACACAAACACTCATCCTGGTCTCTCCCAGAAAGGGCCAGCCTGAAGCTGGATGTATCCCGGTATAATCCCCAAAGCCAGTCCCATGCTAAAGCTAAAGGTACCTTACAGCAAGCTTGCAGGCAGCCCTGATGGGAGTGCTAAAGTCACAGGATAAAGTCTCACAGCCTGGAGAAAACAGTCTGCTACCAGAAAAAAATGAAGCTTTACAATACAATAGGAGGGGATCTGTCCTAGCCAAATTTTTAGGCATGTAAGTCACCATCTTACAAGTCACACTACCATCAGTTAAACCAATATCCTGAATTTCCATATGGTCCTATGTGAGAGACCATAGTCATACGCATTCCTTTAAACAAAGTGTGCAGGGCAAGAATACTACATTCATGTCACGTAAGACTAAATGTATTTTACTACAGTAACTCTAAGCATGAACCAGTCTCTAGAAGTAGTGACTACATCAGATTATCTATTCAATCTTTTGTTGTGACACTGCATGAACAAAACCATCACAGAATGGTTTGGGTTGGAAGGCACCTTAAAAATCATCTAGTTCCAATCCCTGTGCCATGGGCTGAGACAACTTCCAGTACCCAGGTTGCCCAAAGCCTGACCCAGTCTGGCCTTGACTCCTTCCAGTGATGGGGCATCCGCAGAATCTCTGCTGGATAATAAAGCAAAAAAACTTCTTTTTTCTAGTTTAATGTAATTGTTGCTGTTATTTCTTCCACTACAGTTTAGAAAAAAATGTAATATATTCTATGTCAACTAACCATACATTTGAAATAAAACAATCTCCCTGCAATGAAGGTTTGGTCACTGCATTTTCTTATTCTACACCTCTTAAAAAGACAACAATATTCATGGCTTGTGACTTTTGCCTTCTGTAACGTGTATTTTAACTACATTTTCACAATCTTTTCTTGTAGTAGAAAAGATTTATTTTATTTCACAAAGCTGTATTATGATTTTAGAAGTAATGGGATTATGTTACTGGAACTCTGAACTGACATCAATGCAGAGCCACAATCCTGTAGATGCAAGATGTTGTGAACATCCTTTATTTTCCATCTTCTAAGGCTACTAGCTCTACTAATACTGATACAGGAATAAAGACCAGGAAATTTGAAGTTGAAAGACCTTTTGACAATTTACCCATTGTGCAGCATGTCTCTAAATCTATCTCAGACACTGACTGGGTAGTTAGTGTCTCAGACAGGCAGGAGGAACTGCCCTCTAGCAGTATCTGTTTCTTTGCACACACTCACTACTACGGAGAACCAGGACCAAGCACCTGACATTAAAGACCTAATCCCACATTTTGTACTACTTGCCAAGGAACACAGAGCCTGTCTGTAACAACAGCAGTTTGGAGTTCCTTTTCAGCTGGTTTTCAGGTTGTGCACCAGAATAGCATAAAGCTATGTTCAGTGGTCTGCCTCCAGGTTAAAAAGCTTTAACCTGCTTACTCCAACTGGTCAGTGACTGGATGGCAACTCAGAAGCCTTTATTCAGATCCTTGGCGACAAGATTTCAAACAATGACAGCATCTTACATGTTCTCCTAGTCTGAAAATCTAAAATTTATTACTATCCAAACAATTTTATACAGTAATTTCAAATCAACACAGATGGAACTTGTGGATTTTTCTGCACATATTGCCCTAATGACAGAGTTCTGAAACTGTGATCCTAACAGATGTGATGTCCTAAAATTCACAGACTCCTATGCTGTCCATGATTTACCATTCACATGACAGTTCCCCTTTCAGGGAACTGTGACTGAGGAGCACCCTTGCCTCCTATTTGATAACCCCTGCAAAACTCAGGATGTTTAACATGATTAGCAATAACCACCAACGGCTGGATAGATTGATTGTACTGCGAATGATACAAGTGCAGAATAGAATTGTTTGGATTGCAAAAGGCCTCAAGGATAATAGAATCCCACCAATGACCTACCACTGCCAAGTCCACCAGTAAATTTTTTTCTCAATAATGCACACAAACACAAACGTGTGACGAAAGGCTGACACAGCCATTTATCTGGAGTTTCTCTCATACAAGTCAGCACAGTTCAACTGTGCTGGTGAACCGAATTGCTTATTCCTTACTGAGGATACCATTTAAGTCCCTCTCCTTTCCACAGCCACCAATTTTCACAAAACTTGTATGAAATTATCTTTGCAATTCCAGCTCTGGCGTCAAAGGTGACCAAAACAGACTAATTGAAATATTTTTGAGGAATAAAAGTGAGTAGAGAAAAAAAAAAACACAACAAAACAAAAATTAAAAAATCCCCAAACTCTTACCAACAACAACAACAAAAAAAAGGCAAAAAAAGCCCCACCCCAAAACCGAAACAAAACCAAAATAAAACCAAAATAAAATAAAAACAAAACAAACAAAAAACACACAAAACCACCAAACCAGTCAGAAAACACTTATTTCAATGAGGAATGCATATTAAAAAACATGCCAGGATGCACAGGAGTTAACCCAGCCCTCATGGAAGCACAAATCCACATGTATGAAAACTCACTGACAAAACCTAAATGAAGTCTTCTCTGATTAACTCAATCAGCACCACTTCTTGTTGAACTTAATAGTGAGGTTGTTTTAAAAATCTACTTTACTCGGCCTTCAGACTGTTTCACCTGAGTCCCACTGAAATCAGTGAAAAGAGCATGAGTCTCCGACAGTCTGCAGAGCTACATGTATCATCTAATATAAAAGAACAATCTACATAAATTCACATCGTTAGAGGATATAACTACAAAATGCAAAAATACCTTGAAGTAAAAATATCTCGAAGTTAGTTGATACTAAAGAGTAAAATGTAAACCCCTTATTTTCACCATGTTGTAACACCGCCTTCAGACTCTACCTCACCTATACACTTTTTTCCACGCAGAAATCAAACAGTAAAACGACTTTAACAGCAAGCCTAATTCAATGCTTAGCGAGTACTTTCTGACTAAGTACAACTCAAACATACTATTTTGTTTATGAACCCTTTAGATACGCATCCACTCCTGTTTGAAGTGCTGAGGCACCGAGAACTGAAAGCGAAACTGGCTCACTCCGGCACAGCTGAGAAACGCAGACAGTAAACAAACAGCATGTGCCTTTCTAAACTTGTCCTGCGCCGTGGCGATTACTGGCAGGTATTACTAGGAGGAAGCAGAGAGAAAGGCGCGGTTCAAAGCCGTGGGTGTCCATGGGTGCGGTCCCAGCGGCCGCAGCGTTTGTGAGAGAAGGCTCTGGGGATGCCCCCCGAGCTGCACACCGAGGCGGGGACAGATGTGCGATGGCGAGACCGCCGCTCAGGCCAGGTCCCGGCTCCCGCCCGATCCCCAGCCTCGACCCCTGTACACCCGAGTGCCCCGCTCCGGTTCCTCGCTGCACAGGAACGCGGGTCCCCCGGCCCGCCCTGCCCGTGCCCGGCGGGACTCA